>VXBI01000852.1:257369-342402 GCA_013397375.1 Toxostoma redivivum | reverse complement strand
ATATATATATACATATATATATAAAAAAAAAAGCTTAGGGAAAGACATTAAAACTCATTGCTTGTGAATGATACCAAAACCCAGATATTTTTACTTGCAAAATCTTCTCTTAAAGAATTGATAATATTCTTTGTGCTTATGAAGATAATTGCAAAGTGAAACTTCCATCATCTTTTTTTTTGTTTTGTTTTAAGACTTTTGGAAGTCTTTAGACTCTTTAGGGCTAGAAATATATTGAGGTCACTAGAATGGTCTATTGTATGCAAAAATAAAAAACACATCAGAAGTGGCCAAGGCTTGAGTGAAACTGAGAAAAATCTATGGAGAGTTCCCCCAGGAGACTGACAGTGTTTGGGTTTCACCAACACCTGCAGCTACTTTGTACAACGTTCTTTCATGGACTTTTCTCAAGTGGCCAATGCACAGAGTAAACATTCTTGCTAGTGGGAACAAACTACCTGCAAATAATGCAAATTTGGGTAACTTTCCTCTTTTTGATAAGTCCTAAAGTCTGAGGTATTTTTAATAGGCCCTAAGTATATTAAAAATGCTCAATTTATTCCAGAAATCTCTGTCATGGATATTAAATTTCTTTTGTACAACGTAAAAACTGACTAAAAATTGAGAGCCTAACATTTGGTTTTGAGATTTTTCAATTTCAGGAATTCTGGACTGACTGAAAGCTGGGCCCAGAGTTAGTATCTGACTGTGATTTTGGATCACACACTCCAGTGTAAGAGAACCAAGCCTGTCTTTCCCCAGAGAGGGTTTCTGTGCCCTAGTTTGCTTTACCTGTGAGCATTGGAGTCATAGAGCCTGCACGCCCCTTGCTTCCCACAGCTGCTGCTCCCCCATTTCAGGCACGTCTTGTCGATGGCTGCACCAAAATAAACTGGGGCTGGAATCCCAGCTGCAAGGAGACAAGCACAAATGGGACAGGATTTCAGAGGAAAGGACAGCTCGGTATTTCCCTGGTGGTGATTACACTGGGTGGGTTGGACTCTGCAGTGATTTCTCTTACCCAGCGTTCTTATAATGAGTGTGTACAGACCAACTGCGAGAGATTTGAGCTCTGGCTGGACACATCTGAAAAAAAGACAAGTGTTGGCCTATTTAGTGCTTAGACATGCCCATTAAACTGCTATGAAATACTCTTGTTGATGGAAAGCCACAATTTGGAAGAAGAGTGCTCCCTTCATCTGCTGAAGTGTGTTAAGTGGCAGGAAAAAGGTGAATTAATCTACTGACTTCCATGAAATAGTTCCTGGCAAGTCCATTCCCTATGCTTAATTAAGGAATTGAAGTTTTAAAGTCATAATTAGTGTCACAACTTTATAGAAATGGGCTCTCCAACTGCCTTCACTCTTGGGCAATCATTTCCCTCCCTTGATGGAATATTTAATGGGGCATTTCCTATTGCCCCAAGAGCTGCAGGTAGCAGGGTTAGTGCAAATCTTTCTGTGCTTGAACAGAATTCCTCTGTACAGGGACACATCCTGGGCAGCACAAAGCCTCCCTGCAATAGGCTCATCTGTTTGGAACTGCACTCCAGGCGTCAGAAATGGGCACTGATCTTGAACTCATCCTCTCTCCAGCTCTGCCATCTCCTTGCACATCCTGGCAAATCCTGGCCCATGCATGGCACTTTCGAAATAGAAGCAGAAAAAAGGTTCTGGAAAACCTGATCACAGAGCACAGAATCACAAAATGGTTTGGTTTGGAGGGGACATTAAAGATTATCTTGTTCCAAAACCTTGCGTGGGCAGGAACATCTTCCACCATCCCAGGCTGCTCCCAGCCTGTCCAGCCTGGCCTGGGACACTGCCAGGGACCCAGGGGCAGCCACGGGAGGAATTTATTCTAACCTAAACTTCCCCTCCTTCAGTTTGAACCCAGTACTCTTTGTCCTACCACTGCAGCTCCTGAAGAGCAAGAACGTCCTTTTTTCCCCAAGATAAAGAAACAAACATGACTTTGAAAGCCTCACTAGAAAGCCTTTGGCACACAGCCAGCTGTACTCACCTAAACATAATCATGTATGAAGGAGTGGCTCCCAGGGCATAGCAAAACCCACCTATGACTTGTATTACTGTGTAATAAATGAAGTTCATCGAGCAATCATCACTCTTTGGACACTGCCCCAAGGTGGCAGAAGTGTTTCCTGACCATGAACTGCTGATTTCAAGACATCTGCAGTTATGGAAGACCTGGAAGACACAGAAGAGGTTTGGAAGGACACTGCTCATGAAATGGGGATTCTGTTGGAGAGAAAACAGAGTAAAGAGTCAGCTCCAGACCATTTGTGTTCTGGAGGGATCAGCTGGCATCAGCTGGCACAGCCCAATGCAGGTTTACATCCATGGGCTGCTGCTTTGTCTCTGGGACTCTGATCTCCAGCACTCCATGCTAAGCAAACATCAGTCACCCAGAAAAACAAGCAGCTTCCTGACATCCCAAAGTCTCTCAGGGAGGAAACAAGCTGCCTCTCCTTAACCCATTTTTCATACTTAAATGTTAATGATCAGTAGCAGGGAAGATATTACTCTATTTTAGTGTACTTTAGGTAAAGCCTCAGGGCAGCCAAAATGACATTTATGAAAGGCAGAGCCTAAGGACAACCTTCAGGCAACAGGAAACCAATTTGATTTGTGTGTTTCCGCCTCTTGTGTGCGACCTACAGAATATAAAAGTTAATATCTAGAACAAGGAGTTAGGGCTTTTTGCTTAATGTGCAATAACTCAGAGAAATCTCTCTTTTCTGTACTGTTTGTAGCCAGAAAACAAAAATACCTTACTGACTAGCCTCCAGTAACTTTGGTTATTCTGAAATGCATCATCCTACTAAATCCCTGGTGTTACATGGGAAATGAGCTGGTAGGAAACCTGGGAAGCCAGAGCAGGGCTTACAGTGCTCTTTCCATGTCCCGTGGAAGCGGTGCAGCCGGCCAGGCACGCTGACACGTAGGTGATCCCATTGGCTCCACACACAGGGTCCCACACGTTGGAGGCACACTTGCAGTGAGAGTTGCATCCAGAAAATAAGGAATTGTTGTGGTATGGAATGGGGTTGCTTGGAAATTGAGTTCAGACAAGTGTAAGACATTTTTAATTCAGTGCTGAAGTCAGTGAAGTCCCTTCTGTGTGACAGTGCTGCTGCTCTGAGCCCCACCCCACATGCCCAGGACATGTTTGCACAGCTGGGCTCCTACATCTCTAGTGGTCTGTTTGAGATTCCATCCGACTTGCACTGATATCAAGGTGCTTACCAGAATATGGAGAATTTCAAAACAAATGAAAACTGGTTTTACCAGTGTAAACAGAAAAGAGAAAGGAAGGAGAGGTCAGTTGGACTCCTCCCTAACTGAATTTAGATATCATAGTCTTATTGAGTACAAATGAAAAAATGCACCAGATCTCCTGGTCTCTGTAGTTAAAATATACCCCTCTGTTAAAGCCTAGCCTCACTTGTCATGGTGGATATGAAGCACACAGAATTCTCTTTTGCTTTCAGACAGCCCTTGTGTATTGAGCAAAGAGGAATCTCCTCACTCATCTTCTCCTTTCTAGGTTAATGAAACTCGTGTGCTTGCCATTTTTTCATCCCAGTGCTTCCTGAGCATATTCCCTGGTGCACCATTGACATTCCCAGTGAAAACATGGCACACCAACCCTCCCACCCTCCCCCAGCAAAACAAGCTGTGTTGTAATGATGCAACTCCTGATTAATCTTCACCCAGCCTTGGGCTTTGTCAGGCTGACACTGCTGACCCACAAAACTGTCCCAATGACACGTGGCAGTGTTCACCTCCTCTCAAGCATCCCAAAAGCATGTTTCTCTTTTAGCCTTGATGTCACAGTACCTTTCTTGAGAGCTGTGGAGAAAAACATAATCTGTCCTATTTTATACTCACCCTTCATAGGACACTGTCATTCCTGCCACCACATAGCTATCACAGCCAACAAAAAAGTGTAGCAAACTGATGGCATAGGACAAAAAGGACATGATAAATGAAAACTTTGTTGCTCCAATGATGCCCATTTTATACTTTTTCATTATAAGGCCTCCTAGGAAAATTCCAAGACCTACAGGAGGTAAGGATGTCATTCCTGAAAGAGATAATAGAAGGGGAATGATAGAATTAAAGAATCATTATAGTCTATAGAGCCAAAGTCTGCCCTTAGTTTTTTGTTCCTGGCAGCTTTATGGTCTGTTATGACTTCAGGAAGGTTTGTGTTCAGTCCAACCCCTGGCTTGCACAAGCTGTTTGTGAAGTGCCTAAGCCTCCAAACCCACTTCCATTTCAAGGAACTTGCCAGATGCTTCAGCAACTGAAACTTCCTCACCACACTCATTGCACACTTGGGGTGCCCTTGCTAAAAATACAATATAAATGCAATGTAGCATAATATAATTAAAAATTTCTTATGGTCCCATAGGCACAAACCCTGTATGTTTTATAATTCAGGTTCAGGTCAGACCAGCATTTACCTCGACCTGTTCTGCATGGAATTAGCACCAGATAAAGCATACCAGAACTTATCCCCATGCACTGCTCACAGCACAGGCAGTCCTTGCACAGCAGAACTCACCTATTAGAAAGTTGGATTTGGATGTAGATTGTCCATACTGCTGCTCCATGTACTTTGGTTTGTAAGTCAAGAAACCAATAAAACCACTGAACTGTAACAGTGAGCAACACAAAAATGTAAAGTACATTCGATTACCCAATACTTTTTTCAGGGAGTTATAGAAATCTGAAAGAAAGGGAAATATGAGTTGGCTTTGAAAGATGCATGGCATAATTACTGGTGAGTAATTATGAGTAACCTGCAAAAACTTAGGACAAGGTCCTGTTCTCAGCTATCCAATGCAAGTTGTACTGATCTTCATTTGCATGGGGGTATCTGAAACCAAAATCAGGTTCTTGAAAAACACCAGAGGTTGAGATACAGGAAGAGAATCTTAAAAGAAGGCAGAAGTGTGGGTTAAGGCCTGGCTGTCCTGTTGAGATATGCACATGAAGACTGAGGGGCTCCACACAGCACAGGCTTTGTTCAGCTTGCATGAATATTATCACAGGCTCAGGTCTAAGTGAGAGCTGCCTTGGTGGAGATGTCCAGTGTCTTCCACTGGGATCCGAACAAAAAAATTCACAAATGAAGCAAAGCCACTTCTTTCCATCACCTTTACAGCACTTTTCCTTGGCCCTGTACAACCAGAGCTATTCAAGCCTGATCTATTTTCATCAGGCACCAATGTACTTCAGAGTCTCCATAAACTCTCTCAAATTAAAAATTTGTCTTTGCATATTGCAAAAAGGGCCTTTGAATATTTTCTTTATGTTCAGATACGGGAACACTTTTCCACTGCTAAAATTTCTTCCAGTACAAAATTTTAGAGGTAAGTGCCACTCAGGTGATGATTTATTTCAGGTGATGCATGCAGAACCTCAGAGTACTGAACAAGCTCTTTCACTTCCAATAATTTTTGGTGGACCTTGCCTTTCCTGGGGATAGCTGTCTGCTTTAGATGGAAGTGCAGGGCAGGCAAAATATTTTTAAACTGTAACATTTTCTCTGTGTGCTGTGCCTATTGCTTTTCCCATTTATACAACATGAGGAGCACTTGCCTTTCAGCATTGCTGAGCACTTCCTTGGCTTAGTTTTCTCAGGAGAAAGTTTATTCCTCACGGCACCCGTGCTTTCCAGGAGACCATGTGAAGTTTTGTCCTTTTTGGCTTCCTCTGGCTTTTTCAGACTCCTTGGCAGGAAGCAGAATGGAATAGCAGAGAGGAAACTGGTGGCTCCACCTATTAAAAAGCCAAGCCACCATGCCCCCACCCAGCGGGAATCCTGTGGGGTGATGGTGATGCTCCCTAGAAATGAGGGAAACAGGCACAGTTACCCCAGGGAAGAAGCTGAACCTTCCCAGCCTTTTTCTGCTGTGACAGCTGCATTTTATAGTGTCTGACTTCCAGAAATAAACATGCAAGGAGGGACCATCCATGCAGTGAAGGCATCAGGAATCCTGTCCTGAGCTGTGTTATAGAACCAGAGGTTGGTTTGGACTGGAAGTGGCCCGTGGCCAGTTGACCAGGATGGTCCCAGACCCATCCCACCTGGCCTTGAACACTTCCAGGGATGAGGCATCCACAGCTTCTCCGGACAGCTGCTTCTACCATCCTCACAGGGAAGAATTTCTTCCTAACATCTAATCTAAACTTACTTTCCTTTGGTTTGGAGCCAATCCTGTTTGTCCAGTGTCATTTTATCTGCCCTTCTACACCTTTCACTGGCTATGTGACAGTCACAGCAACGCCAAGGTCCTTACCCAACACATGGGAAACCAAAAGGGCTGGCAGACAGCCCTCAAGCCTGGTGTGCTTTTGGCTCCAGAGACCATCCTCTGCTTTCCTGAACTGTGCAGGTTGCTATGAAGCAATTGGACATTCTCTGTAGTGCCAGTGAAACTGCCCATGGCTTTAAAGGTATTGCAAGGAAGATGAGAGTAGCTGGTTGTATTTTTATGATTTTTAATTCTGGCAATTTTGGTGGGGGATCAAGATTATAAGACTTCATGACCAGAAGTGGCTCACTGTCTTTACTCTTAAAATCAAGCAAAGGGCAAAGACAAAATAGTTCATCTATCTAACTACAGGATTCTGAAGATCTGAAAACTTGTCTGTCCTGCTAGAAAAACAAGACCACTGAAAAGGAACATGATTAAGGACCACAGGCACCACTTACAGGGACTGCTGTGTCCCCTCTGGTGGTGTGCAGATGTGAATACACACACGTGTTTTCATTTCATCTAAATAAGCAAGGGCTGAGAAAAAGTGGATTTTGTGCTGCAAAATCTATGTGAAATGTAAATAATGTAAAATACTCAGTGGAAAGGGTGTGTAATTCCCACAAACTGTAAAGCTGCTGTACTGGCAGAACCTTTTTGTTAAAATTCCAGTTTAGAAAATCTTGATTCTGTGAGAGTTCTTGGTATTAATTCTTAGAGTTAGGTGTGTATTAAAACCCTTTAATCTTAAACCACAGTTCTAAAATATGCTCCCAGTCTAATTCTGCCTTTACTCTAAAAGCTTTCAGTAATTTAGTAAAATTGTAATAAATTATACAATAAAAATTATACAAGAAATATAATTAAAACATAAGATATATTAATATGATTAATATAATGAAAACATATGCAGCTGTTTATATGAAATTCTTATGAACAAGCATTAGCTTACTTTCACTTTTCCTCTGTTTTGCTTACCTGGATCCACAAACCCAATATCCACGTACAGTTTTGCACATAGAGATCCCAACAGGAAGCCAAACATGGGGCCCATCATGGCTATTGTGTGCAAACATGCTGAAAATACAACGGAGCAGATGCTAGTACCCTCTAATGGCTGAAGGCTGTCCTCTGCAGAGGGTGGTGGGCCTCTCACACTCCCAATCTCTCAGTTCACTTCATGCTGAGATTACCTACATACACAGGAGCATTCTCTTCTTTAGCAAAGTCATCGAGGTAGGAGATGCCCAGAGGTGTCACTGGTGTCTCACCAATCCCACGTAACATGTTTCCCAGTAAGATATATATCCACATATATGATGATGGCTCCTTCTCACAGCCTGCAGGTGACAGTTTACACCTTTGTAATAAAATATTTGAGTGGGAAACAGGGGAAAAATCACAGAAATGTAGCACATGAAATGATTATAGATTAGAAATCAAGGTATTAAGAACATTTCCTTACAGAAGATAAATGAAAAGCTGTCAACCTCATTATAACTTTTCTTGATCTTTTAATAACACATTCTTTCATCTCCATTGCATTTGATTTCTAAAAGCACAGGTAAGTATCACCCATCAGAAAAAATGTTCATTAAAAAAAAATAACTTATTGATATTTTCATAAATATATTACCTGGCATATATCATGTATCTTTAATGTGAGAAGTTTGAGATGGTTTCTGGAGCAGAGCTTGGCTCATTCTCAACCTGTGTCCCATACAAGCAACACATAAACCAGCTGTATTCCATATTGTGAGGAGGATAATAGGAATCTCCATTTATTTCTGTTAGACTCTGTGCAGTTTCATGTCCTGTCACACTAGTTCTTCCACTCACCAACTCCAGGTCCTGGGTAACTGAATCCTTGCAACCAAGGATAAAACAAGCTCCCGTATTTGTACTTTCATTGACAGTTCTGTACCTGATTGTGAGACTTCCAGGACAGTGTCATTCACATCTTGATGTAGGGAACAGGGATTTATGTTGGAAGTTAAGTTGGCTGGAGCATCTGGATGTGATGTAGTCTCATACTTATAGCTGCAAACACACAACAGCAGGTTTAGAGCAGTGCTCACCAGGGAAACACCAGCGTGGTAGGGCTGGAACCATTTGGCTGCTGTTTCCCTAAATAGAAAGGTAGCAAATATCAATTCAAAGGGCTACTGAAGGAGCAAATAAGATTATTTAAGAGCATTTAAGAAAACCAAAATACTAAAATTAAGAACAAATAAAACTCAGGATTCTCTGTCTGGAAGGCATAATGTTTTAAGCTGGAAAAGTCAAAGGGGGTCATGAAAGTATTTCAGATAGGATTGAATTTTTGCAGTCTAAATTTAGGGTCAGGTCCAAATGAGCTCCCTGTGTTGACCCCATATCCAAGGAGAAAAAGAATGTCTTGAGTTTGAGCAAAGGTCCCCTTTCCATCTTTGACATGTGTCTGGTCTGTTCAGCTGCTTTAACACGATCCCTCTCTCAGAGATGAGTGCTGCTGGGGGACAAAGTACAATTAGCTTTAGCAGAACAACCTGGTAAAGCACACATTCTGCTTCAAGGCATTGCCCTGGCTCTGTTAGACCTGGCAGGCTCTTTGTTCCAGGTTGAAATGAAGAGCAGCCATCAGGAGAGACAGGGCAGAACAGCTCCCCTCCAAATGTTCAGGCTCAGGTTCATGAATTGCCCAGCGTGGATGAGTATGATACATGGTATGTCTTAAAGAGTGAAAAACTGATGAAAAGTCTGGTTCTAGTGCAAGATCCACTAGCATAAAAGAAAGCATTCCTCGGTTTTCTTTTTTGCAGTAGTATACCTAAAATTATTCTAATATATTTAAGAAATCAACAGAAATATGTTTTACTCGATTTGTTATCCCTGTGTTGAAGCTATGGCTGGAAACTTTATCACATGCAAGCATAATGCAATAATTCCCTGAGCCTGGAGAAGGTGAATAAAAATTAACCAGATATGGAAAATCAGTTTAAGCAGGCATGTGCATTGGGAACAGGAAAAACCTGGTACGAGTTCTACCAGCACTCATCCATCTGCAGGCTCTAGCATCATTTCATTCTTTGCCTTTTCTGAAGAAGCCTGAGTAGAAGCTAAAGCACTGTGATTGTCTCCTTTTTCCAAGGAGCTGAACTTTCCCTTCAGAAGAGCTGTATTCTTTAAAGGAGCACTCACCATCACAACAGTGATGTGTGTGTCACGTGGGGTTCACTGTGTGATAGCACAGGGTTCAAATGTTTCTAAAATCAGAACTGCATACGATGGGTTCAGGGGGTGGAAAGGAAGATTGGGTCTGGTAGGGCTGGGAAAGAGAACCAGGCCCTGGGAACGAATATTGAGCTTTGTTTCTTTCTAAATCATGTGAAGCTGCACCTGTAATCATCCTATGATAAATGATATAATTGTTAAATGTAACAATTGTCTGGAAATTGAATATGATTATTGTTTAATTGCAATAAGAATCATGAGAAATGATGTAATGGTAACAGGAATCATGAGAAAGGATATTTGGGGGGCCTGATGAAAATGACAAGAATTCATGCTTGGATAAGATCAATGTATATATAGTGTACAATAGAACAATATGGGTTTAATAATTAATACACAGTTATATAATGAAAAGGGTATAAAAACGTGTTCATCTGGGATCCATGTGGGAGCCAGATTTGGGGCTGCACCCCTGATTCCCAGAGCTCCCCAATAAAGCCCCTGCACAGAATCATTCTGGGATTGTGTGTTTTCAACGCTGTCACGTGGAACTGATGTTCTACAGGCCTTTGGAAATCTAAGGCTAAATATACAACAAGTTTCATCTAGAAACCAGAGAGCACAATGCAACTGTTAGATTACCCAAATTAAGCTTGATTAGTACTTACTATCCCATGAAGAAATGAGGCATGGCTGATAAAAAGCATCCCAAAGCCATAGTAAAGCATCCCACAGCGATTACCTTGGGCCTGTGAAGCTTAGCTCCAAAATAGCTTACAAATGCAATCACCAGCAAGTTGCCTGCAAGGAATGTGCCAGAGTTAGTGCCAGGAGCTGCCTGGAGCTGCTCTGAGCAGTTCCTGTGCTGGGCAGGGCCCGTTACCCATCTCGAAGCTGCTGTCCACGAAGCCGGCGGTGGAGGAGGTCAGGTCAAACCTGCGCTCGATCTGCGTGATGGAGCTCTTCATGATGGTCCCTGACAGGGCTTTGCTGAAGTAGCTGAATGACAGAGCAGCCAGAAACACCTGGGGGAAGATTCAGATGGAAAATGGGAGGCAGGAAAGCTGGTCACCGAGGCATCAAATGTATTTAAAATGGTGTGGAACAATCATCACCATATTTGTTACTCAAATTAGAGTGGCAAAGTTAAAATACCTTTTGCTTGGGTCCCATGTCCCTTTATTTTAGGCCAATTCTAACTCCATCATGTCACATCAAAATAAAGGCTTTAAGCTAGTTTTTGTGGTACATCAGTATGAGCAATGTGGTACTGACTGAGTTCATCTCTGTATATGATATTTTTTGAAGTGTTGCCTGTATGCCACATACAAGGAGCAGCTTGATACTATTTTGTAGTGTGACTTGCTTCCAACATACATTATGGCTTTTGCAAATAAAGATTTATTTGATAAAATGTTTAAGTATGTTTAAATATTATCCAGTGATTTCCACATAGTCTAAAAACCAAATAGACTTGTTGGTCACTGGGCAAGAGTTCCAATACAACAGAAACTTGGGTAAATAAATAAGGCAAATATAGGTTTAAACATTGAAATACTATCTACTGCAAGAAATTAAGCCATTCCAAGAGGCAAAAGCTTGAAAATTTGTATATTTACTCTCTTTTTGCCAGGAATGAAGAGAAAAATCTTCCAAGTGTGGGGTTTGTCCTGATGTGTTCTATATTTTCTCAGTGTGACTGGCAAAAATTCTGAGAATCACCCTTTGTGCCTAATGCCAGCAGTGGTGTCAGAGGGTTTGGCTGAAATCTCAAACTGCTGATAAGCATGAAAACACAAACAAAAATTACTGGGGTTGTTTGGGTTTTAAAATGCAATCCTCATTTAGGTCAAGCACAAAACATTTGATGAAATATGGCTCACCTCCCCTTATTCTGACCCTACAAGACTGCTGGTGACAACAACCTCCAGACAAGGGTATTGTAGGCACCTGATTGAGGCTGGCTCAAGTTTTCCACTTGGAGTTGCTGCCTCTCTCTAGTGACCAAACAGGAGATCCACCCACCAGGAACTTGTGAGTAAACATGGTAGATCATGAATTTTTTATTGTCTTTAGAAAATGATAAGATCTGACTGTCCCCTGGACCTCCAGTGCACATCCAGCTCCTCAAAATGAAGGAATTTGCCATGTCACATCTTGAACAACATTTCTTAGCAGATAACAATGGTAATTCATGGTGATATTTATTGCTAAGGCACCAAACCTTCAATCCAGTGCAAGAGGAACTCTTTTCAGCTGGTGGATTTTTGTTTCCTTCATCATCCAAAAGCTGGTCAGGTTCTGCTCCCTGATCTGGGTCATTGACATTGCTGAGTTTGGTTTCCACTGTCATGACTGATTTCTTTACTGAGTGATCTGAACTCAAGAGAAAACAGTAATAAATACAAAAGCACATAAGCCAACATAGAGTTGCTTAAGGACCTCTCTGATTAATTTGGTGGAACTAATTACAGGAATATGCTGAGATGCTGAAACTGAACCTTTTTACCTAAAACAATTTGGCTCAATGTCTTGCATGTTTCATAGTGTGCTTTTGTTTTAATTCTGAAATATCTAGTTTTGACATATTTTTTTTTTATAAGAGATGTGAGCACCCCCCTTTCTACCTTGTCCTGTCTTTAATGCTAAAAAGGCAATTTTGACAGAGGAGTAGGAGATAAAGTCTCTGTCCAGAAATAAACTACAAGTAGTGCTGAAGCACAGGGAGTCCTGGGAAGCTCCAAATGTGCAGGCCATGTGGCTTAGAACTCAGCCATTGATTTGGTAAATCTGTAGCCACACTGTGCCATCCAATTTATTCCTTTACACTGGCTTGTTGGAAACAATTCTTAGTGACAATAGAATTTATTATTTCACCTAACTGACGTCCTGTAAGGATACTCCATGTTTTTTCCTTCTTTCAATGATATGCAGGGTATCCCTGATCTCCTTCTGTTTTCTGGGTGCTGTCTATCTGCCCAGATGCTTGAAATGATCTGCAACTCTGCAGGCCAGCAGAACTGCTCCAGTTCCCTCAGGAACTTCCTGTAGCCACAGACAATGATATATCCTTTGACACATCAAAATGTTTTAGTGTTGAAAGCCTTGTTTTGTTATTAAGTTGTATTTTGGTTTATTGCAATGAATAGTTCAATACTTCATTTTTTCCCTCAGCTTTAAAAAACTCTGTATCTGAGAGATGGGTAACAACTAAAAAGGACATCTCAGAGAAAAGCTGTAAAGGAAGTCTACATATCTGTTTGTAATGTTTATTTAAAGAATGAAAATACTTGCCTGT
Source organism: Toxostoma redivivum (assembly GCA_013397375.1). Taxonomy (NCBI): domain Eukaryota; kingdom Metazoa; phylum Chordata; class Aves; order Passeriformes; family Mimidae; genus Toxostoma; species Toxostoma redivivum. Next base: position 329,602 of record VXBI01000852.1, on the reverse strand, counting down.
TTGTGCAACTCCCACTACAGTCAGAACAGATTTCTCAAGGACGATCCAGAAGCCACTGCAGAGCCCCTCAGAAAAAAATGGGTCACTTGAAACAAGCCATCTTCAGACCTGCAGATAGGAATATTGCATATTCTATTAGAGTATTGAAATTAATGCCCTCAAGTGAGAACTCAGAAATCACAGCTCACATGATCTGATTTGTTTCACCTTTCACAATACTCTCCTCATTTGAGAAAAGGGCGAAAAAGAGAGAGAGGGGGAACAAATCACACAAAGAGAGGTTTTATATGCTTGAATGCGGCTGAAAAAAGTTGGATGAACTTTTCCAGTGCTGGAAAAGGTCCATATGCTTTCCCTCTGCTAATATCTGCTTCCCAAACTCTTTTGTGGCTGTGCTATAAGTCTCAGTCAGCACATGTATCAGGACAGGAAAAATGAGCTGCTCCTTCCCCTTGGCTGCTCAGACAGATAGGAACAAGAAGCAGAGAAAGGATTTCTCCAAGACTGCAGAGCTACAAAAAAAACCCTTATAAAATAAAATTCCTGGTACTCAGGAAAAGTTAGTACACAAATACTTTTGAGCAGCTAGTTCTCTGAAATTCACCTGTGTTTGTGTAACCTGAAAATACAAACTTCTGGTAATTATGATACATTGATGACTACAATAATATGCTGGGGGTGCAGATCGTTGCAGGTCACAGGATTGGAGAAGTGGATTTTTTTTTTTTTTTGAGAGTTTAAAGGTACAACATGATTTAGAATCTGGTGGCAGTATCTCCTCCCATCCTCAGATGACCCTGACCTACACACAGATATCAGCTGGGGAAATTCCAGGCCACAAGAGCATTAGAAAATAGATGAAAGGTCAATTCCCAATTGATGACAACACACAGTAGCTGCTGAGCCCGATAATTTTAAGTATTGATAAAGTTGTTATTTTAGATTTTTTCATTAGCATTTTTTCCATGTTTGATAAATCAAGGGTCTGGTTAAAAATATAAAGTATGAAAGCAAAAATATGAAGCTTTCTGCACCAAGTGTGCCCTTTCACTAATATAAGTTCTCTAAAACTGCCATTCTTTGCTGCACAAGCTACTCTTCTGTAATAATGATCTTAGAGAGTGGCATTTGCAGAAAGACAGGATTAGGTAAGCAAGGTATTGGTATTGTTTAAATAGTCAATCAGCCTAAGCACAAATTAACCACTCTTTCTTCCTAGGGGAAGAAAACAAACCTCTTCCAAAAAGAATTCTAAGCAGTACAGACAGATGAAACCCCACACTCAGTTCACTTTTTGGAACTTTTGACAAATCACTTGATTTTATGCTCAGTACAGTTTCTTCTGAGCACCACTTTGGGAGGGAGAAAATCCAAGCTCTGAGCTAATAATCAGTGTGCATGGTTTGTGCTGCTGGGAGCTGACAGCTTCCACTGCAGCACAGGAAATCAGGCAGCAGCTCCAATTCAGCTGGGGTGAATGCAGCCAGCCTTGCAAAGGACAGATTTCTTCAGCTTTTCAGGGGACATGATCTTACAGGGGCCAGGCCTGCTCAGTAGATCTGTTCCTTACTGGAGATAAAAAATTTCAGCTCTGTTTTATACCCCCTAATTATATGCAAATTACAATGAATAAGAACATCAGCTATAAAACCTCCACAGGAATAACAGGTATAGATTTTACAAAGGTCAGGACAACAGTTTGCTGCAGGTTTTGTAGAGTCTTGTAAAAGAAAAATATAGTGATGCTTGAGCACTTTTGAGAATCCAGCAAAGACTCTCCAAGACTTTGGGCTGATTGTCACCACAGCTGCACTCTCAGGGCCTGTGACATCACACAGTAGAAGAGCAAATCACAAATCAAGAGCCACCTCTCCTCCAGTAATTGATGGAACTGTAATGATTTATTCTAACTGCAGGGCTAATCCAATTGCCTTACTGATTTCTAAATACATCCATTAGATATACCCATACACATCCATAAATCTGAATCTACATTTACATCTAAACACACCCATAGCAAGGCCTGGTTCACCTAATATGAAAAGCGAGTTTTTCAGAGGTGTGCAGACCTCAGTGCTCACTGCTCAGGGCACACAGTGCTCAGACACACCCAGGGCTGGATGCCATCCCCAAAGCTCTGAACTTGCACCAGGGCTGCTGCTGCAGCTGCACAGGTCCTGGCTGACAGCTGCAAACACCCATGGCAACGCTTTAAAGTGAAGACAAACAGAAAGAATATTAAAGAGGTTCCTACCTAGGTCCTGCATCCAACAGCAGTTACACTACCCCACAAATGCTCAAAAGGCAGAGAATTCTGTCCTTAAGCAAAGCTCTGCTGGTACCTGGTAGAAGAATCATTAACTTCCAACTCAAACCAATGTTTTAATCTTGTCTCCTCCCAGTTCTGCCCTCTGTTAAAGGTCCCAAAATCTTTGTTTATCCACAGAGGTCAAAAGTTAATTAGGAAGAAGACATGCAGGTGTGTTCTTTTTGTATGTTCTTGTGAAGCATCTTTTTTGTTTTCTCCTGAAATTGTCTAGATTGTAATAGGTCACACCTTCCTGGTGTTTAAAAATATGGTGTCCCAACTTTAGAAATAAACCTGTTTCCAGTGCATTTTGTGATGAAGTTTTATTTTCATGGTTACATGGTCCATGGCTACAGTCCATTCAGCTCAGATCTTCTAGAGCTAGCCAAGAACTTGCAGGAAGAGGAAACGTAGTGCCTTGGCTATGTGGAACAAAGGGGGTGTTCAAGAATCAGTCATGCTTAGCAGACTGCTCAGATTTATAGTTTATTGCTATTAACAGTGAAGGCAGGTGAAATATGTAAGTGTATTAGGGCTCTGTGTACTTTGGAGCAGCCCTTTATCACTTACAACCCTAGCTCAAGCAAACCAGAACAGGTTTATTTGACTGTGCCCTGCTGTGCATTCTGCCTGATTCCTGAGGGTAATTTTAAAAGGTGATTATTCTTGAGGCAGGTGAGCTGTGACTGCTGTCTGCCTGGATGTTACACCAAAAGATTCCATTCCTGGTGCTTGCTGCTCCCTTCCCAGCGCTTTCACCATGTCCCTGCCATTTCCTCGTGGAAACCAACCAGCTCAGTCAGACCTGGGTGTACCCTGACAAATCCCTGCTGGCTGCTCCAAATCACCAGTCCACTGTCTCCATCAGTGGCTCCAAGGTTCACTTGCTCAATAACCTTCCACAAACCTCTGCTGCTGTTTTATTGATTCAGTTTAGTCGTAACTTTTTGTGCAGAACAATTTTTAGTTTTCTATGACTAAGTGATCAATAATGTGATCAAGGGAGACTTCATTCATCACTGCAGAGAAAATCCATGATGTTAGATTATGATTGCATCCATTATATTTAAATCTGAATGAAAATAACCCTAACAACTGACATTGCCATCACTGTAATTTTTGTAAAAGAGTTGTCTTCATAGTCAGAGCATTACTTAGCTTTAAACACGTGCAAGAGATGGAAATTCATGGTTCTCTAACAGATGTGGGGCTCCTTTTTTTTTCAGTTAGTTATCCTTCATGCTCTATGGTGGCATAAAACATCAACTCCCCACTTCCAGCAGGTTTCTTACACCATGCTTGGCATTTCCTAGCCACAAGACAAGCATCTTGGCTCCTGTTTATTGCAGGCTGCCAAAGCACAGGGACAGACACACGAGCACCTGTGTCCTCGTCCTCCCCCAGGGCTGGGTCACAGGCTCCACTCTGGGGCTCTGGCTGGCTCAAGATAAATATTCCCTGCTGTTCCACACAGTTTTATGGTGGGACTTTGCATTCCCAAGGTTTCATTTTCAGGTTGTCTTCTGATGTCTTAGCAGACCTACCCAAGTGGGGTTTTGGCCTTTTCATCCTAAACATCTGGACAGGGATGGAGCCAAGATTACTCTGTTACTTCAGAGTAGTAGAACCTGTAGAAAAAGTGCTACTTTCTTTTTCATACAAGGGAAACAGTATTTCTTTGTTTTCTTCATTCTGACACCTGAATACAAATCGGTTTCTCCCTATTTTTCCTAGCCCTGTATATACCATTAATTTATAACTATCCAGGATTAAAATATCTTTTGTACTTTGCTTTAAGTATGGCTGATAAGAATTTTTCTATCTTCAGACTGCTGCTGTCCAAACTGCCTGTGGAAGCATTCACAATCAAAGCTGACTTCTTGAACCCAGAACTGTTGATTTAAACTACCAGGATGGAAAACTACTGAAGTCAAACCGAAGACTATGGTCTCACACCTAAAAATGAGAGATGCATCTCTTTTTCCATCCAAGACCCCCCTCCATATTACTCACACTAGCAGGGAAAAAAATGAAAAGGATTAAGGTATAGAAACCCCCTTAATGAGAGCACTGAGATAGCAGCAATTTCTGATTTGCTGAGGTTAAAAGCAGTCCTTACACAGGAGCAGGCTCCTCGGGCAGAGGGTGGCAGCAGATCCCAGCAGATCCCAGCAGCCAAGCACACAGGGCAGAGCTGCTGGCCAGGCAGAGCCCAGCTTTGATCTGAGCCCTTCTTATTCTCAGGACACTAAGCCCTAGATACAGAAAATCGATGTGTTTTAAAATTTAACTCTTTGTTAACAAACTAAATAGAAGGGAGAGTGTACAGCAAGCGTAAGCAAATACTCCTGTAGTTAAGACACTACGGGAATCCTGAGAGGGTGAAAGCAGCATTTAGCACAGCAGGAGAGGATTCCTTGGTGCTCCTGCCCCAGAGTGTCTCGTTCTGTTTGGGGCTGCAGAGCTAACAAGAGAGAAGAGCATGTGAGAGGTTGATTTGTTGTGTCCATCTTAGCCAGTGTCTGGGAATTTATCCTTCCACTGCTCAGTGGAGCATTTGCCTTCCAAAAGAGCTTGATAATTTTGTCATTGATTTGTATCATGCATCTGTCTGGGGAAAGGTAGACCATGATGTGCTGTTTTAATGATTTTTTTTTTTCTGCCTAAAATACAAAGGGTAGATATTAATGCTGGTTGTACAGCTTCCCTTTGCATTGACTCCTAATCAGCAGCTTGGGTTGGAGTTGTTACAGACGCAGCATCGAAGTGTAAATCACTGGCAGGTGAGAGTGCTTAGACCTTTTAGCAGCCAATCCAAATGTGAGCTGCATCACAGAACAGCAGAAACAAAACCCGTGCTGACTTCAGGTGAAGTCCCAGGGCAAGTCCCCCACCACCTCCACAATCTCTGGGATATTAACTGAGGTAACAGGATGGAAAAAATTAACATGGCTCATGTAATTGAATACCTGGTATTATATACAAAACCACTTCAATAAACTGTTAGTCTGTCTTGTTACACTAGAGCAGATCTTTTACTAGAATGGGTGAGTCTCAGTTTTTTCTGACAGAAAAATAGATCAGATGTCAGAAACATCCCAAAGGAAAAAAAAGTATTTTATTTCTATTATACTTTTATCCTGCTTGATTTCCAGACACTGGAAAACAATCTGTTGGCACAGTTAAATAAACAGATTTATGCTGACTGTATAGTGTTATCACAGGTTGGTTTTTATTTAAACAAGTTTTTGTTTTCCCACATCGTATTTTAGAAGTGCCAACAGCACAGGATCAGCAAAAGGGTTCTGGTTGTGTACAAGAACCTTTCAAACTCACCATGCTCAATAGCCATGAGAGAGAGCTCCCTGGCCTGGGCCCCGTCCAGCTGTGAGAATGTGCCCCACGTGTTCTCCCCTAAATCCTTTCCTTATTTACTCTTCAAAATTCAGTGAACTGCATTAATCTGGGATGAGATGTTGGTTAACTAACCTCCTGCTATTAGCCACATGTTGCTTAATTAATGAGCACTTTAAATCACCATTAAAGAGCCCCACATTTAAATTGCCCCTCATCATTTTTACAGCAATTGTGGACTTTTTGTCCATTATCATTCTGCTACTGGATCCAAAACACAGCACTCTTCCAGCTACTGAAAAGAAAATGTTCTGTGTCCCAGGTGAAGTCAGTGACTTTTCCTGGCCCTCTCACTGCCAGGCATGTGCAGGACAGCCACTGTGACAGCTCCACATGGGGACAGTAGCAGTGTCCTTGCCAGGACAGGTTCACAAAGGATCATCCCCATTGCTCTGACACACACACAACACCAGTCACTGAGGGAAGTGCAGATCCCTCTCCTTTTTTATCCCAGCTAAGTTGGGTTCCTCCTTTCTCTCATGGGATCTGGCAGCTCATTTATGGGAACTGCCCTCTCCAGGAGGCTGTGGAAGGCTCCAAGCACTGCTCTCACTCCTGGATGCTGGTGCAGTTTGACAATTTTGCTATTTTTATGATGATGCAATACGAATGAGACCTGAGGCAGCAATGCCAATCTTTGTGATTCACCCCAACCACAGCTCTTCAGATTATTTTAATTATGTTTCTTTAGTTCAATACCCAGCTCCCCTGGCCCAGTGAACAGGCACAGCTGTCTGGACCTCACTGCCCTTGGTCTCTGGCACTCAGCTGGGAGGACAAAGCTCTGGGGCAGGGCAGAGATCCCAGATCCCCCTGTCTGAACACTCACCCCTGTGCAAATCCATGGCTCTTCCTATGGCAAATGCCTTTTCCCCAGCCATGTATTTAAAGCTTTACCTTCTGCAGGTATTGGTGCTTAAGCACTGGAGTGGTGCTGCCATGGAGTGGGTCAGGAGTGTCCCTAATGGCACAGGACAAACTGATCACGGATCAAAGCCCAGGGAAAATCCCACTCTCACACACGTGCCCCTCCTCATGCACCCCACAGCAGAGCAGCAGGTACCTGCAGTCACTGCTGGCACACAAACCATGTGATATGGGTTTGTTTTCAAGGATGAAGTTTACTTTTCATTATGTGATCAGAAATTCTAGTTTCTTTAAAGGATATCCCTGGGTGCTGCCATTATCTTTTCCAGTGCAAGCTTTGCACTCCCCACCCCAAATAGAATTAATATCAAATATTGACAAAGCCCAAAAATGTCTTAGTTTCAGCTAGAAAATACAATAAATTAAAAGGAAAAGCCCCAAGTCACCTAGTATTTTAATTAATTTTAATTTTATTCTTCCCAAGCTGTCTTGTCATAGCTTTTTAAAATATAAATCATATATATCTTGTATAATTTTGTTATTACATCATAAAGTGCATGGAATTATTTAGTACACTGAGTACTAGCAAGTAGCAAGAAACTGCTGGAAATCTAAAAAGAGCTCTATTTTCATTCCAGTTTCCTTTGGATGGTATTCTTGTGGTCTCTTTGTAACGACAACTTCTCTAGGTGATTGTTGTGCTGGAACAAAGCTGCTGGAAAGCGGATTCCTAACCACAACACTCGACATCCTGAGTGTTATGGATTGAATCCAGAGGTGCCCAGAGCCTGTGGCTGATTTCTCCTCCAGCAAACCTCCCTGCTCCTGCCCCATGTGCTGCTGGCCAGGCCATGCCCCGTTCCAGCTGTTCCAGCTGTGCCCTGTGGCTGTGCCATGGCACAGGCAGCTCTGGCAGCACAGCAGAGCAGCCCAGGGGCACCAGGGGCTGCTGCAGCTCCCTGAGAGGGACAGGCTGAGGGGTCCTGCACAAACAGTGCCCTCCCCAGCCCCAGCACATCCCCTGGGCATGAAAAACGGTGAGCAGTGTTTCTAGAGCTGTTCACGTGACACAAATTGCTGGCCTTTGCTTTTGGGGTTTACAGTGGAAATTACAAGAAGGTGAACATTTTCAGGGTGGCTACTGAGATGCTGCTTCACTGGTGCTGGATTTCTGCCTGGAACACCACTCACTGGGTAAAATCGGGGGGAGATCTCAGTTTTCCTAAAGCCTGGTCTCCTTTTCTGGCCAGTAAGCTGGCTGAATTAACGGGTCACTATTGACCAAGTGCTGGTTTCTGCTCTGTGTCCCACAGGCGCCTCTGTCCCCGTTGGCTGGGAGGGTCCCATCTTGTGCTGAAGAGCTTTTTCGGAGAACCCAAAGGACAGCAACACTGAAGAAAATGGACACCGTGCCCAAGAGCAAAGTCAGCCCCAGGTACACATACCTGAGAGAGAAACATTGATCAGAGCCTGTGTCAGAGGCAGCACACGAGCAGAAGGCATCACGGATATTCATCTTTCCACCAGGGAAGGACACTGGGATCCAGGGGAGGGCCTGGAGAGGGGAGCCTGTGCTCCAAAAGCATCTCAGCACTGACTGGCCTCCACCCCAGTGTGCTTCACTAAGAACAGCACTAATATTTTTAGGGCAGTTACTCTGCTTTTCATTCATCTCACTAACAGTACCACTGATGCCAAGACCACTGATGGCATTTTTGCTTTACAGGCGTAATGACAGCAACAACAGCAGCAACAATAACATCATAATGTTTTATTAGCAAAAGAGTCCCAGCTGAGATTTTGCTCTTCCCTTCAAGTTTTCAAAACAAGATGTACCCTCCTGCCATGTTTATTTTCCTTGTGGTGGGAGAAGGGACAACCTGTTCTCCCATTTTCCTCTTACCACTTTTATTCCATTCTTCATTTCTGGTTAAGCCTTTCACAAATGCAGTTCAGACAATTACTGTCCTCTAGAAATGAATTGATAAAGACAACTCTGCCCTTTAGTCTCTAGATAATCCAAGCACGTTTTGGGGCACCTTTGCCTTCCATTTTTTGATCCAGCTCCAACATGGAGAAAAATGAGCTTTAATAACAGCAGAGATATTGAAAGCTGAGGGAGCCTTAGCATAAAATTAAGGTTTCAACACAATTTTTTTTGGTGAATTATTAAGTGACAATTATTTCCAGCTGATACTGAAACAAAATTATCTGCCCCTACCCTCCAAAAGAGATTGAATCAAAAGAGAATGGTGAAATGCAAGCATTATTGTTAATATTGTTAGTCAGTCTTTAATTCAGTTTCAAATATTTCACTCAGATTTCCTGACAGAAATTCTGCTACCAGTTCCAGGTGTAGATGCACTTTAAGAACCAAAGTTAAAGGAGGAATGGAGAAGAGCTGTTACCTGAGTGCACTGGAGTCATAGAGTCTGCATGCTCCTCTTCCCCCACATCTTTTGCTTCCCCATTTCAGGCAAGTGGTGTCTATGGCTACTCCGAAATACACCGGGGCTGGGATCCCCGCTGGGGTGTTCAACAAACAAACAGAGGTGAGAAATTCACATCCCAGGTGGTCAGGTCTGACCTAGAGGCACATCCATGCAGGGCTGGATCCTCACAGCAGTGACAATTCCAGCTGCTGGCTGGAGAAGATGTGCCCTGTGCTGCCCAGCTACACCGCCCTTCCCTCCCCGTGGGAGGCCAGGAAAACACCACAAAACATCACAAAACATCACAAAACATCACAAAACATCACACAACATCAAAAGCAGTGGAAGGAGTGCTGGCCACGGCTTGATTTCCTCACCCTGCAGGACATCTTTGGGGAAAAAAAAACTAGGAGCCACTTGTCCTTTCTGGAGAGCAGTGGAGTGAGTTCCTGGGGCAGGGGGGTCCTTGTTCTTGTCCTTGTCCCTGTCCCTGGGCATGGGAAGGGACAGAGGGAGGCTGGCAGGGACCCTCCAAGCATTTGGGATCCTGCTGGGGCAGGGGCAACCCTGCTGCAGTTCTTGGGGGAGAAGGAAGGGAAAAGCCTTTTTTTGTGTGCTGCTGGGGACATCCTGGGCTCTGTGTCACCTGGGCAGCCACTGTGCTTGCTGGAGGAGAAAGCAAGCCTGGAGAGAAAGCTCTGGCCTGCAGAGGTGTAAGAAAGAAGCCAAGAGCTTGTTTTGGTGTAACTTCATCCAGCCCATCCAACTCTGCTCATGTAAATAGGCGACTTGCTTCTTGCTATTTTTTTTTTTTCATGAAGATCTAGAGGATTTTATAATTCCCAGTTCATTGGCATCTCATGTTACCCTTGATTTCAGGTGGCTCTACCACAGGGCTGCAGTGAATCCTGCCCCTAGGCACACCTGTAGTCAGGTGAATTCCCTTGGAAACTATGAATGTATGCCTGAAAAGCAACCACAATTCACAGCCACAGCTGTTTGGTTATGCTTGTCACTGAGCAAGGGGACAAGATGTAATTTTGTTGTTAGCTTCATGGTCTACAGGATCACATCTCTATAAATATTGGCCTTGTGTATTATAAATATACCTAAGACATAATGATGTGATTTATGAAGTACAAAGCAATTTTATTTTTCCAACTTTTTTTTTTTTTAAATCATATGATATTGTTCTTTCCAGCAATCAAAGCTTAATTCTAAGATAAATGATTAGTGATATGTTAAAACAGACGCAGGAGTACAAATGGACTTACCAAGTACTCTTATTGCCAGGGTATAGATACCAAGTGCAAATGATTTCAAGTGGGGTTTAATGCATCTAAAAACAATAATAAAAGAGGTGTTAGCTAAAAATAAAGCATCAGGTGTACATAATTAGAACACAAATAGAAAGCAAGAGAAAGGAAAGAAATGTGATCTTTTCCTCCTTCACATCATGGACTTTGACCAAACTGCAGAAATGTGTGAAAAAGGTGATGAAACCAGAATGGCATCTAGGAATTCTGAACATCTATATTCAACATCACATTCTGAAATGGTTGTGGATTTTCAGATGATGTCAGCACTTAGATGTTACTAACACAGGACACGGAAATTGCTAGTGAAATCATGAAAAGGAGGGTTTTATTCAGCTAGACACTCCCTGAAATTCAGGCTCAAGTCCCAGGCTAGTCCAAGGTGTTTGGGCCCTCACTTTTTCACTTTTCATTCAGCAGGGTGTGTGTGGAGCCTCTCAGACCTGCAGGAACCACCTGCTCCCCCACCAGCTGCTCAAATGGGCTGTTTGTCCCACACTGACTATACATATATATATACTGTATATATATACACCTAACCCTGCACAAATCTGGGGAGATGTTTGGTTTTGGGAAGTGAGCAGTACCAGTCACACGATTAAATAAGGACATTTTTGGTATGTGGGGTAACATGTAGATCAATATGGTAATTAATAAAGCTTTTGTCACAGTCATTCTATTCAGTATAAATCAGAAAAAATGGAATGGGCTGAATTTCAGTTTGTCACTAGGGATGAACACAGCACTCTGGAGGCACAGTCTGTGAGGTCTGAACTAGGGTGGCCTCTGCTTCTCCAAAAATTAATTACAATTTGGAATATGTTTAAAAAAGAATAATAAAGATATTTCAGAATTAACTCTGTTGTTCCCCATCAGGGATACTTTTCAACACTTTATTCTCTAATGCCCTGGTCATGGATGATGATCTGTGGATTATGATCACACAATCTGTTGATTGTGGTTTATACAAGCACTGCCATCTCTGAGGGCATGACTGTAAAATGATTTTAAGTTGGAAGAACAGTGTCTTGCTCTCCTACTAGACAAGCCTACACAAGCCTAGAGTCCTCCTGAACAAATCTGAGGGCATAGAAAGCAAAAAGTGGAAAATAAATAACTGGATATTTGATATATGCTTCATAGGATTTATATCCTGCAAAAAAAAATTCTCTTTCAGATGAAAAAAAAATTGTTTAATTCTTTGCATTGTCTTTGCACGGAAACAGGAGTCCTTTGTGATCCTGAGTGATAGCCAGACCTCTTGGGGAGATCTGAGACTTCCTTTTCTCTGCCTAATCACCTGCTATTAATAGTGGTGCTGGAACAACAGCTCTCTGAACTGCAGGGCTTTTTTCCCAAAATCTTCAGGGCTTTCCCAAGTTCCGTGGCTACTGTAATTAACCACCACCAAAATGACATTTCAGCAAACGGCTTGGTCACCAGCTGTAAGCATATTTCAACGACTTCAGTGTGCAAACCATCAAGGTAAATGCCACTAAATCTTCCAGACTTTTAGGGATTTAGCTGTGTTTGTCCTCCTTGGCAGGTGCAATGATGTCTGCTCCTCTGAAAACATCAGCTTGCTAAAGTGCTGGAATCTTAACAGAGATGACTGAATACTGAATAATTTTTAAAAGAGATCATTGGAAAAAAATACAGAATGAAGCCTGCAACTTGACCTTGGCAATATTTGTGTTCAAAGAAAATTTATTTTCCTTCTGGTAACAGAAGCACACTTTCAATTCAGCCCGATTTTTGGAGAAAGTCAGTCAGTGATGGATTTCAAAAAAGACAAAAGTAAGCATGAGCTTAAAGTGGAATTGCGCCCACAGGTCATTTGCAGTGCAGAAAAAAAAAAGGATTGAACTTACTGCAACATGTTTTATTTAGCTGCACATCAAAGGTGGATGCCTTCAATCCAGCAAGAAACACATAACTTCTCAGTTTCAGTTAAATGTCTCTCAAAGTAAAATGATTTTCAACAGCAATGAAAGCATTGGAGCAGGACCAATAGAACTGTTTTGCCGATTTCATATAACAAAGTGGTTTAGTATTGTAACTGAAAACCTTTCTAAGCTTTTCTAACTAAATCAATTAAGAAGTAAGACCCCCAGGAGCAAGTTCTTAAGGCTGAGATGGGCAGGAAACTTCATGTCATTTAAGCTTGTGCACATTCAGTTATGAACATCTCCCAAACACTTCATTTTTTATGCAGTGGAGGCAAGAAGAAAGCAGGAGTTGAGCATGGCTGCCCCAATTTTGGGGCCCTGAGTGGAACCAGACCTGTACATTTCCCATTGCTTGTCTATGGATAGAAGGAAGACACCATGCAGAGGGAAAGGGGAAGGGAACTGCATCCCTGCACAGCTCCATGCCCAATTTATCCAACGTGTCAGGAGCAACCACAGAGAGCAGTCTGGGAATCCTGAGGCTTTGCTGCAAGCTCTCCACTCGTGCATCATCCTCCTCCTGGCACAGGGACACTTCAGTCGTCACAAGCTTCATAAAAAGGGTCTCAAGTGGATTTGAGCATGGCTGTCCCTGGAGTGAGCCCCTGGGGAGGGAGAGGTGCTGTGGGGTGTCCCAGCACAGGGGGACCCTGCAGGGTGTGGGGAGAGCTGCAACACCTCACTGGCAGGGCTGTGCAGAAGGATCCTCACCTCAGCCATGCCTCAAAGTCTCTGTGTGACCTGTCCTGGCCAAGGGCTGTGATGGCACCCGAGCTGAAGTCACATTTCTTTATTTAGGATTTTCCATATGGCTTATGTTCAGCCAGTTCTAACACTGGCACTGTCCATGTGGTACAAAGATACCAGCAATGGGACAGGGCCCAATCCAGAAAATTTAATTCAAAAACAAAGAGAATTTGGGAGCAAGAAAACACATTTATATTACTAAAGATTAGTTAGACTGGATTTACTGTTGTTTTGTTTGAGAAGTAGAATGTGCCCATCTGGAAATAATTTGGGAAAAGGAACTGAGAAAGAAAGGTTTCCAAAACAGAGCAGAGCAGGATTTGGAATCCAAAAATTGCAAGTAGCTGACAAAAATCCAGATTAAGCACTTGTAGTATTAAATGCCTTTTGCACTTGCTAAAATTAGCTTCAAAGCCTCCAGTGATGGACAAATAGTTCCAGCAGTTAAATATGCACTGAGACAAGCATTCAATAAATCTGTGATTATCACAATAGGGGGGAAAAAAAATCTCGTGCTAAAACAATAATTAAAACAAGGAGAAAAATCTGAGAGAGAACAATGATATGGAATATGCCACCTTGCATACCTGCAAAACATTTCCCAATACCAGGAATACCAGGAGGGGAGGGAGCACCAGCCAAGTGTAAAAACACTTCGAAAACATTTGGCAGTGCAAGCAGAATTATTTCTTACCTTAGGAGCAGAATGTATCCGGGTGTGCCACCTACTGACAAAGTGTAGGAAGTGATAACTGATATTACCAGAAAATACAGAAACATTTTGGGACACTCATCTCCTTTTTGACATGGTCCCACCACGGCTGAGGAGCTTTGTGAAGATTCAGAGGTTCCCACACAGCTGCAGTTAAAAAATACCTGGAAGAAATCAGGCAAAAGTGTGTGATAACTTAAATGGTAGAGAGGAGATGTTTGGGAATTGCACATCGTGCTTTTCTGGATGGCTGAAAGGTTAAGTCCAAAGTGGGAAATGTTTTACAGAAGGAAAAGGCTTATTCAATGAAGGAGAAAATTTTAAAATATATACTGCTGCTGAATCAAATTATTAGGTTTTTTTTTTCCAACAGTCTTGGTAGCCAACAGCTNAAAAAAGGTAAAAAAACCTCCAACTGCCTGTGATTTCTGCTGGCAACAGCAAGTGAGAAAATTTTAAAAGTGGGTGGCAGATTTCTAAAACACCCTGAGGAGTTCAGGAGTTCAGGACTGAGGAGGATGTGGGCAGAGCAGGCTGTGCCAGGATAAACACCCGCTGTGAGAATTGCAGCGGGCAGGACAGTGGGGACAAACTCGGGCTCTCTCTGTATTCTGGCCCTGAAGTTTGCAGTTTATTGCATTATTGGGTATAATGAGCCCTGCTGGGAGCTGCAGCCACAGCTCAGAGCAGGACGGAGAGAGCAAGAGAGAGAAGTGAGAGAGTAAAAGAATAAAAGAGAGTAGGAGAGCGATTTTCCCATTTACAATACAATAAATCTTCTTCTATGTTGAATATTCTAATTCCCACTAGCCAATCTAATACAAGATACAAATTCTCTTAACATTTGCATGCAACCTATAGGAATCACTATATTACAATGTTTTATTGCTTTTCTTATCTCTAAACCTTACCCGGACCCTTGCTGCCATGCCTGGAGAGGATGTCTGCTGGCTCTTTGGCATTCCCAGTATCTAACTTTGTCTAAACAAAGGTTCCTTCATGCATTCCCACAGTCAAACACTGCTCTCATTTCTATCTCGCCTATAGTTCCCACATTCTCAAAGCCTTTCGCCAGGCACTCGTATTTATATATTTTGCTGATGCACCCTTCCCAAGGCCCGTCCCGACGGGGACCGGAGCTCTTACGGTGCGGGTGGCGGTGCCGCCGGCCGCCCCGCAGCCCGCCAGGCAGGGGGACACGTAGGTGACGCCATCGTCCCCGCACACCGGCTCCCAGGCGCTCCCGGAACACCGGCAGCCCGCGTTGCACCGCGACAGCAGCGCCGGCTCCCGGGCAGCCGCGGCTCCGGAGCTGTGGGGAAGAGAGGAAAGAGAACGAGGGGTTGGCCAGCAGATGTGGAAGGAATCCCCATCACCTGTGGTTCTGCTCCTGGCCACACCTTGTGTCACCATCCCCTCCCGGTTCTGCACCTGGCCACACCTTGTGTCCCCATCCCCTCCCGGTTCTGCTCCCTGCCAGTGCACCTGGCCACACCTTGTGTCACCATCACCTCCCAGTTCTGCACCTGGACACACCTTCTGTCACCATCACCTCCTGGTTCTTCTCCCTGCCAGTGCACCTGGCCACACCTTGTGTCACCATCACCTCCCGGTTCTGCACCTGGCCACACCGCCTGTCACCATCACCTGGCTGTGCTCCCTGCCAGTGCACCTGGACACACCTTGTGTCACCATCACCTCCCGGTTCTCCACCTGGCCTCACCGTCTCTCTGCAGCCCATTAAAGGTGGTCTCTTCACACCCACACAGCGGGTAATTTAGTGGGTAATTTACACACAGCAGTGTAAATCCTTATTTCTCTGTTATCCACAGGTTTTCACGCTATCACACCACCTACTGTGAGATATTTACTTTATTAAGGGGGGCAACTCACAATTTATATTCGTGCATTTCCTCGGGTTTTCTAAGATAGTTTTAACACAACTAGGCAAATGGTAAGGAAGGGATTGAGTTGCTCATGGGAAATGGTCTCTGTAGAAGTTAGCAAGGAATTTATCCAAACTGAGTGTCTGACACCTTGCATGACAGCTCTCTGCCAAATTCAGTCACCAGACACTGGTGGAGCAGCTATCAGAGCTGCTGAGAGTCAGTGCTGGACACTCCTCCCAAAAGTCAGTTTTACAGAGTAAAAGCATGGGCAAAAATGTTAGCCTCAGGTGTAGCTCATGGTTAACAGCATGGTTAATCCATGAATCCTTAAGTTTTGAGTCCAAAGACTATTAAATGCCATTCATTGTTCAGCAGCACACAAAGGCAAGAAACAATTAATTGAATCTCTTCCCCCCTACTGAGCTACTCACAGTTCCAGGAATCACTGGGCTCAAAGGATGGCTCCCATGGCAATAATAATTAAAAAGTAATCAGAAAAATAATCTGCACTTGTGAGATAAACCCCACTGGTTTATGCCATAATCATGAGAGGGTCATGACACAGCGCCGGCTGGAATGCAGCGGTTCCCACTGACTGGAATCAGGCTCCTGGGAAGCCTGTTCAGCCTGCCCCTGTCTTTCCCCAGGATCTGAGGAAGGAGTGTGGCCCTGAGCTGAAGCTGGCTGCCCAGCATACCCGTGGTACGGCACCGTCAGCCCGGCCACCTCCGCGTTCTCGCAGCCCAGGGCGAGCAGCGACAGCAGCAGCAGGAACCCCAGGGCAGAGGAGCCCAGGGAAAGCCTTGCAGCCCCCAGAACACCGATCCCGAACCTCTTCATGACCAGCCCTCCAGAGAATATGCCAAAGGCCACAGCAGGGATGTTGATAAGACCTGAAATCAAACAGAAAAACCTGTATTAATGAAAACCCCAGCTCAGTGGGCTAACCTTGTCAGCCACAAAAAAAGCTGCAGCAATCAGTGAAGGAATAAAAATATAAAAGACTTCAGTCAGGGCCTTTTCTTTTGTCCAGACTTAGACTGATCCTTGGAGTGTTACAAAGGTGCTGGGACAGCTTTGAAAAACTTACTCCCAAGGACAAGTTTCCCAACCAGCTTCTTTGCTGGTTCTTTGACAGAGAGATAATGGATAAAGTTTAGATAACACTCTTCCAATTTCTTAAGATAGGTGTGTTTTTTTCCACAATTAGTTTGTCAGTGGAGACATCTGCTGATTCCTAGAGGACAAATTTAGTTTTATCTAATGTTGTGAAAGCTGGAGCAAGACCTGCCTTTTAAAATTTTTTTTTTTTAGTTCTTCAAATTGCTCTGACACTTTTGATATCTGTCTGAGATTCTGGTAGAAATTATTTTTTAAAAAAGAAGAAAGAGTTAGAGGTTGTGAAAGAGAAATAAACACTGAGTTTGAGCCAGCCCTTAGGTTTCTTAGGAAGGGTGGGTTTGGAGAGAAAGGAGAAGGGGGAAGAAAAATCAGCTTAGTGCAGGGATAGCCCCTCAGCAGGATCCTTCCCTAGCCAAACCACCACACTCTGCTGGATATAGTCCTGTGCTCAGAGAAATCAAATGGCTCTTAATTCTCACTCAGTTTGCACATACCTGAAAGCTTAGCTCCAGAAAATCTTTAAATACAATGAGAAGTACTACACTGAATGTAGGGATTGTTCTCTGGACTTTCTTCGGCCATCAACTACACTTGAAGATTTCTCCTTGCTTTGAGGAGTTTCGTGCCAGGAAATTCCAGCTTCTATCTTTGCTGGAATTAACATAGCACAATGGATCATGACAGCTTTTCTGCACATATACACCTCTGTTGCTGTGCAACTAATGCTGCCCTGAAACAAGGCAGCTCCCTCTGTGCTGCTGCATGTAAACCTCTTTGCTGCTAATGCTGCTGAAACCTGGACCTCTGGGCTGAACCCCACATGCAGGCTCAGCAGCTGGGCAGTCAAGTCCTCCCTCTTGAAGTCAGCTACAAAAATGTTGATTTCTGTACCCAAAGGCTGAAGCAGCTTCTCTCTCTTGTGCTGTATGAGACAGCTTGGGGTGTGACTTGAATTCCTCCTATTTAACACCAATCTCTTCAGAGTCACCCACAGCACCCACTGAACTCATCTTCATTTTGGTTAAATAAATGGGAAGCTACCAAGGCAGCAGATCTGTCTAATGACAAATTTATGTAAACTATTCTAAAATTATTTCTCAGTCACTTTCTTGTCTTGTACATATATTACTTTCCAAATTTCCAATTAAGTGGGAATTAAGATATCAAATAATGTAAACTCTTACAGTAACTCTTGCATAGATAAACTCAGAGTTAATTAGTGCTGAAGCAGAAATGAAATAACTTACCTTCTATGAGCTATTACTTAAAGTCAGAGAAGGAAGGAGAAGAAATGAACATACCCTAAAAAAATACATTTTTTTCCTATTGTATATGCCATTCCTAAAATGTCCATTTTAAAGATATGAAGAAGCAGATATAGCATTACCTATAACAAAGTTAGTTTTTGAAGATGTCTGCCCATACTGTTGTTCAATATACTTTGGCTTATATGTTACCATGCCAATTAAAGAATTGAACTGAATGATACTTGCACACAAATACAGAACGTAAACTGGATTCCCAAAGAGGCTCTTCAGTGATGGCAGGAAGTCTGTAAGACAAAACAGCAGAAATAACAAGCAGGCCAGAGAGAGAATAACTTCTGTGAGTAATGCTTTGTAACATGTGTGCACCTTCCAAAAAACCCCAAACTGCAAAACATTTCAGAGGGAATCTGTGAAGTTCCATGACACTCCTAACAGCTCCCCCACTCCTGGATGGAGGAATAGTGGAGCTAAAGGCTAAGCACCAATTTCCCAGAAGAGATACCTTGTTTTAAATAACTTCTTTCCATCACAAACTAGGAATGGTTTGGTTTCTCTGTGTCCCCAACAGCTGCAGCCCAGTTCAGCTGAATTTGGGGCAGAGTGCTCAGCACAGCAGGCAGTAAGCACAGACACACTGAGGTACAGATTCAGGTTCTGAGGGAAAATGCTTTTGCCACAGCATGGCCAAGGAAATGCAGTTGTGCAAACCAGCTCCTGTCTAAATCCAGACAGCCTCCTCTAAAGCTGCAGCTGGTCTGTGCCCAACTGTATTCTGATCAGATATTGCAAATGTTTCCCTAATGAATGAACTTAGAGGAAAAAAATAATTAGGACAAACCAAGGGTTGGTTTTCTTTTGAACACCACATCTGCAATAGTCACTAAATGAGAATAAGAAACTTTTGCAGAGCTTCATGATAAGTGCTGGGCCACTATTACAGTTTCACAAATCTCAGCTGAAGACTTTGTCATGCAATAGCAAGTCCAGGGAACATTGAAGAGACTTTTTTGTGTTTACCATTGACTTGGAGAGTGAAACCTGAGAGAAAAAATGTCATTCTAAAACCATTAAAATAGGGACTTGGAAAGTATAAAATGTTTAATTCTAAAAGCCTTTGAGAGAAAAACTCAACCATCAGGAGGAGAACTCAAGTGATTTGCCTTTTGCCATCTCTGCAAGCTTCGCCTGTTGCCCGTGGGACGTGTGCTGGTCCTTGCTCTCCTCGAGGATGAACCTGGAGTGCTCAGAGGAGGTGCTGGAGCCCTTCCTGCCCTCGGGCCTGGGGAGGTGCTGGGGCAGGAACCAGAAGGGGATGCCAGCCAGGACACTGACCAGCCCAGCGATCAGGTACCCCAGCCACCAGGCGCCCACCCACTGCGCGTCCTTGGGGCTTATGGTCACGCTGTCTGCAGAGAGGGCAGAGGAAAAACAGTCACTGCACTGGGAGCAATCTGCTGCTCCTAAGGAGGGTGACTTGCAGGGACCCTCCACCCCAGCTCAGCAGGTTTAGGGTGCTCTGTGTCCCTGTGGGGGTTTCACAGAGCGGCTCTGGGGACACTCTGAGCATTTGTGACTGCTGGGGCACAGCACAGCCCAGCCCTGGCACTGCTGGCCACCTGCACATCACCCCAGAGGTGACCAGCTCATGGGACAGGCCAAGGGCCACTCTCTTGCTCCCAGTCAGGCTGTTCTGCACAAAAGCCCCAGGAAAATAAACAACTTTTCCTCCTGGTTTTTTTCTTCCTGTTTTCTCAGAAGGAAGAAAACTTCCTTCTCAGAGGGAATCAGGAGACCTGGTACCCCCTGCCAAACCACTTTTCTAGGCAACATATATTAAAAAAAATATTAAAAAAGCACATGCAGGATCCTGAGCCTCAGTCCTGTTTCCTCCTGGCTCCCATTATCTCCCCAGAGCCTCCTGCTGCAGATCTGCTGGGGCTGAGGAAGTCAGACCTCCTCTTCCTCTGCACCCCTCCTTCTTGCCAGCCTATTCTATGGACCACTGCACTGCTGTCATCCTTTCCATTTCCCACTCTACCCCTGCCAGCCCCTCATGCCTAGAAGATAACCAGAGAGTTCCTGGCCTGAAATAGGCATTTTGGAGCCTGGCTGGGTTTTTAAAGCCTGAGTGTTCTGACTTACCCAGATCTACAAAGCCAATGTCAACGTATAGTTTGGCACACAGGGATCCCAGGAGAAAGCCAAATATTGGCCCAATAATGGCCACTGTCTGTACACAGCCTGCAATAGAAATCAGGGCACTGTTACCCTCCTGAGCTGAAAAGGGCACTGCTGCTTCTGCATCCAACAGCAGACTGGGGCATGTGAAGGGCAGCAAGAGATGCAGGCACACACATTGAAATATATTCAAGAAGAAAAAAAAGTCATCAATAAAATTTTCCCCACTACGATGAAACTTTTTTATTGTTACCCAATTAAAGAGTTAAATTCAGCATGGAGGAAAAAATGTCAGGAAACTGAATGGCCTAAACTCAATAGCAGCACCAATCCACAATTGCTAGAAATGCTTTAGCCAGCAAGATTAAAGTGACTGGAAAGCAAATGTCATTTTTTAAAGGTAACTGACCCCTTTAAGTTGAGCCTGAATAGGCTGAGGCATCACTCTGCTTTGATTTCCAATGTTAATTCATTTCAATGTACCCCCAGTCAAACTTTCTGAATACTTTGAATCTGAAAAAAATTCACCTGGAAATCTGGGAAGACTGAATCTTTTACAGAGAGAATCTGATTTTTTTGCCTTTTGCTTGGCTGGAAACTTGTCAAGAGCAGATGCTGATGAGACAGGATTTTTGGTGATATTTCAGGGGAATGTGCAGCAATCAGACAATGGACACAAGAAAACTGATTCCAGATTCCTAAAGTTTCAGTACTACTGTTTATAATCCTACACGAATCTGGAGAGAATGTTTTGAGTGCTCACTGAAATTCTATTTTAAGTGCTTAAAAGAGTGCCTGTTTTTATCACTTTCCAGAGAACTGAATGTGCACAGAGGCTCAGCAGTCCACATCCAGAAGAATTAGAAAGATTAGGGTAACAGCAGGAACCCAAGGTCAAATTCTTTCACCAAATTAAGATAATGGAACTGTGTTGGTATAATTAAATGGGAACTTGGTCCCTTGAGTGTACATGACTATTAAATAAACTTTAATATTGGAAATTATGCAAACAAAACAATCAAGGCAAGTTCATTCATCCACTCCATTTTTCAGAATGACTCCATTTCCTCTGGGGAAATATCCATTAGAAAGAAGAAATAATATTTATTTTACCAATATATAAGGCAGCATTCTCTTCAACAGCATAATCATCGATGTATGCAATTCCCAGGGGCTGGATAGGGGTTTCACCTATTCCCCGCAGAAGATTTCCCAGTAAAACATAGATCCACATGGAAGAGCCTGCTTCCTTTTCACAGCCTGGTGCACAACAGGAGACAGCAACGATGTGTTTGTAGGAGCAGTTTGACACTGAAAGCTCAGGGCTTCTAGAATACTTCTCACGTGGGAGAAACAGTAGGAAAACTGTGAGGCAGCTTAGGGTAGACAAATTTTTAGCATGAGCTGCCTCAAAGATGCTACAACTTTGCTGGTTTTATAAATTTGCCACCACATCCCTTTTTAGAAAACTCTCTCACTTCCTTCTAACCAAAACTGGGATCTCCTGACAGAAAGGTTGGGGGAACATTAATGACAGGGAGCACTCCCAAGATTTAACAGAGATCATCCTCACCTGCATTTAGTTTTGCTTCAGACTTCTCCAAGGCTGAGAGTGGAGTTTGGCTTTTATCCTGCAGACATGGAGAGAGGCTAAGAGTGGAATTGATGGTGGAAGGGAATCTTTCGTACCGGTATCTGTTCAGAAAACAAAGTTGTATTTATTCACAAGTACTGAGAAGAAAAAGCAATCAGATCTGTAACTACCAGAGAGGCCAACAGCACTGAAATGCAAATTTCATCTGCATCCTCATAAATCCATCTGGATCCATTGCCAGTGGTAGTTTACAGGGGATGAACAGAACTCTATTTCTGAGTCTATTCTGCAGCCATATGTGGAAATTGTCCCACTGGCCCTTTTTGTGTCAGTGATTCCTTTCAGTTTAACTGGGACTTTGCTCTGCTATGATACATGACTTGGGACTAAGAGATTATCAAAAACTGGTGTATCCTCTGGCTTGTGATTGGTACTCAGATTCTATAGTCATCACTTCTTAGTGACATTTCAACAATTCCTGAGCCACATCAAAATGTGGCAAATCAAGATCAGAGACTGATAAAAAAATAAGTTGATGACAACTGAAAATAGTATACATGTTAAATTCTTTGCTCTACAGTAATAAATCTTGTCACCAAAAATAAATTAAATTAAGTACCCACATCCCCATCTGGCTATTTCCATCCTCACAATCAATGCCTGGATGCTTTGTGAGCTGCATTCAGGGTGCACACCCAGCTGGAAAACACTGATCCCTTTGCACTCACCGTCCCATGAAGAACTGGGGCACTGCGATCAGGAATGTTCCAGCTGACATAATTAAGCAGCCTGCTCCAATTATTCTTGGCCTGTGAAGCTTTGCTCCAAAGTAGCTCACTAGAATTATGATTAGGAGGTTCCCTTGGAGAGTACAGAAGGAAAACTGAGTTTTACTGCATGTTGATAAGAGATGCCCTAAAATAACAATTCCTAGTGTGCAGTATGGGCACTGATTTCAGGGAGAGGGCTGATGGGGTTGGACTTTCTCCTTCCTCCCAGGCATTCTGCAGGAGCCCAATGCCTTCTGTGATAGGAAAACCATAAACCTTTGGATAAACAGCTGGAAAAGAGGAGAAAGACCGTGCCAGCTGAAGAGAGCAAATAACCAGAAGAGCAGAAAAAGGAGAGATCAAACAGAGTTCTACACACTTAGGCTAAGATTTCATCCCTGTGAGTACCACAGTCCACTGCACTCCCACAAGGTAAATGCAGTAATCTGAAATAAAAGAGACAATGATATAAACCTTAGAGTGAGAGGGAAGGGAGGGACCAGACAGGAAATGTAGATTACAGTTAGAGGTCTGTCCTCCTGCTGCTTAATAAATCACAAAGGACAGACACTTGTGGGGGGAGGTGGATTTCTGCCTGCAGAAATCTGTGCAGGTAAATTCTCATTCAACAATCAAAATGTCTGTTAGTATTAATTAGTCACATGATTAGCTTATCAAATTACTTTTTTTTTTTTAATGTCTATGCTGAATTGCCTGTGTTAGCAACCTCCTATTGAACGTAATCATACTGATAGTCCCACTTATTTTTACTAGGTGAATCTTGCTCAGTTTCGTGGTTCAGGGAGATTCATACAATCATTCTTCACAATAAATTGCATCTCTCTTTTTTCTACAATAAAAATGGGTTTCTACAGCACATACCAATTTCAAAACTTCCATCAATAACACCAACCAAAGAAGAAGGGATGTCAAATCTTCTTTCTATTTGTGTGATAGTACTTTTTAGGTAACTTCCTGACAGTGCTTTAGCAAAATAAACAAAAGACAGTGCACCAAGAAATATCTGCGAAAAAATGACAGTGATTAAAATCAGGCAGTACAGAAGATACATTAATTGTTTTAAAACAAGTTCTGCATTCCTACCTCTTCTTCTGCCAAATAGCCAAAGCAATATTTCTTCTTATTAAATGCTAGATTCCTATTGGTTCATCTCTTACGAGCAGTATTGATAAAAACTGAATTGACTCTCAACCATTGCTAATTTCAGGTAGATGCCAAAGCTACTGCTCTGCTGAAAGGCAGAAACTTGTTATTTCTCAGGAGGGAGTATCTTACACAGTAAGTAATTAGTAGGTAATCACACACTAAATAATTAGTAAATGTTAAGTGTGGCTTTCTGGGGAGGTGAGTTTTGGACATTTTTAAATATGTTACATATTCTGTGAGATGAGCAGTGACCTGCCAGGCAATTCTCCTCTGGCTCATCCTTCCCCTGCAGGATCTCTGGCACTCTCTAACACATGCATTTTCCTCAAGTGCATTTTGCTGGGGACAACCTTCTGCCATCCTTTTGTTTTGCAGACAGTTTTCTCCTAGCTATCACTATGTCTGTTTTAGCATGTTCTTCTGAGTCAGGAGTGGGATTTGGAAATTAAACTCCATCTCCCTTCACAGTGCTTTGGTGTACAAAGCTGCAGGCTGAGCCCCTTTCCCACCAAATTAACCTGGAAGACGAGGGCTGGTCCGAAATTCCAGTGGGAGTGCATGGTCCTGAGCACGAGCTCTTTGTTCTGCAGATCTATTGCCTGAATTTCCCTTTGCTGAATGCAGCCCCACTGGGGTTATGTGCTCCACAGATACCCTCAAACAGTGCAACTGGTCATGGAAGCCACAGCATTGCTGTCTACCTCCAGGTACAGGGGGTGTTGACTCAGTTTGAATATGAATACGGATGCTCTCTGTAAAACCCAGTCCCAGAAATTAAGAGACACATTAAGGTTTAATTTGAATAGAAGTCCAGGACCTTGTGCTGCTCTTTAATGCTCTCTGACAATCCCACTCCCAGGAAGCAGGTGCTCTGAGCAATGTACTCACCCCCAGTGCAAATCTCCTTACAACACCTCATTTGACAAGGCACAGTGGTGATAACATCACTGCTGAATGCAAATCCTCGTGGTAAGGTCCAAATTATCTCTGTGTCACCTTCAACATACTTTATGCAGGGCTGGTCATCCCTCCTTCAGAAACACTTGTGGGTAAATAAACATACACAACTCCTCTCTGGTTCTTTCTTCCTACAGCAGCAGCTCTCAAAGAACTCTCTAGTACAAATATTCTCACAATATTTTACATTTTCTGCATGTTTATTCCCTTGGAATTTAAATAGCAATGTGAAAGGACTTTTTTTTCTTTTTTTTTTAACAGGAAAATTGTATAGGTAAAATGCAAGTTGAAATGCTTCTGAATGTCTTTGGCAGCAATTCTTTCACTGGGTTTGCAACTGTCCCAGGTTTGCACTGGTGGAAAGACGCTCCTGATTTGGGGCTGGGACAGAAAGCTACCCATGGTTTCACATTCTTCTCTCGTTTGTCAGTGCTTGTAAGTAGATATTTCACCACATCTTTCTGGTCAATAAAGGCAATTTTAAGACATAGGAAGGTTGACAGTGAAGGTTGGTAACTGGTAAAAATAGCCTGTTGTATCTGCATATTGTTCTCTTAACTCATTAGGCAAAACCTGAAGCAGAGACTTCTTCATGACTTAGAGATATCTTTAATAATTTCATTCTGACTCAGGAAGATCTAATCAGAACTCAAAAGGGGTTAGTTCACAAAAAAAGAGAGAGGTTTTCTAACTTCCTACAGAGATACATTAGTTATTGGTTTGGGTTCCCAGAGGACTTCTTTAAAGAGAAAGAAACTGAGCTGCAATATTATTGCTTTCCTATTTCTGGAGCTAATTAGTGATTCCTGACTGGCTAATCTGTGACTGAAGTTTTATTCATTGAGGGGATTGGATTATCATTGTAGCAAATGGAGAAGCAATGATAGAATTATATTATGGTACAAAATTTATTTAATACAACTCATCCTCTTTTTCAAAACAAAGCCAGACTTCAGGACAGCTATTGCTCATGTCATTGGCTGTGCTGGGAGCTGGACTAATATCTGACAGTAGATATGTGTTTGAGTGAGGGGAAAAACAACAGAAATGAAGCCTGGGCACGATGGAATGGGACAAGACTCATTTTCTGTGTAACTCAAACCATCTCACCACTGCATGGTGACTTTGGGAGCTCCCCCAGGAGGGTGCCAGCACTCTGGGGCTCGGGCAGAGCTGAGTGCTGCCTGCTGTGCCCCGTGCCCTGAGCAGGGAGCAGCTCCCAGCAGCATCCTCAGAGCAGGCACCTCCCATCCCCTCCAGCAAAAGCTGCTGGAGTCAGAGGGATGGAGGGGAAGTGGGAATGGCTCATTTCAAACTCACCTCCTGCAGAGTTCTCTTGAATGAGCAATATCACAGCAATGCTTTAATAATAGAATATAATAACGCAGACCACAAAGCAATGTGACTTTGGAGAGCCCAGGAGTACCACGGTTCTATCTCATAAAGCAATCTGTGCTGACAGCTGCTGTGGTGCCTGCCTGCCAGTGCCCTGCTCTCAGCTTCAGCTGCAGCAACAAGGAAGACAGAGGGACGTTTTAGGATGGGTCTTGAAGATCTCATAATACTCAAACCTCAGCCAACAAATTATATTTGATGACTGCCAAAAGTTAGGCAAATACAGATCTGAAGAAGATTTTCTCGTGACTTAGAAATATCTCTAATACTGACTCAGCATGACATAATCAGAACTTTAAAAGGGATCATTCATTAAAANAAAAAAAAAGAGAAAAAAAAATAAAATATATTTTCTAAGTCCCTACTGGAATATTGAAAGCTCTTACTCTACCTTTATACCTCCACAACATGACTGCTTTTCCTTGGATGCAGATGATTCGGATTTGAACGAAGATCGGTCCACGGGCAAGACTGTGTTGTTAGAGAAAAAGTGAGTGTTTTCTTTTGATGAAATCTCCATGATGGTATCCTCTGCCTCTAAAGCAGAAAACATGGAGAACACTTTAAAAGGGCGTCCTATTAGCTCAGCCTCAAAAGCTCATCATGTGACAGCAACACCCCGCTGGACTGTTTTCCCAACAGCAGCAATTACCAAACTTCACAACAGAATCTGACCAGAGCACTGGATGTTTAATTATGGAAATTTGCAATCCACTTGCCTATAATAATGGAGATTAAATCATACTCAGCCAACAGCCATCATTTTCATTCTCCAGCTATCATCAATGTGATTTCATTCAACATTTGACCAAGCATTGCCAGCAGACTAAACAAGGCTCATTATAATTTTAAATGACATTTCTGAAGTCTGCTTGTAAATTCACGTTTCTAGATGTGACCAGGTCTGCAGAGATTTCTCAGCGCTGATCTCTGAATTTCCCATTTATCTGGGACAATAAGTAATTAGATCAAAAGAAATCTATCCCTGTTAATGAGGCACTTGAATTTAGATGGAAACATTAGCTCTAATCGTCTGATGTTAGCTAATGAGTTACACAAGAATAAAGAGGTTTAGTTCCCTTTACCATTTTACATAGAGTCTTAGGGCTCAGTGGTCAACTGTTCCAGGAAAAAATGTGAATTTGCTTCTTTGCAGGTAAATACAAAGAAGTAAACAAAACCTAAATACTGTACTTCGAGAACAAAAGATATCAGTAATTCTTAAATCTCTAGTAACATACTGCAGTACTTTGTTCATAATTTCAATCTCTAAATCAGATCTGGAAATATTTATGAAATCAGTTTCTCTGTTCACTTTTAGGCAGTTTTACAGAACTGCTGCCTGAAAATATGAATAGGAACAGTTTCTGTTCTTTCACATTTGTCTGAAGACACAGATCTTACACCAGTTTAAAATATGTATGGTTTTATATATATATATTTATATACACACACCACACACCTCTGGAGACATGTGTTTTCATGGCTTCCCAAACATGCACTTGCTTTACCAGAAATACAAGTGAAAATAACAAAAGTTTATCATTAGATGGCAATATTTGCTCATAAGCTCTGTTCATATACAAACAAGACGAAAGGACTTTGCTTGTAGCACCAAAATTTTCACCGAGATCTCTCCGTCATTTAAAATTAGAGCTATCACTATCTATAAGAGAAATATTTGCATTTCACACTGTCCTGACAGGAACTCTAATGTATTTCCTTATCAACACTAAGAAGTATATAGATTTTTTTTGCAATTAAAAAAAATATTAATTTGTGTTTACTGAACACTTATTGCACCTATTTGTGGTCTGCTTCTGATTTTCTTGATGTCTTGGGAAAAGTCACACTGTCCCTCTCTACCCCACTTTTGAACCTGTGCAGTGAGGAAAGACAACACAAAGTCCCTCACAGCACTTGCATGAGGATAAATTCCTTCATGACAATCACAAAATGTGTGCAGCCATGCAAGCACATCAAACAGCCTCTGCTGCAAGGTTTGAAATGCTCTGTGTATTTACAGCAATTATGGAATTAAAAATCCCCAAAACCTGGGAAAGGAAAACAGATGCACTGCAGCTGAATGAACTGTCCTTGTCTGTGAGCAAAGCAGCTTCCAGCTGGAGAAGGTGTGGCAGGAGTGTAGGGGTGTCCTCCACTGCACCACACATGCAGGATTGGTCAGAACACCAAAAAAATTGCTGTGGGGTGGTGTGGGGCTGGAATTTGATAAACTGATGCTTGGCAGCAGCATGCAAGCCTGTGTTCCACTGAGCTGAAATAAATCTCAAATGGACAGCAGAGCTTAAACAAAACCTGTGCTCAAATTATTACAGTATAAAGATTGTTAACATTTCTAGTCTGACTGTCAAATAGAAGAGTGCATATCCATGATATCCATGCAGGCTCTGCAGGTTTTAATAAATGCTCAGCTGCTCTTGTGGCATGGCTCTAAGGAGCTTGGTGGCTTTCAGAGCCATCAGCTTGCTGCCCTGACAGTGCCTCGGATGGAAATTCTAACACAGAGCACAGTGCCCCCGCTGGAACCACAGCTCGATCATTGATCCTTCCTCCTTGGTGCCACCAGAAGAGCCAGGACTGCCTCCCTGCAATCCCAGATTTGGCAGTGTTACACTGGCAGTGTTCCCCACAGGCTCAACTCCAGTGGGAGGTGAGGGACAGCTCTGGTTTCACCCAAGGGACCACCTGGCTGCTGAGGATGGTCTTTCCCTGAGCTGGGGACAGTGATGGCCCCAGCTGGTTACCAGATGTGGGACACCACATTTCCCTAGTGGCACAGAAAACGAGGACAGAGAATGTCTAAGCATTTCCTTCCCAAACATGGAAGGAGTGTAACCACAGGATTGTTCAGGCTGGAAAAGACCCCTCAGGTCATTGAGTCCATCTGCAGACCCAGCACTGAGGTCCACCACTGAGCTCTGTCCCTGACACATCCACCCAGCTTTTAACACCTCCAGGGACGGTGACTCAAGCACTCCACTGGGCAGCCCATTGCAGTGCTTGGCACCCTTCCAGGAGAGGCTTTCCTGGAATGCAATCCAAACCTCCTGCTGCAGCTTGGACCTGTTCTCTCTTGTCCTTGTTAGTCAGGAGAAGAGCCCGACGTGCCCCTCACTGCAGCCCCCATTCAGGGAGAGCCATAAATCCCCCTGAGCCTCCTTTGGTCCATGCAAGCACCCCCAGCTCCTCACAGCACGTGTGCTCCAGACTGCAGACCCCTGCCCAGCTCCCCTGCCCTTCTCTGGACTCGTCCCAGCATTTGAGCTGTGGCTTCACCACTGCTGGTACCAGGGGCAATCCCTGCCTGGTCCTGCTGGCCACACCACTGCTGACACAGGCCCTGATCCCCCTGCCCTGCTCCTGCCCCTCTCACATTTCTTTCTAGAACAGTGTCCATCCTTCCTTGGCCCCTTTGCCCCCCACAGCTTTCTCCCAAGGAACTCTGCCAACCAGTTTCCTAAACAGGCTGAAGTCCTTCCTCCAGAAGTCCAAAGCTGCAGTTTTCTGAGCTCTGCTTCTTACATCTCCAAGGATTAAATCTTCATTTCATGATCACTGTGCCCCAGACAGCCTGCAGTGCCACATCACTTGCCACTCCTTCTCAAACAGGTTGGCAGACAGGTCCCTGGGACACCTGTCCTCATCAGCTCTGTCCCCAGCTGTGTCAGGCATCCTTCCACCCACAGCAGGAACCTCCTAGAGCTCCTGGAGCTCCCTTCTCCTGCTGTGCTCATTTCTAGCAGACTCCCACCATGACATCTGCCTGGCTGGCCTTTCCACTGGCTCCTGCCATTGAACAGCCATTGAACTCTGAAATCAAAACATTCCCTGGTGTACAGGATCACCCCCCTGCCTGTCCCTGTCCCTTCTGAAGGGTTTGTAACATGCACTGCAGCACTCCAGGTGTGCTTCATCCCATCTGTGACACCTGAGGACAGGTGGGTGGCACTGCCTGAAGGGAGCTGCTGGCCACGCTCACCCCTTGTCCCTGCCTGTCCCCTGGGCTCACAGCTGGGGCTCAGACCCTCCCTGACCCCCGGCTCCAGCTGTCCGGGCTGTGGAGCCTCTCTGGGGGCTCTGCTCTCCCACCCCAGCCATGCCCGGAGCTCACCTGTGACACAGCTGGGCTGGCACTGCCACTCCCTGTCCCCAGGGACATGTGCCCCTGTCCCTGACCGTGCACCCAGCAGGCTGACAGCTCCAGGCAGCTCCTGAAGAGCCCCCTGACCCCTCCAGAGAGCAGGCAGTGAGAACACATCCTCCCCTCCGGAGCTGAGTGCTCTGCAGTGAGCCCTGAGCCTGCCCTGCTGGGTGTCCCCACAGCACAGCCCTGCCTGCCCTGGGGGCACTGGGGACACACAGGGACTGTCCCCCTGCCCTGCACTGGGGGCACTGGGGGCACTGGGGGCACAGGGACTGTCCCCCTGGACCCACCCAGGGACATCCTGCCCTGCCCTGGGGACACTGGGGGCACACAGGGACTGTCCCCCTGGACCCATCCAGGGACATCCTGCCCTGCCCTGGGGACACTGGGGACACTGGGGACACACGGGGACTGTCCCCCTGGACCCACCCACGGACATCCCCCAGCTCCCAGGCTTCAGGCTCCAGCACTCCAGGAAAAGGGAAGCAACAAAGAGAAGAAGAAAAGCCGAATCTTACCTGGCAGCAGGAACCCCCAGGGATGGTGCTGCTAGTGTTCATAGGTGAGCTTCCTCTGCTGATAATGCATACCCACACTCACATGCACAGGCACGGGTCCCAGCTCAGCAGGGGCAAAACTCGGAGGGGAAAACCTCCTCTTAGAAATGGCCCTGTCTGCAGATGTGCATCTTATACTGGAGGCACAGAAAGAAAAAGAATGGGCGTGGGGGAACTTGTTTTGTCTCTTGTTTTGCCTGAGCATTTGCTGTTTGTCTGCCCCCCATCCTCCTCTCCCACCTCCTCAGGATTTTCTTCCTCCTGTCAGTTCCAGGACAAAGCAGAGATGCTGGGAGCCCTAGATGGGAACCATGAAGAGCACCTAAACAGCTCCCAGGGGTATTTTTCTTTGCAAGTTGCTGTAAGTTTGATGAGACACGTGACAAAGCTTTGTGGAGAGGGAAAAAAAACCAAAACTCTGATCTTATTAATTGCTTAATTCCAGGAAACAAAAGAATTCAAGGGGGAATGGACTTGGGAAAAAAAATAAAGAAAGAAAATGGGGAGTGCATGAGAGAAGACAGGCTGGAGGGTGGACAGGTGATTCCCAAAGACTTCTTACCCCGTCCCTGGTCCTTCCTGCTATGCCCAGTATGCCCTGCTCCCCAAAATCCACAGGGCAATGTCCCTATCAACACAAAACCCAACCCCAAAACAACAGAGTGAAAAGATCCACGAAGGGGATTGCACAGAATTGCATGGCAGGGTCAGTCAAGTCCTTTGCCACAAGGAAAGGAAAGGAAAACTTTGAAGATTTCAATCCCACCCTGAGTTTTTCCTGCCACAATGTCACAGCTGCTAAAACATTTATTTGCAACTTTGGGTAAAGGGGGAGAAGGTGCCTGGTTCCCACTGTAGTTTGTTGAGCTGAGAGAGGCTGTGAATTCCATCTTCTGCTACCCTGTAGGCTTTGATTATATAAACAGAAAAGGTATTAAAGTTAAAAACTCTTCTTCCTTTTCCCTTCTTATTCCCTCCCACCGTCTGCAGTACAGCAGGTTCCCATGGCAGCTAAAACCTCCCTCACACAGCCAAACACAAAGTAGGCTTCTGCTTTCCTAGATTTAATACAAATTATTATCCTTTCCTTCGTTTTTTCTCCATTTTGGGTTCTTAATGCAGCTGGAATTTTATTACACTCCACGCAATTCACATTTGGTACTTAAAAGTGTCTTGTATCCTTCTTTGGTTTGGAAACTTGGAAATCTATTTTCCCCTTTTCTAAGGCATATTAGGGTGCCTAATAGTCCACAGTAATTAGTGATTAGGAGACTTAGTGATCATGAGCTCTTTCAGCCTCTTTAAGAGAACAGCTTCCAGGGCATTTCCTTCAGTTATGAGGAAAACTGAATTTACACAATACAGGAGCTGTACTAGTTTTTTTAGTTCATTGCTGACCCTGTTGCTTTCAAAGATTTCTGACACAGATTCCAGTTATTCTGCCACTGGTAACCTTTGCCACGCTGGCCTTTCAAAGCAGTGAAGTTTCATTATCAGATTTGTAAATTTGTTATAAAAATCCCTTAATCCCATTATGGTACAAACTGTATTGATAAGCACAGAGTCCTGTCCTCCACACTGACAGAAAAATGCCTTTGGACTGGTTTCCTGTCCTTTAGGAAGCAGCAGTGCTCTGAAGAACAAGGCCCACAAGATTTAGTGCAATCCTCTCATCTTTCCTGTTTTTTGGTTCATTGTGAAACCTCAGGTTTTTATCACAGTTGGTCTTTTACTGAAATTTTGTTACAGAGCCTTCTCTGACTTCTTCATAGGTGTTGATATCTTAATGGAAACTTCCCCAAAGCCACTTGGGGGAGGTATTTTCCATTACTGAAAGTTTTCTTACACCTCCAGAAGAGTGTCACCATTCCTTTATGAACTAATTATAGCAGCTCCTCAGAAATGACCATACAATGCTTTTCAGGATGCTCAAAGTCTGGATCCCCTCTAAAATTCAGTAAATCAATCTGACAGAAAAGAAAGTCTCATCCAAGTAGGATTTCTTAGTCCTGTAATCCGTTCAGGCCATGGATGTCCCATGGGAAGGGATTTCCTCACTAAAGGTGACGTGTTCATCACCTGCACAATTCACTGCCAGGGACTGAGACATGACAAATCACCACCAATACAGTGCTGCACAGGACAGCCCTTGGCTGTCACTTTTCACAGCACAATGGCACAAAACCCATGGAAGGAATCAGCCAGGAAGGTTTTTTTGCTTTGCAAGTTACCTATTCCTATTGTGTAATTGAAACAAAGCCTTTAAAGCAGCCACAGGACAAAGAACCAGACAGGAGCTTGTTCCCTGAGGTCTGTTTTCTTTACATTCCTACTTTGTATTGGTTGCAGGAAGTTAGAAGGCAGACCACCTTCATTTCTAAAGCACAGGTTAAATTAATTACACTCACAAAGCCTTGTCTGGCCAGAGTGAAGTGCTGTGGCAAGCATAACCTTCATACATAAACCCACAGCAGGTTAATGGACCAGTCTTTAGAAACATGAAATGTTTTCCTTTCTAAAAGACATTTAAAAAATATGTATTCCAACAGAATGCATTTTCACTGTTTAGAAAAGCAAACCAAAACATATAAATAGGATTAGGATATAGCACATTACCTTAAAATCTGAATTTAAGTGATTGCTATAGTCCAACAGAGAATACATTTGCAACCCTTGATATTTTTGTGCTGCAAAGCAAAGTCACTTATAAACATTTTGTGGAGTGAGTCTTCAGCTGCTCTCATTGACACTGGCCAAAAGCTCCTTTAATACTTTATTTTTGCTAACATGTAAATGCTCCAGCCCTGAGCCCCTTGGCACCTGGACTGGCTCAGAGGAGAGCAGCAATTATTGAAGTGTTTAGCTTGCAGCCAAGGACAGGGAGGAAGAGGGAAGACATTTGCAGTTGACTGTTAAGGCATCCTCGTTTCACTGCCTATAACATTTTAATTGCTTTAGTTATGCTATTCTACTGCTATGGATTATTAATTTCTCAACATTAATTTTCCTCTTCTTTTTGTTGCCAGTCCTAGAAACAGGCTTGGTAAGAATATAAATTTGTAGGAAACCCACTGCCAGAGCAAACCTTGGGTACCCACTCTACATCAAGGAACCAGAGACAAATAATACATTTTGGCTTTTAGAAGCTCTTGGGGATTGCTGGGGGAATTTCAGCCTTAGGGACTTTCTTGTCCAACTAAGGACTTCCAGATCTATCCTCAAAGAATGGTTTTCTTACCAAGGACAGAAAAGCAATACAAAAATGTTCTAATTATATTTTGAACCTGTCTAACTTCTTATTATTAGGATATGCAAAGGTCCTACTGAATAGACTCTCTACTCTGAGGTGCTCATCAAATTACAGCTGATATTTACATTTTCAGCCCCTTGCATGAGACATATGGAAGAAAAATGTGCAAAAATAGGGGTGGCCTTTCTCTGCTGCCCCCGATCACAGAACAGAATCATCTCCTGTGTGTGCTCTGTGTGTACCTGAGCCAATGTTTAGGGGTGGGGTCAATGGCTGTGCATTCCCTCGAAAGCTCTTGCAGAAGGAGACTGACCAGGCAAAATGGCTCAGAGGTTTTCCTTCCTGAATAGTTAATTTAAAAAAAAAAGCAAAAAACCCAACCATCCCCCCCACAGACAGGTTTTAACAAGCAATTTGAAAATAATTACTATGCATTTTTATATAGCACCACACTTTGCAAAGACCCCAGAGGGCCCTGTGAAATCTGTTTCTGAGGGACTGCAGCAAACAGGATGAATGAGAAATCCAGGGGCATGACATTCTTCAGGGCAGGAAGCATTTGGGGAGAATTTCTGTGTATAAAGATGTAGTAAGTGAAACTGAAACTTGTCCAGTTAGCAGAGATTAATACCATTAATCTTAAAACATGTCCCATAGCACTTTCCTTAATGAAGAAAAGATCTTTGAAGTAGGTTTAAACACAAAGATTTTGCCTAGAAATGAGGAAAGAGAAGGTACAAAGAATTGAGCAGAGGAGCTGATTTCACTGAAGGTGTTGAATTTGTAGAATATGATGCCTTTGGCAAGAACAGTAATAAACAATCACCACGTGCAAAGGATTGTAAAGGGAAGTGATTTATCAGCAGCAACCACAAAAGGCACATTAAATGAAGCCACTGTGAGATGGAACAGGAACCTTCTGCTGTGCCTTTCCTGGCTGAGCACAAGCAGGGGCTGCAGCAGCCTCTTACCTGCACCAGCCCTCCAAACCCCTGTGCCTGTGTCCATCCCGGGCTGCCCAGAGCTCAGAACCAGCATCCACACTGGGTGTGACACAGGCCACCAGAACTGCCAGCTACACTTGAAACCTGCACGTTTTCTCATGAACTATTGCAAGGTTCCTGTGACCTCTTGGCAGTGAGGCTGCTCAACAAAGCAATTCGTTGTGACAGCTTGCACTGCAGCATGCCAGGTCTGTGGAATGCAGTGTTAAAAAGGGTTAAAATCCCCCTTGGCTGGGTGGGATGGCAAACCCAGAGCCATCAGCCAGGGCAGCAGGTTACCCTCCATCCCTGCATCAATCCCTGGGGACCTGGGCAGCCCGTGGTGCCTTTGGGCTGATTTCCACAGGATTCTGGTGAGATAACTGCAGACACATTAAAAGAAAGCACTGCTGAACAAAGCCCCAAGAGCTCTCTGAGAACTGTGCCTGTAGTGGAAAACTTCAAGTGCTTTCAGGCAACTGGATTTGCCCAAGCAATTGAGAGCAGTTTGAGCACCTGGGAAATGAACATTTAATTGGGACTGTGCGTCATGGGCTGCTTTGAGCTCCAGCAGGGCCCAGGAGAGGCTCAGTTTCATTCCTCTCTGTGAATTTCAGCATCAAATGGTTCCATGTATTGAGATATTAAATGTTTGGGTCAGAGCAGCTGCTGGCTCAGAAGCAGTTCCCTTGGAATTGCTATAATTTTATATATTATATTTATATATTTATATATATTTTACTTTCCTACTGGCAATGATCCTGACTTGTATCTTCCTCATCACTGCCTGGTGCAAATTTCCTTACTTTTATTCCATTCAGAATTTTAGCCAGAGGAAAAAAAAAAACTGGGGGCATTTGAAAACTGAGAGCCAGATATGTGGCTGATACTCCTGAGGATTTTGAAACCTGTTAATTTTTCACTTACAGGAAAAGAGGCTTTGAACACATCTAGATAATTTTTATGCAACTATTTCAAATCAATCAGCTGAAGACCTCTCCAGGTATTTGATGAAAGTAGATAATAAAACTTTAAAAATGGGTAAAATTTTTGACAGCTGTGAGATACTTTTTTGAAATTATAAACAGTGAGCAAAGACAGTAGCTAGATGTCAATTCTAGCCCACATAAAAGACTAGTGAAATTTTACTCCGAAAAATGACAGCATACTTACCAATATAATGGCAAGAAAATTGATTTCACTCACTGATGTCCCAGTTTAACAGATTATTTCTATGATGAATATGGGAAACTGTTCAGGTAACACATTTCATTTTCTCTGGAGGCATTAGTCACTCTGCTTTGCTGTGTAATACTGACCACATTCAGTCTGCAGGGTCCAATTAATTGGGTTGAGCAGCACACTGGTGATGGATGCTGGAATACTGCCCATCATTAAAGAACATTGGTTATAACGAGGCTTTCCACAGAGTGGTTGAGTCACAGAGTATTTAACATGAGATTTATGAATAATCTGAGCCAAAGTGCAGAGTCCTGCAGGTGAAGGTCTCAGGAAATCAGATCCCAATGAACATGGCTGGGGTCACGACCACACCCCAGGCAGGGCTGGCAGCTGCAGTGGCACTTCCATGTATACAAGATTTCACTGGATTTCACCCAGACTCTAAACAGGGTACAAGTCATTTGTAGCCTGACACTAAAACTGAAAGCTGGGCACCGAAAGCAATTTTGTTCAAGAAAGGAAAAAGAAACACAGCCAACAGGATACCACAGAATTATATTTATGTTGTACATTTGTCTTCACATTGCAACATCCACATTGTTCATTTTGTGACAAGTATTTCTAATAATTTTGAATACATATTTACTGTATAATACATTTTACCAAGAGGCACTTCCAGTAATTCTGGCAAAAAGGAGCTTCATTATAGTGTCTAACTTACAAAACAGTAAAAATAAATAATGTTTATCTAAAAGATTTTTTTCCTGTACAGAATCTATTTTGTACAAAACATTTATCAGCCATTAACTAAATCACTTAACAAATACTTGTGAAGAGAATATATTAAGTATTGCTACATGTATCGAGTGCAAGATACTAGTGAAAGGAAAAGAATTATTCTGTTTATGAAAATCACCTAAAAATACAAGGCCTTGTTCCTGAAGTGTTTAGAAAGGAGAAGCTTGGTTACAACAATATTGACAATATATAAATATAAGTTAACGTATGCAGTACTTAGTGAAAAGAACACTGTGTTAAAAACTGGCGTGTACAAATCCTAAACAAGATGGCACTTTTCTGCATTGCCACTTTGGCTGGCAGTTATTTTTTAAAATATTGCTTCAAAAGAATTATAAAGGTACCCAAAACCCTTTCCAAATAGAGCCATATAAAATTACACTCCCCCCACCTTTTTCTCACATTTTGAAGTGAAAAAAAAAAAATCAAGGAGGGATTAAATTTGTAGTACACAAGTGATTTGTGGAAACTTGCTACTGTAGCTGAGTCTGAATAAGCATCATTAAAATAATTTTGCCCCAAGGTCCCAGGCCAGGAGTCAAACCTCACAGGACAGGATGTAGGATGAGCTGCAAATTTCTCAGAGCTTCCTGAAGTAAAAGAACTTTGGGCTGTTGTCAATTTTAAAATAAAAAATGTGTATAGTTTGGCCCTCAAATCTGGTGGGGGCCAAATGCTTCAATTATATTGGCACACCCAAGATTTTAATTCAGAAAGGGTTTTAATCTTGCTTGATTACTTTATCAAAATGAGATTTAAAATATTTTCAATCACATCTTCTACATGATACACATACTTGCATATTGTTACCCAGACAGGCCAAACTGTATTGGAAATAATTATTCTTGGAAGGTATTTCTTCCACAACTGGAGGAAAAAATGTGTTTTTGTTGGAAAATGTCCTAGATGTTCTTCTATCAAAAGCACTGAAAAGAAAAAAAAAACTGCCACCCATCAGTGAAAATGTTAATCTGTTAAACAAACGTGACCCACAGTATGAATCACGGCTTTTAAAGAGTGAACTCAAATTACTTTCCATCATGCAAACATCTGATATTGATTATGCAAGAGAAGAAGACTTAACTTTAGAAAAGTAATGACCAAAAGTACACTGACATGGTTGAAATATTGAAGGTATCATCAACACCACACAGCAGTCATTAACGTTGTCTTGGATCTTTTGGGACACCACCTGCAGTACCAAGGTTTACAAACACCCACAGATCAACATTTTGCATTCAAATACAGGTTTTAGTTGTGTTCAGGATCAGGCAGGGATTTTGAGCTTTAGCAGGCTTTCTACCTAAAGCACTATGTACACACAAGGCAAACCCCTCGCTGTTTTCCTCAGACCAGATCACAGAGCTTTAATTTTATTTCTTTTAGAAAGGCATGGGGGGTAAATGGCTAGGGTCAGAGGGGAAAATAAAAAAAAAAAGCACCACCAAAATCTCCCAACTCCTTTCAATAAATACTTGAAAGCAAAGAGCAGTTGCTAATTCACATCCATTGTTTCTAAGCATTTGCTGCAGTAGAGGAAGACAGTGTTGGAAACTGAAGCTATTGTTTGATTTCTATGGTTTTTGCCTCAGGATGAGAGAATTCAGTCATAAAGGGACACATGGCCTGCAGCCCTGGCAAAGTCCTGGATGCCTGCTCTCATGCTTCACACAGAAAACAGAAACTTTGGGGTTTCCCTGGCTCATTCACTGCTGGGATTCAGCTGCACATCCCAGTGCTGCTCCCTGTGGCACCCAGGGCAGGACAATTCTCCTCTGCTGCCCCATTCCCCTCCCCAGGTGTGCCACACACAGCTGTGGCAGCAAGGAACCACTGGCACAGACTGGCCACAGGAAAAGCTCAAATGAAATGTTCTTCCTGTTCTCCTCTCACACCAAAGTTTCCCTTAATGAAGGAGAATTAAACAACTTCAGTCAAAAAATTCTTCTTGATTTAATACATCCTTTAGCTTGACACACCTCACCCAAGGGCAGCTGGTTTTATCTGAACTCACCAATTTTACCTGAACTCAGCTGCAGGTTTACCTGAACTCAACCAGGTTTAGCTGAACTCAGCTGCAGGTTTACATTAACTCACAAGTTTTACCTGAACTCACCAGTTTTACCTGAACTCAGCTGCAGGTTTACCTGGGCACTGGGGGATGCCTGCACACAGCTCAGGTGACTCTGGCAGGGTCAGGCTGCACAGTGCTCACCATCTCAGTTTTCTCAAAGCAGTTTTGGTAATATCTGAGCTCTGGCCCCCCTCTGCCTGTGTGGAAATGAACTCCCCAGAAATGGAGCAGCTTCTCTCCTCCCAAGAGCTCAGGTGCTCCCCAGGTGACATCTGCATCCTGTGAGCTGCTGTGATGCATTTTTCATCAAAAGGACACCTGCCTGCCAGGAAAACCCCACTAATGGCCTCTGAATAAATCACAGTTAGGTTGGAAATGGAGCATAATTCTCACACTGCTCCCTCCGAATCTGGGACTCAATAACTACCACAGCAAGGGCTAAACCCTGCTTTGATTCACCTCAAAAGAATGCTCTTTTGCTAAAAGAAAGTGATGAAATTCAAAGAAAGATTTATCATACTAAATTGCTCTCAAAAGCACTGGTGATATTTTGCTCTAAATCAAAGCTTGACTCCAATAATCAATAATTTTGCAAGCTCTTCCAATGTTACTTAAGACGCCTAATTTCTATTATTCTTTCATCTGCTCAAAATCACTTAATGTATACTTTTCTCCAAGATCCTCAGACATTCTTACATCTTGATTCACTGAAATATAGGGAAAAAAAAGATTTCCCTGCTCTAATAATGGGAATAATGATCTTCTCTTTAACACTGCCATCATTTTGACTAATACTGCAACATCAAATAGCAATTAAACTCCCAGAAAATCTGTTTACTCCATTTCAGCCGGATTACATTTGCTTTTCAAAGAAAAGGACAATAGATTTTTTTTTTATGAAATCTGTTTGATGCTGGACTATGATTTCCTTTCCTCCTTCCCCCGAAATGCTGTTTTGACTCAGGTGCTCCCTCAGCTCGAGGAGTGCTTGTCCAGCTCTGAGATGTCAGCTGAGGAATAGCCCCAGCTATTTATTATAGTTTTTATAGCTATTATAGCTTTTATTACAGCTTTGATAGCAGCTGGAGCCCCAGGCTGTAAGGGCAGTGCCCAGGCTGGGCTGGGCTGGGCAGCCCTGGGTGCCTGCAGAGAGCTGAACTCTCCACTTTGGGAACTCCTGCCTTCCTTCTGCTCCCCAGGCTGGACCCTTCCTCCCCCACCCAGGGGTGCTGGACACCTCGGTGCTGGCAGGCTTACACACACTTTGCACCTCATTTACAACCAGGACCAACCACAAACCTCCTGCTGCATTGGAATTGTGGCTGAGTTTTCAAAAATGCTCAGGGGTTCAGCTGACAGAATTCTGCAGGACTCCAAGTGCAGCTGGGCTCAGCTCTGTGAGGATTATCTGCAGGCCACTGACTGAACCACAATTTGGCAAAAGCCTTGCCTTCTTCACATTTCATCTCTGAAGGAAGATGGGGCCAGAATTTCAGAAAGAAAAAAATGTTTCTAGCAAAAAAAAGCAGACTGAAATTTAGAATTTTAAAGAAAACAAATGAACTGAATGTGCAGCATGGAATGGGACTTGCTTAGATGCCAAATGGTACATTTAAAAACATGTATTTGAACCTCAATAGCCTTAATTTCCTTCCAGGTTCAGACCACCAGGATCTTAAGAAATTCTAACAGTGGTACACTAACAGTGAAGACCTAAATCCATCTTTAGGCTGATGATGGTGCAGAGAGGAGTTTACACATATGTCAGAACAAAAACTGAAGAAAACTATCCCTGCATTATGAACCAAAGCCTGCTCCAGTGACATCATCTACCCTGGGACCATTTCCTGCCACGAGCTGCCCGTGTCTCAGATGTCAGGGGCTCTGGTGACACAGCTTTGTGTAAAACATTTCACCCACAGCTTAAGGCCATCCCAAATCCTGCCAAGAGCCAGGAAAATCCCTTTTCCCTAGGCTGCTGCCACTCACTCCTGGTGCACAGCTTGCAACATCTCATCCAACACCATCCTCTACTGGAGGATGATTTCCACAGACAAGTGTCAAAATGCTGTCACATTAGCTAAAAACAAACCAAGATTTCAGAATTAGAGCATAAATGCAGAGCACAGTAAACTCTGGCTCTTTGAACATGGTGGAAACTACTGGTTTTAGTCACAGCATTTTTGTTATCTTAGAAGCTAGTATCTTACACTCCTCCTGGAAGAAAAGGTAATTAAATACCTTTTAAATAAATTTGGGGCTTTCATGCTCTACTTCCACGTGTTCCCTCTGCAAAACAAGTGTAAGGAGAGAAGTTATATTCCATGGTAAACACCATGTGCTATCAATGAAAGTGCCAATACAGGGACAATGTGACTGCTGTGTGACACAGAGTGCTTTTGTCACTGCACTGGGAGCTGCAAGGACAGCAAAAGCCTCGAATTTCAGGCAAACCTGTAGACTAAAGAGAGCAGGATCACACACCAAGTGCCATCAAAGTGGGGAAAACAAAATATCCAAGTGGAAAAATAATCTAGTCTTTCTCTTCCTGTTTTTAAAGAGTGGAAAACAAACAAACAAAAAAGTCCTTGGGGTTTGCCACTGCAAAACACTGATTAAATGGGGGTTGCTTTCTTTAGTATCTACCACTGCTTTACATATGGAATGTACCAGGAATTCATCTCAGCATTGTAACCATCCCACCTAAAACGTGAGCGTTTTGCTGATTGAATGCAATTAATTTTCTTTAATTTGTTTTTTTCTTCCTAAAGTATTTATTAAGCTGTGGTTTATTTGGTGCTTGCAACACCAAAGGACTACACGAAGTGGAAAACCTTCAAGATCTGCCCCCAAAAGGCTGCTGTAACTGCAGGAGAAAAGTTTTTCCTCCTTTGGATTAGAAAATATTATAAAGCCCCCTAAATTACCCCCCCAAAAAAGAGGTTTTCACATTTTTGACATAAAATCTCTGTTTTCTTCTGTGTTATATCTCAGCCAGCCTGGAGATTGCCTGATCACTGCCAGACATCAAAGACTGACAATCAGATCCCTAAGGAGGGGCCACCTGCAGAAATTGGATTAATAACTATTTGGAGTGGGGGAAAAAAGTCACTTCTTACCAAGCTGAGCACTCACAGCTACTTCAGCTTCTTCACTGGAATTTCCTTCTGGTTTGGATAAAAAGCCAATCATTCTCACTTGAAGTCTGTCCCCACAAACAGGCTTAGAGCAGTGGAGGATCAATTTCTAACAGCTGCCTTGGCAAAGCAGAAAAACAAATTACCAGCTGACACTCATTTTACTTAATGGCAACCAAAAAATAGAATGGTTTTATTCAGGCACATTTCTAGATAACTTTTCTTAGTTACTCCTAGTGCTTTCCAACCCTATGTATGCCAGTTTAGAGGAATATGTGAAAATCTACTTACAGGATTTTTGCCTCATTTTTGAATATTTCTTCGTAATTTGATCAACTGGGCACCCACTAACACTTGCTGCAATAGAATTTTTTCATCTTTCAGCAAAGGCAATAGAAAATCCAGTATTAAAATCCAGTTGCAGTGATTATGCACTGAAAATCGAGAAAGAAGTTCTTGGAGATGGGACATTTCAAAGCATCTCTGTAAGTTTAATTTTTAAATGAGGAATAATAAATCCTTCTCATACTATAAGGTATGCATATCACTTGTACAAGAAAAGCCCAAATAAAATGATTAATTGAAGTGACTGAAGAGATATGGAAGGAATATGAAATCTCATATGAATGAGATATGAGACTTACTGGGATCTTGGAGACAACTTTTTTCTTTTGAATGAATTCTGCTATGTCCCTTCCCTTTAAAGTAGCATTGTGATTTGGATCTTTGCTTTCCTTGGAAAACACTTCCTAAATATTCCTGCTGGTAAGAGCATTCAGAACCCTGCTCCAGTCACTCTGCAGAAAGGCAAACACATTTTCTACTGGTAACAGCAGGTCAGGACAGTATCAGGCAAATCAACCAGTAAAAACCCCAAATCCTCTTTTGAACAAAACCTCATTTTGACAGAAATGCAAAGCAAGAAGGAGCTCTAGAGTGGTAACACACAAGGATTGGCTTTGATAGAGAATGTTTTTTCCAACATTTTGGGAGGTGTCAACAGGATGACGAAATTTGGTGAATGTGTAACAATAGCAAAAAGTGATGGGTGTAATGCCAGAACTTTAATACAGAAAGGACTTCTACAAACTCTGCCTTTCACAAGCAATCTTACCCTCACAAGCAACCCTCTTCTTGGTAATGGGCTGCAGAATAAAAGTAGGAAAAGCACAGATAAGTCAAAGGATTGTTCAGAGACACTGAAGTTTGTATCTATAACTCCTTCTGTGGGAACAAATCTCTAAACTGTGGGGCACTGGTTGGTGCTGCCAGTCCCCAAGAGCATTTCTATTTGAAAGCCTTGATCCTGCAGACCACTGGTTTCTCACAAGGGTCTGTACAAATTACTCAAGACTTTATTC
Source organism: Toxostoma redivivum (assembly GCA_013397375.1). Taxonomy (NCBI): domain Eukaryota; kingdom Metazoa; phylum Chordata; class Aves; order Passeriformes; family Mimidae; genus Toxostoma; species Toxostoma redivivum. The sequence goes on along the minus strand of VXBI01000852.1, from coordinate 286,007 downwards.
CTGGGGTTTGGAAATGGCTACACTGTATAAAAATGTTTTTGTATTTATTTTTTTAAAAAATTATCTTTACAAAACAACTTTTCCCTTTTTTTCTTTTTCTTTTTTTTTCTTAAAGATATCATTATCTACAGGAACCCATAAAAATTTTTCCATATTTACATCTAGATAGCTAATCATTGACAAATATATCGTGAAATAAAATATTGAAAGTGAATATCCAACCTTTTAAATAGACATTTGGCTCACAGCATAAACAACAGAGAAAACAAATGAACAGAACAACAACAACAACAACAAAAGATCTGCTGTTCTTACAGGCCTGATCTTTTTCTTTCCCTTAAAAAAAAATAAAAAGAAGAAAGAAGGAAAAAAAAAATATTGGTGGGATCAAACATGCTGCTTCTAAGCAGAATGGCAGCAGCAAAGTGCTGTCCCAAGCAGCCCTGCACACCCCCTTCCCTCCCACAGCTGGGCTTTGTTCTGAATCCTGGGTGATGCCTTTGGTGCCCAGGGGCTGGGGAGAGCAGGACGGGGTGGCTGCAGCCCCCAGCACAGCGCTGAGCCCCTGCCCACAGGGACAGCAGGGACACAGGGACAGGGACACACTGCTGGGCCACACAGGGAAATAAATAACCCCCCTGGCACAGCCCTGGCACCAGCAGGAACAGGCACAGCTGGGCAGGGCCAGAGCAGCAGCTGGGCCACAGCTGGATGGCTGCTGCCCACAGCTGCAGTGCAGACTGGGCTATGGGAAAGCAAAGCTCAGAATTGTTCCCTTGCAGGCTCCAATTCTCTGAATTCTGCTTGTTGTGGTGTACTGGGACATGTGCTACAGCCAGTGTGAGAAGAACTCAGAGCATGCTGGATTTCCTCACACCCACCCACACTTGCAAACACCCCCTCACTCACACACATGTGTTGGCAGGATATATCAGCATTCATATAAAGCTTTGGAACTTTTATCCCTCAGCATTAAGAGCAAAAGCTACTTAACTGGTACCTTACTGTTAACTGCAAATGTGCTTCAGAAGCAGCATTTCCTTAGATAACTTTCTCCTGTAGATATCACAGTGACCATAATATATCATTAAATGTATTTTGCTGAAGTGTGCAGCCAATAACCCTGGCTATATATATATATATCTATAGAATTCAACCCACCCCCAAATCTCTTCAAAGAAAGTCTGTAAAGCCGGTGTTGCAGTGTGAAAGCTTCCTGGAGCAAAGGAGTTTAAACAATGTACCTCACCATAAAAAGGAAAGAGAAACAAACTGAACAGCTGGAATATCCCACACTTCTACAGTGTTGTGTCTAAATGCTGTGCTGGCTTGAGAAAGAGTCTGTGCACGAGTCACTCTGTCCTAAAATACTGCTGGAAATATTGTCATTGGTTTGGTTCTACAGTTGTGTTCTCCTCTTCGTCCTTCTTGGCCTTCCCCTTGTCCTCCTCCTCCTCCCTGATGGCCTGGATTTGTTCTGAGGATGGGTGCAGTGGGGACTGCTCCGTGCCCTGCTTCTCCGACCCAGCTAACCTCTCCTCATCCTCAATCACCTTCTGCCACATCTTATGGTTCTGGAGCAGGTGCTGTGTGATCTGACAGTAGATTTTCCTCCTCTTGAACTTCTTCTTTCCTGTAAAACACCACGTGACATTAATGTACTGGTTTCTACTGGAGAAGGGAAAGAGGCTGGAGGCATAGGAAGCAGACAGAATGCACTAGGACAGATTTTTAAACCCAAAAATTTAAACAGTGCTAAAATTCAGAAAGCTCTCAGTGCCTCTCCAGATCCTGGGGAAAGCAAACTGGTTTCCTGCAGTTTGAGCCCCAGCTTCATCCTGTCCCAAGGCTGCATGCTGTGCCTGACTGCTGCTCTCAGAGGAATCCAGCCTTTGATTGTGCATAAAGCATGCTGCTGGGCTGTTTCTGCTCATTTTAGATCAAGGTCTTAAAGGCTCTGATCAACACACATTAAATTCTGTGCCCTCCTGATTGTCCCAGGGAAAACAAATCCTGATTTTACTTTCCTGTGTTCCATTTTCAGAGTCACCTGTTGCTCCACCATGGCAGTGGAGGTGACCCTGAAGCCCAAGCACAGCATTGCACTGAAGAACTCATCCAGCCAAGGGCTGGCAGGGAGCTTGCTGCTCCTGGCTTTGGAAGCACAGTCCCTGCTCTCAGCCTGGGAAGTGTTTGTGTCCCTGGTGCTCCCATGGCTCCTGACACAGCTGACACTACAAGTGTTTGCTGTCTGAAGGATGGTTTTTTCCCCTGTCAATGCAGTCTGTCCAACACACATTCTTAACTCCTTAGCAAAGTTTGAGAAGTGTTCCTGGTCATTAACAGTGACAATGGCACTGAAATAATAACCCTCCAAAGACAACTGCTGCTTTTTCCTAAAGAAGGTGACGTAGAGAATGTTTTGTACCAAATAAATTTGCGTGGATTAGCATTTGCAGGTTGCCTGAAGTATGTCTGTGTCAGGATCCAAAATGTTTAGCCCTTGGAGCTTTTGAACTGGAAACAAAGAGCTTTTCATGGGCACAGACCAAATCCAATTCAATCCTTCATGAGAAAGCCCTGGGTTCCCTGTAGGAAGCCTTCAGGTTCAGCACTAATAAGAAGCCCCTGCCCTGCCAGTGCTGCAGCAGGACATTCCCTCCTGGCTCTCCCAGGTGACCCCACAGCCTGCTGCTCTCTGCAGACACTGCTGTGGGGTTAACATTTGAACCACTAAAGACTGAGTCTGTTTAGTCCTTACACTTGCATAAGACCTTCAGGGAAGCTACATGCTCCTGTGTAGTAAAGAAATTACTTAAGGCTGCTTTAAGGTTGTAACTCTTAAATTTATCTCAACTGCTTCAGTGAATTATCAGGACCTAGATGAAGGTTTTTCTGCCACAGTTATATTTCTATCTGCCTAAAAGGCATTTTCATCAAAAGGTCCTTACCAACATCTATACCAGTCTTAAAGTCAGTGCATCTGACATCTCAAGCTTTTATTGTTTTATTGAGAAAGTTCAGAAAGTCACAAATTGTGTTCATCACAGGCACACCTTTCTAAGGAACTATGAGGCCCCTATATGGACACAAAAGATGTTGCAGAATCTTGAGTAAGGTCCATACAGTCACAGAATTTAGGGGACCTGAAACAACAATTTGCCACACATTAGTGTGATTGAGAAGGGGAGCATCCCCCATTTGGTATGAAGGAAGTAGAAAGAATTTATTGAATATTTCAAAACTTCTGATGCATTCATTTTTAAATTTTGAAAACCATAGTCTAAAAACACCAGGCAAGGCACTTTAAAGGGTAGAATGTAAAAAAGAAAACAGATCACTAAAATCAGTCTGTTTGCTGTGTGAAAAGGGTTAATAATGATCAGTGCTTTTAACCTGCACTGTTTGACTCCACTAATAGTAATACAGGAGGTAAGTGAATAGAGATATTAGATGAAAGGAAACCAAAGATTCCAGAGTATTCCACAGATGTCTGAGAACATCCTTCACCTTTTATTTTAATGCAGCACTACCAGTTTCAGGCTTTAGGTCTGTGTTAATTACCAGTTGCACACATTTCCTCTTAGCAGGCACTTCCACAAAGGCCAATCTGCCACAAACATGTGGCTCTGCCTATTACAAACTCAGAGATCATAAAGTGCTAAATTAACCCATGTGTGTTCTATTACTTGATGTTCACTGCCCTCTGAGAGATTTTTTTGTGCATGTGAACGTGCTGAACTTAAAATATGTGCAAGTGTGAGTGTGTGTGTGAAAAACAGCAATGATTTCTTAAATGCAAACTGTTTATCTCTGGGTCTTGCTAAAGATAAAAGGTTAATTCTGCACACCAGGAGACACAGATTTTAGTTCCACATCCATATGTGACTCACTGCACTCATCAAATCTTTCTCAGCTTTCCCACCAGAAAACAGGGATGATACCCAGGCAGGGCATGAAGGTGTGTGGGAAAGAACAGGAGAAGTGAGGCTGCTGAGGGATAAAGCTGTGTGTTGGTATTTCATGAGGGCACCTAAGGCTGCTCTTTCCTAAAACTTCTGGGTACAGGGGAGAAAGATAACTCAGAGGAGGGAAACAAAGGAACAGTAGCAGAAATTTCAGAAGCAGAAAGAACATGAAAGAATGAAAAAGGTAATGCAGGATTAAACTGATGAAAGGAAGGGGTCTATAGTTGCAGTATTTTCTCTGAAAAATCACTTCCCACAAGTGCCTGAAATCTTCTTTAAAGGTGAGAAACCTTTCATCTCAGTACAGGAAATACTGGCAGTGTTGCCTTTCTAGAGCAGAGGCAGGAGAATATGAGCTTTAGTGATGCAGCTCCCAGCACACAGCACAGCAATGCTCAGTGCCAGCTCTCTGCCCACTCTTCTTCATGCTACCTTCAAGATATTTGCATTAATGTGATTCCATTGTTAAAAACTCTTTTACTGCATCAGCATTTCAGACCCTCATTCTATTATTCCTGTATGTCATGTTAACTCATGGAAATGATGAGTGTTTTCCTTGAAAAATCTTCTCCCAGGTATCTTTTTTTCCAGGATATTATTGCAGTCTATTAACACCAGAAAGAGTCTAGAAAGCCCTCATGCAGACAGCTGATCCACCAGCAGAAACCCCAGCTAAGGTAGAAATAAGTGCTGGATATGAACCACATTGGTGCTGAAACTGTGGAGCATGTCCATTAACAAGTGTAATTATTATTGTAATTATTAATGAATTATTAGTGTGAGTGGCTGCAGCTCCAGCAAGGACAGCACTGACTGTGCCCATGCTGAACCTGGCCAGCTCTCAGCCTCTGCTGAGTGTTTTGCTCACAACATGGAACTTGTTTGGTTGGAAAATGGAAGCGTCAACAACTTACTGGATTCGGTGTTCTCACAAGTTTCCATCTCTGCTGCCTCCTCCTCCTCCTGCTCATCAGTGTCTCCTGATTCATCACTGTCCTCCACCCACTTTCCTGGCATCAGCCCTGCTGAGTCGTAGGAGTTGCAGAGGGGCCCCACGATGTGTGTGATGAAGGACTCCTGCAGGTGTGCCAGCTGCGGGGCAGAGCGGTCCATGAAGGGGCTGATGGGCAGCCCCAGGCTGGCCTCCTCGTCCCCCTGCAGGCACAGAAAGGGCAGGGACGTCCAACCCATCAGAAACGGGGCAAAGCAACACCTGAACAGCAGCCTGGCACTGCCAGCATGGCACTGCAGCATGGCACTGCAGCATGGCACTGCCAGCATGGCACTGCAGCCTGACACTGTCAGCATGGCACTGCCAGCATGGCACTGTCAGCATGGCACTGCAGCCTGGCACTGCAGCATGGCACTGTCAGCATGGCACTGTCAGCATGGCACTGCAGCATGGCACTGCAGCATGGCACTGCAGCATGACATTGCAGCATGGCACTGCCAGCCTGGCACTGCAGCATGGCACTGCAGCCTGACGCTGCCAGCCTGGCACTGCCAGCGCCACGGTGGCAGTGTCACAGGCACAGCTCTGCTCCTGTGCAGCTCACACTGACAGTGTTGAAACCCAATCACAGAATGGTTCTGTGCAGGGGCTTTATTGGGGAGCTCTGGGAGTCAGGGGTGCAGCCCCAAATCTGACTCTGACATGTTTTTATACCCTTTTCATTAAATAACCATGTATTAATTATTAAACCCACATTGTTCTATTGTACACTATATATACATTGATCTTATCCAAGCATGAATTCTTGTCATTTTCATTAGTCCCCCCAAATATCCTTTCTCATGATTCCTGTTACCATTATATCGTTCCTCATGGTTCTTATTATGATTAAACAATAATCATATTACATTTGCAAAGAATCATTACATTGAACAATTATATAATTTATCATATGATGATTACAGGTGCAGCTTCACATGATCTAGAAAGAAACAAAGCTCAATATTCATTCCCAGGGCCTGGTTCTCTTTCCCAGCCCTACCAGACCCAATCTTCTTTTCCACCCCCTGAACCCATCGTATGCAGTTCTGATTTTAGAAACATTTGAACCCTCTGCTGTCAATACCAACCCACCACCAAGAACATGAATTTAACAAGGATGTTAATGACTCTGCAGAGGGATGCCCCTGGCCCTGAACTTCATGCTGTGTGAAAACATGAAAATTGTTAATTGCATCTCTTTCTTCACATTATTCCAGGATAATCCTTTCTGATTGTGGTTGTTAGTTCACAACAACCTTGTTTACAGGGAACAAGACAACTTCTGCAGGACAGGGCAATCTCACCAGAATAGTTTTCTAATTAATTTCATCCTTATCAGAAGTATCCTGGAGATGTCCCCTTGGCTTTGGGTCATAAATATTTGTTTCCTACAACTATTAGAGTGATCCCTGTGAAAGCAATGTATGACATTTGTTTGTTCAAAACCAGTAAATCTTTCCCATGAAGCTTTTTGTTAGATTTCTGGGGGAGAGAGGGAGGCATGAGATTTTTCTCTTCCTTCTCATGATGCAAAATAAAGTAAAACTTGATTGCAGAACCAAACCTGATATTGTCAATTCCCTATCACAGCAAAGCCTCTGGTGACACCAGAGCACTCAGCTCTGACAAGACCAGATGCCATCTCCCCCAAAAATACCTCCCCCTCCCTAATCAGGCCTGATACCTAACTGAAAGCTGCAATACAAGACAGAGCTCTGTATTTATGGATATAGACTGGAATTTGGAGATGCATTCTCAGTTCCCATTATGTTATACTGTGCTTGTATTTATTCCCTTGTATTGTAAATTTTTCAAAAGCAATGTTCTTCACAGCTGACCATCACCCTGTTTGTATCTGTATTTGCTGAAGGCCAAAAAATGAGAGCTAAATTTTGGAGTATGTACAGCAAAGATCCCATTTCCTTGGGTTTTGTTTGTTAATTTTATAATAAACCCTGAAATCTTATGTTCAATCATTCAAAACAAAATATTTGTGTTGACAAAACAGTGAAACATGCCATCCATTCTTGAAATAGCAAGCAAATTAAGAAGAGGTGACAGCTTGCTCTTCTTTTCAGAAACAGTTGTTTTCCTAATTGTGAACTGGGAAAAATGTTGACAATTGAAATGTTTACAAATTGTTTTTATATTTTTTTTCTGTTAAAACATGATTTATTATGTGAAAATTTTTACAGTGTGTTTTTTTTTATTCTAATATGTCTATCCTGTCTTCAAATAATTATGCTGGACAGGAGAAGAGAAGGAAACATCCTGCAACAATATGACACAGGATTTTGAATATTTTTAAACAACACATTTTTAATAAACAGTTCTTATTTATATGGGAGTGAAATTTTAATGCAACAAAGCTATTTCATGATTTTCACAGCATAGGTCGAATTTACATATGTGTGCTTTTTGATAATACTTCCAGGGCAATTCATACTTCCCATAAAATTCTCCTTTTTAGAAAGGAGAACACGAAGACTTTTCCAGTTGCAGAAAAAATCTAATGCTCAAAAGCATGGTGAACATGGCTGGTACACCTCTTGTAGCATATTACATTCCAGAAAAACACGTTTTAATAGAGATAAAACAAACTGGGAATCTAGCTTATCCTCCTTAATGTGCCAAAAGCATGTCCAAGAAAGAAAACGTTCTCTGCTTTGGATCCCATTCTGAATGATGCAGAGTAACACAGGCTCATACTGTGGAAGATAACACAACATCCTCCCACATCTGAATCCTCACAAGCTTGAGTCACTGTCCAACACTTTGATGATATTGACATGTTGAGACACTTCCCTCTGATGTAACTTTTACTGGAAAAAAGGAAAGTCCCATTCTACATCTGATTAATGCTTCTGCCTGCCTGCACAGTCACCCACAGAAGCTATGACCATCACCAGAACTGCCAAGGACAGTTTGTTGGGACAGCTGTAATGAAGAAGAAAAGCATTTCCCAAAAGAAAATTTGGGACTTAAATGTTGTTTTGGGACATACTCTCTTTGTTTAAGAAAAAAATGAGAACAAAAATGGAACCAGCTGTATTCATACTATATGTGAGGTTCATTGTATTTTCTTTTTCTTGGGAGATAGAAAGAAATGAAGAAGCTTCAGGTCAATGTCGGAATTATGTCCCTTTCCCTGTCTCTTTACACAAACCAGAAGGCAGCAGCAAATCCTGGTTGCATTTTTTTTCCCAAACTGTAAGTGCAGTAAATTGAAGGGAGGTTGAAAAGGCTTTAAAAGGGATTAGTCTGTGACTCCAGGTCAGTGCACAGCCTCCCTGGGAAGTCTGTCCTGTTCAGTGCCTGAGCCTGCCTGCTCCATCTGGAAAAGACAGGATGTGGAGTTTAATCTGAGCAGAGCATTCCAAAGGTTCCCACTCAGGAAACAGAGGAATAGTGTGGGAACAGCCCTGGCCCTGCACTCAGCAGCACTCAGCAGGTTATAACGAGGAAAGGTTCAGTTAAGGGCTCCCTCCCACCTGGGGGAGAGGAGCAGAGCTGGCTGTGCTCCCAGCTCTGTAAATCCCCTGGCTCCCCTCCTCCCTGTGCCACAGCATGGCCCTGCAGAGCTGGGCACTGAGGAGCTCTGGCAGTGCTGCCTCAGGAGCAGCTGTGGAGCAGGGAGCAGGTGTGATGCTAAAGCAGAGTCCCAGCCCTGCTCAGCAGTGCAGGTCCTGGCAGTGTGAGCACAGGCACTGCAGAGGAGCTGAAACAACCCCAGAGCTCTGTTCAGAGCATCTGAGCAAGGGACTCCTGCCCACTGCATGTCTATAAAATGTGAGACTGCAGAGGAGAGCCATGAGAACCAGCTGATGTCTTGGAAGAACACAGAAGGAAGGATGGAAACAGGGTTTGCACTAGAGAAGAGGGAAATGACAGCCATGATGGCTGACAACAGGAAAAAAAAGAGGAAAGAAACACTTGTTCATCATGCCAGTGCTTGTCCACAGTGCCTGAACAGGTCAGACTGTGGAAACACCATCAGAGCTCTCTGAGGACACACCACAAACTTCAGTGACAAATGGGCTTCCACTGGTCCAGCAAAAAAATGGATTAATGTGACTCTACCAAGCTCCTCACCCCCATTTACTCTCTGTGGCTTTCCACGCATGCTCCAGAGCAGCAGGCAGCCCTGGGGTGCCCTCACCTGCTCGTAGAACTCGTTGACGATGCCCTCTGTCCACTGCAGGTGCAGCTCCTTGCACTTTGCAGGCCCGTTGATGTCAGCCAGCTTGATGCACATCTGGCACACCAGCAGCCGGTCGTTCTCGTTGCTCCAGTCAATGCCAACATCATCATTCACCTGGGAGACAGGAGAAGGGAACCACGGAGCAAACCCTGCCAGCAGGATGAGCCACAGAGGCAGATCTGACCTGGGGTACTGTACAATGTACTCGGCTAATTAACAAAATCACCAGTGCAAGCAGGTGAGCTAACCCAGGCTGGAATCAACAATATGGAAAAGGAAAAGTAAGTGAAAACCAAGGAACATTGAGATGAATAATGAGAAATCAATGTTTAGCACATTATGCACCTGTTTGGAAGCATTTACTAGGAAAATAAACAAATGCAATCTTTCCATGACATTTTTAAAGATACCTATTGGTGTGTAAATATAAATTACTCTAAAATATCCTGATGGTTTGATTGCAGTGTGAAGATGTGTGTAATGAGCTTCCTTCTCTGTTTGATCTAAGTGTGGCTGAAACCATTTCCACCCTTTTTCCTTTTCTCTATTTTTCCCATGTCTCCTCCAAGAAAAAGTGATTGATACTATCAGCTGCTCCAAAGTGAAAGCAGAAAGGTTAAGGTTGGAAGGGACATGACTGGCAGGGGTGCAGAAGGAGCTCAGACTTTTATGGATGTACAGATCAGGTCTCTGTCTGCCCTGGACCACATCCAGCTCTTAAAGCCTGACACAGAGAGAGATGTCCCAGGGAAATGGAAAACAAAACCAGTCGTACCAAGTGTCAGCATACAGATCCAGCCTACGTGATGGCACAGGGAAAGATTTTATCCGTGTCACCAAAATACCTGGGAGGCCCCAGACACAAAACTCACTGTTCTTGGGGGCTCCTCACAAGGAACAAGAAGGCAGCTCCAAAGGCAGGTATCAATTAACATGCCAACAGCTTTGATGTGAGATGGAGTTCATTAAAATGTCTTAACAGGAGGTGATTTTCAGTAAGTTAGGTTGAAACTGTAAACAGATTTTAAGAATGGTTTCTCAGGGTCGTGATCTTAAGGCTCACAAGAAGCATGCAGGAAAGATCTTTAGAGACCTTTCTCTGGAAAGAGAAAGGAAAGGAAGACCATGTTTTCACTGCATTTGAAATTAGAATGACAAAACTGTTCTGATTTCTGTGCTCTGAAAATACAGCAGTAAGAGTAAATCAGTAAAAATTCACTTGAAGTAGCCATTATGGAAACTTGGTAATAACCAAACACCTTTGATTTTTTTCCCTGAGTGCTTTGCTAATAGGTCTAAAATGCCAGTGAACAAGAAAGTCATGTTGAAAAGTAGAATGTAAGAATTAATATTTTTAGCCTTAAACCACTTTAAGTAAATATGTATAGGAAGGGAAACTGTGTCACTAACTTTAAATGAGTAAAACACAACAGAAAGGCCAGATTAATATTCAGTGTTTTACAGCAGCAGAAGGACATTCAGAGGAAATGGAAACCCTTCTGGCTGGATGCTACCAAGGCCCACAATCTTTTCTGACCATCCCCCAGCACCCCAAACCGATCTCACCTTGGCGTTGAACCTGGCGACGAAATCGAAGTGTTTCTTCAGGTCGGTGGCCAGGATGGCCTCGATGACGAGGAAGCGGAAATGCTTGAACTCCACGTGGTCCAGGTTGAGCAGGAAGTTGTACTCGGGCCGGGACATGAAGAGGTTCCAGGCAGCAGCAGCGTGGTGGTTCTCCAGCACGGAGCGGTCGTTGTACAGCACAGCCTGTGGGCAAGGGGGCAGGGGCTCAGGCCAGGGCTGGATGGCCAGAACAGCACACCATCCTCATCCTCATCCTCATCCCCAGCATCCTCATCCCCAGCATCCTCATCCTCAGCATCCTCATCCTCAGCATCCTCATCCATCCTCAGCATCCTCATCCTCATCTTCCTCAGCATCCTCATCCCCAGCATCCTCATCCATCCTCAGCATCCTCATCCTCATCCTCAGCATCCTCATCCTCAGCATCCTCATCCTCATCTTCCTCAGCATCCTCATCCCCAGCATCCTCATCCATCCTCAGCATCCTCATCCTCAGCATTCTCATCCTCAGCATCCTCATCCTCAGCTTCCTCATCCTCAGCATCCTCATCCTCAGCTTCCTCAGCATCCTCATCCATCCTCATCCTCAGCATTCTCATCCCCAGCATTCTCATCCTCACCATCCTCATTTCCTAAAAAGACCACAGCTGCTCATATTCTATAGAAACAACAGAAAATGTGTTATGATCATGCTCAATTAACTTGCAAAACACAGTCAATTGCATAACTGGGATTTTTTATTTAATCTTTCTGTGCATTACTTGGTGGAATAATTCTTCCATTCTTCCACAGTTACAGACTCTATCAGCAGACTTTACCTTCTTCACTGACGCAGTTTATCAGAACCTTGGCTAACAGCTCTGCTAACTGAGGGTGTGGAAGACTCTTACCAGCAATCCCCAAGTGAAGTGATTATTTCTGTCACTTTGACAAGCTGTTTCAAAATATTTGGCAGATTTGTGCTTAATGGCAGCCACAGGCACCACCAGCAGGGAAAAGCTGTCATCAGGACCTTCCAAACTGTACAGCAACACCGCCTGAGATTCATTTACCTGAGGAGCACTCGTTGCCACCAGGAAGGCATTGGTCCTTCCTGGGTGATCATAGTCATGCATGGCTGCAGCTACATAGAGAGCCATCAGCTCCAGGGCAGGGATGTTGCCAGCCAGGCACCCGTAGCTGTCATCTGTAGGAGTGTATGTCTTGGAGAACACATAGCCCATGTGGCCGTGGGTGATCCCACTGTCAGAATCTGAGCAGGAGGAAATAAAGGGAAACTGTAAAAAACCCAGCACCACTTAGTCAGTGACCTACTGTAAGAGAAGCAGTAAAGCAGGGAGAGAAGGAGCAAATGTACAGCAAGAATAAATGCAGCCTGAGCTCGGTGCTTTCTGTGCCTGTGATCCAGTGCAATAAAGCAAACAATGGGCAGGAACAAATTCTGATCCCACCTGGGGATCTTCCAGCCAGCAGCAAAACCTGCTCTCAAACAACGTAAGTTACAAGCAGCAAGACATGGATTCACAGCCCTGCTGGAGCTTTGTGGGGAAACCTGATCTTCCCACTCCTTTCTCTAATTTCTGCCATCATGTAGACAAGGCTATGGGACACTGATGGTCCTCAAAGCAACAGACTAGAATTTATTAATTAAATTACATGTTTTCCAGTACAAATGTCTAGACTTTGGATCTTTGCTGATAATCCTCTTAACATCCTCCTTCTGAAACATCTTGAGCATACCTGTCAGAGACAGATACTGAGATGCTTTGCTGATCTGAACGACCTTGAATGGATCTTGTATGCAGCTAAACAATGTCTTTCAAATAAAAATCATCAAAAAGCCCCAGAACTCAACCTCTTTTATTCTACAAAGACACTGAAATCCCCTGCCAATAATTTTTCCAGGAATAAAAACCATTTAACACCACACACAAAAAAAACAACCAACCAACCAAAACAACAACAAAAAACCAACAACAAACCACCAAACAAAAAACACCTCCACAAACTTCTGCTTTTCCAGCAGCTCTCTGAGAACCCCAACAAAACACAGACAGGTTCTCTAGCTGGCACAGCTGAACATGGAGAAGTTAATATAAAAATGCAAGAAGAAGAACTTCCTGTAGTGAGCAATCATTAAACAGAAGCAGAGTGGTCTTGTAAAGCACCTGCCAGATAATAACAAGTATTCTTATATTTGGAGCTAGTGAGGAAAAGCAAAGAACACTTCATGCCAGCCAAGCAATGGCAAGTGCACAGCACTACCTGCATGCCCCAGAAATTGCAGAATAGCAAAACAATGAAGGGTTTAAGGATTTAAGTCTACACGGCCTCTGGTACAGCACTGAAAAGCACTAATAACACAGGAGTTCTTTCCCTAGGAAAAAACCTTTTGCAAAAATCAAATGGTAACAAAGATCTGTCCTTAAAGGTGACCACAAAGGCTTGCATTCACACATCATGCCATGTTAAGTATTAGGTTTTGGAGGAACAATTCCATTCCCTTCAAAGTTACACAAACACACCTGAACACCTTCAAACATCCACTGTGCTCCTGAACTACTGCACCGTGTCACAGATTGCAGCAAGCTCTGCAGGTAATCCTCAGCTGCTGGCTCTCCTACAGCTCCAGGCAGGAATTCCAGCACTGGAACATCCCTGAATTCCAGCACTGGAACATCCCTGAATCCCAGCACTGGAACATCCCTGTACCTGAGTCACTGTGTGATTGCAGCGAGCTCTGCACACAACCCTCAGCTGCTGGCTCTCCTAGAGCTCCAGGCAGGAATCCCAGCACTGAACATCCATCCCTGAATGCCAGCACTGACCATCCCTGAATGCCAGCCCTGGAACATCCATCCCTGAATGCCAGCACTGGGACATCCATTCCTGAATGCCAGCCCTGGAACATCCATCCCTGAATGCCAGCACTGGAACATCCATCCCTGAATGCCAGCACTGGAACATCCATCCCTGAATGCCAGCACTGGAACATCCATCCCTGAATGCCAGCACTGGAACATCCATCCCTGAATCCCAGCACTGGAACATCCATCCCTGAATCCCAGCACTGGAACATCCATCCCTGAATCCCAGCACTGGAACATCCATCCCTGAATCCCAGCACTGGAACATCCATCCCTGAATCCCAGCACTGGAACATCCATCCCTGAATCCCAGCACTGGAACATCCATCCCTGAATCCCAGCACTGGAACATCCATCCCTGAATCCCAGCACTGGAACATCCATCCCTGAATCCCAGCACTGGAACATCCATCCCTGAATCCCAGCACTGGAACATCCATCCCTGAATCCCAGCACTGGAACATCCATCCCTGAATCCCAGCACTGGAACATCCATCCCTGAATCCCAGCACTGGAACATCCATCCCTGAATCCCAGCACTGGAACATCCATCCCTGAATCCCAGCACTGGAACATCCATCCCTGAATCCCAGCACTGGAACATCCATCCCTGAATCCCAGCACTGGAACATCCATCCCTGAATCCCAGCATTGAACACCCCTGAGTGCCAGCCTTGGAACATCCATCCCTGAATGCCAGCCCTGGGACATCCATCCCTGAATCCCAGCATTGAACACCCCTGAATGCCAGCACTGACCACCCCTGAATGCCAGCCCTGAAGCCCCTGTACCTGAGTCGCTGGCCGAGCCGTGGTCGCTGAGCACCGTGGGCAGCCCCGGCACGGGCTGCGTGGTGAGGAACCACACGGCGTGCAGCACGTCCGTGGCGTGGATGCGGTTGTGATCTGTGGGGACACAAAAGCCAGCTGTGAGCTCCAGGCTGCTGCTGCCTGGGACTGCCAGCACCATCTAGTGGGACAAAAACCAGCATTGCCACCAGAGCTGCTTTTACCTTTGTCACAGAAATGAAAAAAAGGAACATAAGTTGATTTTGTATTAGAGATTCGTCTTTAGTAAAACAAAACACATTCCAGAAAAAACCCAAGGGAATAGAGCGCTAGGTTCACAGAAATGAATAGTTAATGCTTTAAACAGAAAGGACTGGCTCCAGCAGAACAGCCTGTGGGACATCCATCTCCAGCCTTCTCAGGCTGTAATCTGCTGCTGTAGGTCCCTGATCCAGTTCAAACACAAGGAAAGGATCAAAACTGGGTCTCTCACTTTCCCAGAACAGACTGCAAACCACCTGGCTGAAGGCATTTTGAGGCAGCTTTCCTTAAATTCTTCCCAGTGAAGCTGCTCCAATTGGTATTTCTATTTTGACAGAGACTACATGATGATGTGCCCCACATTATTCTGTGAGTGTAGAGAAAACAGGGTGTTCTGTGTTCCTCACTGCTGGCTTTATCTGCCAGCTAAAGGGGGTAGGAACTCCTTCCTCCTAGGAAAATTAGAGTCTTTTGCAGCTGAAGCACTTTGATAAATTTGGTTTGAATCAGTAAATACTTCAGGGATGACTGGAAGCAGGTTCTTCAGTGAACAAATGCTTTCCACTGGAACACATCAGCCAAGCTGCTGTTACAGAACAGCATTCACTCAGCTATTTGGCATATTTTTCTGCTCATCTCCTTTGGTAGCATAGCACTGCTGCTGTATAAAAGTCCAAGTCCCCCCCTTTAGGGGGTTACATCTTTCAATAACCCCCACCTGGGGCACTGGGGACACTTGCATTATCAGGAAACAATCTTTACTTACAATAGCTTTATAGGATTTCTGGCTTGTGAAGATTTTGCCATGAATGTAAAAGATGAAATACAAAGGAAAAAGATGGCAGGCTCTGCCTAGCCATCCCTTTGGTCATGATGTACTAGAAGAAAAAAAGGAGCTTTATAATGCAAGAAGAAAGGCCTCAATACAAATGTGTATGGAAAATTCCCAAAACTTAAGGGACCATCATTATCTGCCAGGAATTTTTACTTACAAGGTATCTCTCGGTATCCACACTCCAAGGCATGAAAGTAGTTCATAAATTCCCTCACTGGTATTTTAAAGGTTTCAAACAGCCCCATGTCTTCAAAAAGCCTGTATGATACCTGAAAGAAAAAAACAACAAAAAACCCCATGCTGCTAAGTAGATGAGAAAACCTCTGAAAATTAGATATAAAACACCTTAGGTTGAATTATCCCATGAAAATCTGCCTTCCTGGGAGTATTTTCTGAAATCCTTGAGTCAAATCAATTCCCAGAAAAGGAGGAACAAGCAGAGGTCTGGCAGGAGGGGGAACCCTGTGGATCCTATGTATCGTGTCCTTGCTTTCTCTCCAATTTTGGAAGTGAAATGATAAAAATTATTTCAATAGCACATCAGAGGCAGCAAACAGCTTAGGAGGCAGAGCTGCTCTAAGAACTCCTGTACCAAAGAGGGCTGAAAAAATCCAGGAGAGGATTTGTTGGGAAGGAGAATGCAATGGATGGGAAGGAGGGTCCAGGGAAGATGAGTGCTCAGAAATGCAGGCAGCAGCTGGCATGGAGTGGGCACTTCTGAGGACAAGTTTGAACTTGACATACAAAACAATGGCACACAGGAAAACCACTGCCTGATCTTTTCACTTCTTTCTCAGATTGGACCCTGAAGCCCTGCAGGATCTTTATGCATTTGCTGCTGTTAGCTCAATGCTGTCCTTTTGATGCCATCTGCCTGGTAATGACCTGCCTGGAGCTAAGCAGCAGAATTTGGGCTGATGAGTTCTGTATGGCAAGAAATGGTCACAAATTATTTGTGTTTTACACCTGAATATAAATCAAACATCTATCTACACCTGTTTGTGTCTGGACATTTTGTATATAAACTGGGAACTGTGACCATCAAAGTTTAATGAACATCAACTCCAAATGTCCTGGCACTGTGGATTTTTACAGTGAGAATAACAAGAAAGGATCTGAGTTTGCAGCATTAATCATCTTCCTCCTGCCTCCCCTCGTGGTCATTCCCTACCAGGAAAAACCTGCCTGTGAACTAATTCTGGCACAGCATGAGGAGAGGCAGGCTGAGCCTGTGAGCCTGCCTGGATTCCCTCTGGTGAGCAAACCTGAGCTGGGCTCTCACTGCTGCTCCTGCCACAACTGAAAACCCCATGGGACCCCCCTGTATTTAGGCAGAGTGAACAGAACAACCTTATGCATAATTTGGATTATTTATGTCTCTAGAATCTTGGCTTAACTCCATCAGCTGGGATCCAATATTTCACCTACAGACAGATGAATCTCCCATTCTGGTTCTAGGTCAGTGAAATAAGCCACTTATTTCCACCAAAACTCTGTATAAAAAGAGGAATCATAATGAAATAATATTCAGCAGGACCACACCTTACTGCCCTACACTAGCAGTACTGGTACCTTAAATAAAGATGTCATAAAAGCATGCTTCTCCTCCCCTTGGATTTTGGGGGCTGGGAAATTCCATCGTTGAAAAGAGGCAAAGCTGACTGTGATGTGTAGGAATCACAGCTTTTCCCTCTGACTTGGATAAAATGGCATTATTCTCTGTGGTCATTAGAAAGCATAAACAGCCAAGCAAGTAATTTGGCCATTTTAATAACTAACTTCCTTCCTTGCCTCCCTCCCTCCCTTCCTTCCTCTTTCTCTCTCTCTCAGCAAATAGGGAGGAAGCAGGTGTAAAAGCAGACCAGAAAGAGGAAAAAAAGGGCATTGATGTCTTCCCCAAAGTCAACTAGCCAAATTTTTTAATTTCAAAAAACCCCAAAACCAACAACTGTGCAGCTTCTTTAATTCCTTGCTCTTGATTAAACATTTAAATGTGCTTCTGTTTTTGACAACACTTTCTTGCCAGCCCACACGCTGCTGGGGGAGCTCCCTGGGAGCTGTGGCTGAGCCCTGGAGCTGAGGGATGGCCCCACATGTGATGATCCCAGGAATACTCTGATGATCCCAGGAATACCCTGATGATCCCAGGAATATCCCCCTCCCAAGTGTGATGATCCCAGGAATACCCTGATGATCCCAGGAATATCCTGATGATCCCAGGAATATCCTGATGATCCCAGCAATGCCCTGTCACCCTGCAGGGACATGAGAGGATGCCCCCCTGCCCTGCCCCTGCCCCTCCCCTGCAGCACCTCCACTTCTCCCTGTGGGCCCAGGAATAAAAGAATAAAAGCTAAACCACAGCTTTCAGTCTTACAGGAGCTGGAAGAGAAGTGTTAAGTGTGACTGAAGATATTGCTGCATTTTATGGCCTGCCCTGAAGCAGCAGCTCAGTTCTGAGAGCTGGGCTCAGTGCATGCTCCTCCCCAAACCCTGCCCTGCATGTCTGGCACTGCCACATTGGCTGGGCTGGCCACTCCAGTTTGCACAGATGCTTTCGTGCTTCCTGACCAGTCTGGGGTCTTTTTATTTGTCTAAATCAATTTAACATTCCACAGAGAAGGAACAGACATCTCAAGCAGCTTCAAGGATGCTAAGCCAGCATTTGCTTTCTGAACTGAATGCTTCCCTAGAGGCATGTGTCAGCTTTGCTTTGTTCCATCTCAGTAATCTAACCTAGCATGGCAAACATAGTTAATTCAGCTTTTTAATTTACATGTTTTTTTTAATGGTTAGTCAAATTAATGGCAAAATACAGAGAATAAATAATTAGAGCTTTTTTTTTCCTTTGTTAATAATATCCCAGGATTTAAAAATCAAACTAGAAAAAAAAAGTGCTTTTGGCTGGAGAAAAATAAGTATTTATTTTAGTTTCCTGATTTCTGAAAATAATTTCATTAGCAACATCTGAGTAGGTGGGGGCAATAAGGATCTGTATTTTGTGAACAGGGTTGAACTTCTGCATTCTGCTGTTAGGGAGAGGGAGTTGTAAAGAGCTGTTACA
This sequence comes from Toxostoma redivivum, assembly GCA_013397375.1. Lineage (NCBI taxonomy): Eukaryota > Metazoa > Chordata > Aves > Passeriformes > Mimidae > Toxostoma > Toxostoma redivivum. The sequence continues at coordinate 267,442 of VXBI01000852.1, read as the reverse complement.
GAAAATGTTGGCTTTTCATCACAAATATTAAAGCTTCTCTATTTTGTTTCACAAGCCTCATTTTGTGGAGCTGTGCAGTGGACAACATGTTGAGAGCCTGTGCAAAAAAAACCCAGATTTTGGGAAATAGAGTGAGGAGATTCAGTGCAATTTGAGGGAAGCACAGAGGACTCGTGTCCAGAGGGACAGAACCCCAGGCAGCTTGGTGAAGTGCCTAGAGCCTACAGAGGTACCCATGGAAAACCAGAACAAATCCTGGCTCATCCAAACTGTTGTGCCATTAAAAGAAAGTTCTGGTTTTCCTTATGTTTCATTTATCATTCTGTTATCACCCCATGCTATTAGAAAATTGAGCAATATGATCTGGAGGAGCATTTCAGTCACACACTCGCTGTCTGGTGCTAAAGTGCCTCAACGAGCATCCCTGAATTTATCCAAGAAATATTCCCAATATCCCCAGTTTGCCTATTTCTCTGAAATGAACCTGGAGACTTGGCAGGCTGGCCAAACACAGATGTGGCTTGCTAAGCTGCAGAACACCACAAGGCAGAGCACAGGATAAATCTGAATTTGTGCCGTGGTTTTCCTTGCTGACCACCAATAACTGAATCTAACAATAACAGGTAACCACCAAGGGACTGTGACTTGATCCAGCATTCTCTGGAGCTTGTTCCTCTGGAATCTGCCTGACACACCAACCTCTCTGTGTTTTCTGGGGGGTGATAATTGTACCACGTTACAACAATTAACTTTATCTCTTCTTTCCAGCACTCATCACTGCATAATGCCTTGTAAAGTGATATTCCTTCAGTCACACTCTCTTGGGCTTTTTTCCCTTCCATCCCTAAATAATAATAAAAATAATTACTTGCTTTTCCTGTTTAATACTCTTCAATACTTTTATAAGAAAAAATGACTAATTTGTCAGCATGCCAGGAAAAGGGGCATAACAGAGCAGAAAGTTCAGCCAAGAAAGTGATTATGGAAAGTGACACTAATCCTGCTGGTAGAGACAGGCTGTGTCAGTAACTGAATTAAACCCACAGGAAGGAATAAAAATCTGAGAGCTGAAAGAAAGACTCATAAGCTCTCCCATCCTGATTCACAGCAAGCAAGTCTTCCCTATGTAATATCATATGAATTTTGTCTCAAAGTTCTGATTCTTTAAAAATGAGGGAATATAGCAAGGATTCTTTCTATCCCCACTTCCTCAGACCTTGCTTTCTTTCCTAGCCTGAAATCCAAATATTTCATTTCTGGGATCTTATACGGAAATGTCCAGTATAAAAGGACTAGAACTCTGTGTATCTTGCATCCACTGGATATATTTACTGTTTAGCCCTCCCATGCTAAACCCCATGAGAAACCCTTCCCCAAAGAGCTCAGTAAGGACTGGAAGCATCTCAAGAGAATATTCAGAAAAGCAGAGAGCAGAAGGCAAAGTAGCTGCGTGGTTTTTTCTTTCGCATTTTTAAATTTAAAAATAAAGACATTCAGAAGTAAGTAATATAATGAGACAGAGTCCATATTGTCAGCTCTGAATCAGTGTCAGGGATCACAGCTCACTGGATATTCAGCTTGGAAGGACAATGCCTTTTAACATGTCTGTGTCTAAATCTGGCAACATTCTCCCCAGGCACTGCAGGCAGGATACACCTCTCACCTGGCTGAGAATCCGACCGCATTTCTTCCCGATTTTTTCCACCAAATCAAAGATTGGGAAATTCCAGCTGTTTAGCTGCTCCATCAGGGGATCCAAGTTGTCCATAACCAGAGGCTCAGGAGCCAGTACAGGCTTGTCCTGTGCCAGAAATGGGAATAAAAAGGATTGTTAGTTCAGTGAAGCATCTCAAGCAAAAATTTATGCTCTTAAAAGCTGAAGTCACATTAGCATCATGTGTCAGTCAGTGCTGCTTTGCTCGGCTCAGAGGGGATGTCCTCATTTCTTGCAGCCCTGCAGCTACTCACTCTCCTTTGTGATGTGTTTCACTTGAATGGATAGGAAATTGTGTTTATGAACAGCAGTGTCTGCACTCAGCACTGAGACTCATTCATTCACTCATGGGAATCATTCATTCATCTCCAAGGGAGTCTGCCTCCATTGTGAAACTCACTGTGGCACACAGAGAAAAGCTCTCAGCCTCTGCTTCTGCATCAGGACCCATTCACTGCACTCTAACATGGCTAACAGAGCTCAGTCCAGGTGAAGACTTGCACTCCTTGAACTGACACCTACCTGCTCCTCAAGGTCTGCAAATACAAGATGGGTTATGCCCCTCCTTTCACATTTCTCCCTTCATACTCCTGGAATTTCATTTCCCTTAGAAACTGGAGATGAGTAAATGCCAGAACTTTTCAAGCAAAATGCCTTCCCTCAGCATGTCCAACTCCAACAGATTACAATAAATTTTTCAAGAGCTCCTGCCAACTGCAGGTTATTAATTCAGTTGTACAACAGGCTGTGGAAAACTTAACTAAAGAAAGCTTTCCCTCTGCATCTCAACCAGGCTCACAGCTGAACCAGAAGACAATCAGCACTTGTTCACCACACTGCAGCATTGGTTGTTTCAGACATGCACCTACAATAACATCTTGCAGCACCTGCAGACCTCATTTTTTCCGTGGGGATCTGGGCTGTTGGTTAGTTTGGTTTTCATTTTTGTTTTTTTTCCCCTCAGGGTCAGCATACACTCAGTTGTTGTGCTGGGGGAGCTTAGAGGAGCTACCTCAGGTGGTGTCAGGGGGTGCAGGATGATGGTCTCGGGTGTGTAGGACCTACAGCTGCCTCCCTGCCGCCGCTGCTCCTTGCAGCCCTCGGCGTCGTCGTCGTTCTGCACGATGTCACTGCTGTCACTGTTGTTGGTCTCGTAGTCAGAAGTGGCCTGAGCAGGATCATCTGCAAGCACAAATGACAGAGCTTGTGGTGTGAGCAGCCAGGCTTTCATGGAAGGCATCCTGTGACCCTCTGGATAACAGCCACAGGATCTGTGACTCACAACACACACGTGCTGCTTGGCTGGCTCTGGAGCTGGACAATCTGTCCAAGGGCATTAAAGACATGCCCTGCAGAGTGCAAAAATGGCATCAGGGAACAAAGAGAGAAAAACATTTGAGAACCATTATTTAAGTAAATTGAGGGAAACAGTCTATGCTTTGTATTTTAACTCCATAAGCATTCTGTACATGTACATACAAAAAGGGAAGGAGTCTCAAAGACAATTTGTGTGGACTCACCTGTGTGTGTTCCCCTTTTATGACAGACAAGCCCTTTCAGTGGATCATGACTGAATTTGAGGCAATGAGGTGTTTTTGACAAGGAATTACCTGTTCTGTTCAGGGTGTGTGTAGTAGCATCATTTCTATTTAGTGTCCCATCACCAGCTTCTATCTGGCTGTAGGGTCTGCCACAGCTGAAATACATCAAGAAACAAGCACAGTATGAAGAACCATTGCCTCAGACAGTTTTGTGTAAAATGATTTCCTGCAGGCAGTGTGAGATCATGTCACACAGCACAAGCCATGGTCCAGGCTACATTCTCCAGACAAAATCACAGGAGAGTGCTAAAGTTTTATTGGATCTCAGGGCAAAAATACAGAAAGACCTTGGATTAACTGCCCAGCACCATTAAATTTGTGTTTTCAACAGTAAACCTGAACTATGTGATTTCTTTAAATGATTTTTTAAAAAATTCTCTAAGGATACCAGCACAAAATAAACCCCCTGTTCTATACTACAGCTGCCCTATAAAGAAGAATTAAAATGATGAAATGTGCCAGAGTCCCACGCAATCTTACAGAATTCAGTTTGAACATGGTCATGATCTGGCTTCACTCTTCCTGCTTAAAACTTGAATACATATTCCTCTTAAGGAGGAAAATTCTATTTTATCATTACTTCAGTGACAGCATACCAAGTACATAAGAACCAAGAGGGCAGAGCTCACTTCATCATTTCCAGAACAGAAACACATTTTGGGAGGGATCACAATATTATGATCTTTTAAAATGACTGGCTCTTCCTTTTCCATTAAAAAGCTTTATTCCTTGGGTATAATTCCCTTTAAACCCTAATTACAGCCTGACATTTTTACATTTTCTCTGGTTTGAGTCAGCATTTTGTGGCATATCTTATATATAAAAGTTTTCACAAAGCAACTATTACAGAATTATTTGAATTGGTCAAACTTTGTATTAGAACCTTTGCACCATTTCAAGTTCAACATAGAAAAATGGCTTAACTCCTGTGCCAGCTAGATTTTGTCTGGGTCATTCAAACATATCCTGCAAACATCATGAGTTTCTGAAAGACTTTCAAATAAAAATGCTAATCTGTGTTCAATGATACCTGTAGTGCATAGCCAAGCAAGTAAATCTTGTATCAGTCAGGTTGATGAACAAGATGAAAAAGGTATTAATTTCATTACTATCTACAACAACCTCACATGGATTCTTTTTTGACATTTGTAATGCAATTCTTAACTGTTCTTTTTAATAGAAAGCTTCCAGAAATGAATCTCACTTGTGAAAGAGCAGTATTTTGTTGAAGTGGTAATAAAGGCACAGCTTAATGAGACTGCAGCATCTTTGTGCTGTGTTTCTGTTGTGCAATGTAGTTTTAATTGCAAATGAATCTGTCCAAATCCCAATTTTGGGATACCTTTGGAAAACTCTTAAAAGTACTTAAGTTTCTATTTAGTTGTCTAAATCTGTCTTAAAAACCCTTTGGATCCTACTCCTAACTCCAGGGAGGATGACTCCCCTGAGCAAACTTGCAGTCTCAGTTTTGACTTTCTCACAGCCACTTCCTAGCCTTGCACACAGCACACTGAGACACATCCAAAGTCATGGGACTGAAGTCAGAAACTAAAAACTATTTCCAAAGATAGTCAAACTTGATAACAGGCGTGCTCTCTGCTGGCTGGCCACTGGTGCTATGACCAAAAGTAACATCTGGTGAGTAAAGCAACCTTGAAACTGCCCTGAACAGGCCTGGGAACACCAGCATTTCCCACTGTTCTGAACTGGACACACACTGCAAACTCCAGTGATTTGATTTAGCCACTGAATCTTCTGTGAGAACACAAGCAGAACAACTTTCTTTCCAAAATGCTGATTTTGCAAAGCAGGTCTGGTCTGTGTCACCTAATGAAGGGCTGCTTTAAAGTAAGAAATCAAACTGTGTTACTGGAGCCCTTAGCAGCAGAAAGAACTCATCTGCAGTTGATTTCTGAAAAAGAAATCCCCACAGTCCCTGATGTGACTCTGCCTAGGGAAGAGAGGACCCACACCTCCTGAGGAAAGGCTCAGAGTCAGAGTCTGCAGGCACTGCTGGCCCGAGCACTCAGATCTTTCTGTGCAACAAGACCTGGCCTGTGACCTAAAGGTGACTGCTCATGGCAAGGGCAGGGCTCCAGAGACACAAGCTGGAAACATGAAATCCAATTTTGGGATCTGCAGCTGGTTGACAAAGAATTTTTTTTAGCAATCAGGCTGTCCAGGAGTAAAAGCAATAAACATAGCAATAAACAGAGCCAACAATCCTCCACTTTAAAAGCATTTTGTAGCATTGATCTACACATTTACTTAAGTACTATAAACCTGAAATATCACTATTAACACTGTAGTAAACCCCAAAAACTTGTATGTGGGCCAACAGAACATGTTCATGAGAACAACATGAAATGATCCCAAGGCATTTCAAACGATGACCTCACCTGCTGCAGATGATGGAGGGGCTGATGATAGGGTCTGACAGGGTAGGTGCACTCTGAGTAGAGGTTAAGACTTTGTGTGGCTTTAAGCCCTGCTTGGTGTCAGTGTCTGTAGGCTCTGGAAAGGACACAGAAGATGTTTTCCCAGTAGGACTCGTGGCAGGCGTCCCCTGAAGCGGCGAGTGGCACGGGGAGGTGAGAGGTGAAATATTGGGTGGGATACCTGGCCAGGGACAAGAGGAGTCTTGTCAATGAACAGAAGTGGCAGAGGCTTGGATCAGCTCACCCTGCAGAAATGCTCTTTTTGAGATGCACCAGCACATTCTCCAAAAATAAATCAGAAAACAGAATACCCTCATGTACTGTGAGCTGAGCCCAGGGCTGTCATCACTGTCACACTGCCATCAGCCACTTCTACCTGCTGAAGATGTGGCTCAGAACATAAAGCACATGTTCCCTGTGGAGCAGGATGCACTGGCTGGACATGAAATGACAGACAGGTTTGTGGCAGGACTGCTGGCACCAGCATGTTCTGTGATGGAGACACAGCCCCAGGCTGGCAGCTCTGTCCCATCTGCACAGCAGGGCCAAGGAAGGCTTGCACACATCCCAGAAAATCTGCATTTCTACATGCTTGAAGACTAGCAATAAACCAAAAAGAGCAATTTTTAGTAGTCATACACAGTACAAAACACTGTGCTCCTGGGGCCATTACTCACAGATTTGGCCTTGATCTTCAGCTTGAGTTTATTTTTCAGTATCTGCTGCTCACTAAGGGAGGCTTGCAGGCATTGCTGCAGTGAATGGTGCTGTACACCTGAGCTGGAGTGTGGAGCTGCCAAAATCCACAGCAGCACTAGCAAGGGCAGCTCTCTCTGTCCTTGCTCCCCCTCTGCCAAGCTGAAATGCTCTGCCCAGCCCAGGGTTTAAACAGAGTGGAACCCACTTTACAACAACTGCTCTCAGACAGAGCGAGACCCAAAGTGCAGAGGAGCAAACTTTATCTATCTTAAAAGGAAAAGGAAACTCCTGAGATGGAGTTGCCTCCTGTCCTGAAGTTTGCAGGAACTCAGCCCCAGTTAATTTATCACATTCACCTTCCAACCCAAAGGGTACCAAGGCCTTAGGAACTTGAACAGGATTTGTGTTTGAATTTTGCCTTCTATCCAAATGCATTCCAGACACAACAATTATCTTAAAATAAGGCAACATGTTGATCTAAGTTTATGAAATATTAACCTTGCATTAACATGTACAGTTCCAGTGTTTTTTACTTGATAGCAAATTACTGTGATAGGAGGCTAAAATATAATTTACTGTTGGCAATCCAAGAGTTTAAAAAAATTCTGATAGTTACTGTGCTGTAATTTGGAGATATCCAGCACCTCTCTTTTGATGAAGGGTATTTCTTCAGCAAATGGGGTAGGTATTTAGTGTTTTAATTCAGTGATTGCTAGTCTTGAGATCAGAACACTACAGCCTCCAGAGCAATTAAAATGTTATCAGATGGCCATGGCACAGGAAATTGCTTTAAAACACAGAAAAACTGTTTCACATTTATGAATTCATTGATATATCAGCTTTCCATCCAACAAAAAGATGTCTTTAAAACCCCTTCACAGTCTGTTAGTTGCACAGGAGATTGAGTTGGATTATTATCTGTCTCTGGGATAAATGTTACCAGGTAAGATTGATAACTCGTAGGGGGTGCAATACATATGGTCATCTCAACAATTTGAAACAAGTGCTGAGAGTTTAAACAGCACTTTTCACAATAATGTCTCTATTCACAGCAAGCCTTCTACTGCTGGTAGGGATCCAGTCTCTTGAAATATTTTTTGTTGTGTGTGTTTTTAGTTTTTTTTATAAAGTAATTTACCAACCACAAATGAATAAAATTACCTGAAAAAAGCAAACCTTTTTTCAATAATCCAGCATTCAGCCATTTACTGGCAAAAGTGAGAGAAAATGTGTCTTGCTACAGCAAGGATTTTTTCATAATCAAGATAAGAATAAAAATACAAAGAGAATTTTTAAAGTACATCCATGCACTTAGGTCCTCCAGAACTTCTTCAAATGTGCAGTGTTGAAGATATAAAACAGTGACTTCAATGTGATGTGAAATTACATATGAAAACACTTGAGTTAATGCCACAATAGGTAGAACTAGCAGTATTTTACAGTGTGAATGTTTTCAGGCATAATTAAAGACACATTTTATAAATTAATATATCTACAGATTTGGCTAGATTAACTTCTACTAATAATAATTGTATATTGCCAATGCAGCTAATATATAAAAGCCCAAATGTTATTAACTAGTGCAAATCGAAAGAATTATTTAGCTGGAACGTGAAAAAAATCATAACTAAAAATACATGATTATAAATAGTGAAAAGTATTGTAATATCAATCTTCTACATGACGTAAAATTGTTACTCCTCTCCACCAGCATCCCTAGGAATTGCTCATGGTGGAGTGGAGATCTCCCTTCACCATGGGGGAGCTCTTGTCTTCAGGCAACAGAGATGATTATTAAAACTTTCTGAAAACAGAAACTGCTAAATGTTAAACTGACTGATGGGCTTAGTAATTGCTGTTTTCCAAGTACAAGATATTATGCACCCACTCCTCTCCCTTTCAATTTACTGGGATAATCTCTGAAAATCACAAGTCAAATGTTTATTTTGTTCTAAAGCAAATTCCTGGATTCTTGGTACTATGTCTCCATTATTTTCCAAGTAAAATTTTATTTATTTGCCTATGTGCCTATTATCTTTTAAGAAAATATTGTGCTACTTAATCTTCACTGTGTTAAAACCAAGCAACTTTGTACAAGAAAAGATCTTTAGTATGGTTCTCTTCAGTTTGAAAAGGTGAGGCGACGTGACAGCACCAGAAATGCAAAATACTTGTGCAGCCACATCTTCAAACTCACCTCTAAACTAGGATTCCCTGACTTTTCCAGATGGCCTCAGCCATCTATCCATTTCTGTCTGATAGCTGGGTAGCCAGGATCTCTGAGTCATATTATCTCAATAGTACTTTTGTTTGGAAAAGGAATTGTCATAATTTTGAATTGTGAGTTGAAGCACGAGTAAACAGCAGCTTATAGTGCATTTGTAGAGAGAGGAGAAGCACATTAGTGTGGATTAAAGCTGCTTCATGGCTGTCATATCACACATTTCATCATCAATTCCAAAGCAACCTTCTTAATTTCTTTCAGGAAGGAAATTCAGGAGTAATGCTTTTTTGAAAAGGCTCTAGAGGCTGAGTAAAAAACCCCATATTTCTCATCTCTGAAAATCATTAAAAATGGCCTGTATTTTCTCAATAGTGAACAAACAGAGGGAGACCTCTGAGTGACAAAGGTTGTGTCCTGGATATGTTTGTATAAGACAAGTCATTGCTGCTTCCAGATGAAAATGGATTTATGTTGGTTGTGCTTTAGGAAATCTCAGTCAAGCAATATGGACAGACAGCTAATGTCACAAATACTATGGAAAACACCCTGCTATAGCCAAGGGCATTACAAAATATAAATCACAATTTAGCATTTCACTTGCTGCATTGTGCCACGACTAACTTCTATAAAACAGGAGTTGAAACATTTACAAAAGCATGGCTAAAATCCAGAGTACTTTAAGCAACTGTGTTGGGATTTTTTTAAGACAAAAGAATTAACTCTATAATGTTGATGTAAAGTTATGAAAGAGGCAGCAGGGGCAGCAGGGGGAGCTGGGCAGGGCTGGGGCTCACTCACCCTGGCGGCTCTGCCTCCTGGCGTTCAGGTGGTTGGTGGAGGACACGGCGTAGGAGGTGGAGAAGGACCTGCTCTTGGTGATTGTCATCAGGATGGAGCTGTTCCACGAGTCAGAGCTGCCAAAGCACAGCACAAACACCGACAGTCAGCACAGCAGAAAGCCTCAGGGGCAGACCCTACACAGCTGGGAGCTGCAGCAAGGAGGATGTGGTACTGAGAGAGCACAAAATCTGGGGAGGGAAACATCCAGGCTGGCTGAACTGGTGCTTGTGAACTCAGCACCATGTTCAGCAAAAACATTTACAGTGCAGGCAGTGCAAAGCTGGACTCCCCTCCTTATTTATACAAAGATGCCTTCATTATATTGCTCTCACAGTACAAAGAGGCTCAAAAGTTAAATTAAATTTATGTTCTCTTTTAACACCTCCTTAGAAGAGCCAGAAGTGAGACAAATTCTCAGCAGAACTGGAAAGCCAGAGTGCTGTGCTGCTGGTGCCACAGCAGAAACACAGCAGCCCGTGGGGAGCTGCTGGGGAGGCTGGGGATGGCATCCTGCATGGCTGTGTCCCTGCATGGCTGTGTCCCTGCATGGCTGTGTC
>VXBI01000852.1:225068-257255 GCA_013397375.1 Toxostoma redivivum | reverse complement strand
TGTGTCCTGCATGGCTGTGTCAGTGCTGCATGGCTGTGTCCCTGCATGGCTGTGTCAGTGCTGTGTCCTGCATGGCTGTGTCCCTGCATGGGTGTGTCCCTGCATGGGTGTGCTCTGCATGGCTGTGTCCCTGCATGGCTGTGTCCCTGCATGGCTGTGTTCCTGCATGGGTGTGTCCTGCATGGCTGTGTCAGTGCTGCATGGCTGTGCCCTGCATGGCTGTGTCCCCCATGCCCTAAGCAGGTGAATTCCTGCTGCATCCCCCAGACCTGTCCCTCAGACCCTGGGCACACTGGTGCAGGAGATGGTGCTGAAGGAATCAGTGTCCCTGTGCCAGTGCCCTGCAGCAGCATGGGCTGGTGCCTTGAGCCTTTGGGCTGGCATTGCATGCCAGGAGAGGCCAAAATCTCCTGTACAGCAAGAAAACTGTATTGCTACTCGTTTTCCTGAATGACACCCATCAAAGCCAGCTCCCTGCAGGGATGCAGCACTGGCTCCTGTCAAGGTCTGTGAGCTCTCTGAGGCCTGCCAGGCATCTCAGGCTCCTCACAGCCTCACATCCAAGGCATGAGCTGACACTCAAGGCTGAAGACAAGACTTTTAAAGTAGCTTAGCTCCAGCTGAGCTTGAAAAAAATAAACTTGAAGGAAAAAAAAAAGCATTCTGATAGGAAAAAAAGCATGTGACACTGTTACATCTACAAACATCTTGTTTTGGAATAGTAAGTACCACCTACAAAAATACTTGCTGGTTGTCTTTATGGGCCCAAATTCTTAAAATCTGTGATGAAGTGAGGCAAAGAAAAAAAATACTTTTTTAAAAAAATTGCTTGTTTTATGGTTTTGCTTTGTTTTTTAATTGACATGAAGAGTATAACACACTGGCTCACTGCACGGTAAAAAAACCCCAATGAACCATACCAAACCAAACAAAAAATCTCTGAACCACATTCTCTGAGTTCCTACAGGAGAATCACTCAATATAAAAGTGGGTGAGGGAATGAAAGTGGGAGCTCTATTATTTTTCCAGTATCATGTCTACCCAGTTCAGTGGCATGGGGTTGGAATAATAAAGAATTACTGATCTCAAACTGACAGTTTTGGGGGATTTCTGCAAACATGTGACTACAGAAATCCAGAAGTGATGTCCCACATTGTGAGGAAGAAGTTGCATGTTCTGTAACTACAGACTCTGCCACAGGGCAATTCCAGTGTCAGCCACCCTCCTACCCTGCAACTTGTGAAATATTTCTTTCTCTGTGACCAGTGGAGTGCTTCAATTTGGTACAGGGGAAGTGGCAGTTAACCAAGATATATTTTTTCTCTCTTCAGTTCAAAATTCTTCTCCTTGAAAGCAGATCTCTCTCGGTCTGCCAAAATTTTTAAAGCTGGACTTATAGGATTCATTTTCCCCCTTTCTGGAATACACATTGTTTCTCCTACTGTGAGAGAAGTAGTGCAAACAGTAGGCTGGGAGGCTTGACAGAGCTATAATTATACAACTGGAGACATTAAACATAGGAAGAATTGATAGCCTGCTCTAGCTGGCTCCTCATGCAGAGTTATATAACAACCACAGGAAAGGACCAACAATAATATTTAATTGCTCTCCTTCTCCCTCTGATTCCCATCTTGGGATGCTTACACACTCCAGGAGCGTGGGATCAACAGCATAAATCAAATGCACCCCAGGAACCACAGGTCTGTGAGTGAGGAACGTTTGCATTTGGTTCCAGCTTCCCTGTATTTACTTTTACTGAGACATATGGGACTTCTCACAAAGGGAACTCTGGCAAACCACGTATTTTCCTTGCATGAGCCTTTCAGGGTGCTCTGCAGGCTGCCCTGAGCACCTCCATACCCTTTCTGACAGTCTCATCCATGGAAAATATTTAGGTATCTGAAGCAAAGCCAGCCTTGGAAGCAAGCAGCTCTTTGGGGCTGCACTCCCCCAGACTCCAGCTGCCAGCACTGGTGATGCTGGGCCTTCCAAGGTCCTGTCCTTTTCTCCTCTACCAGCACCACATTTTGAATTTCAGAAAAGCACTTGAGACTTCTGATGCCACAGCTCTGAATTCTCTTCTGGAATGCAGTGCTTTCATTCTGATCTTCCCTTCCCCAGCACAAAGCATGTCTCCACAGCCTTTCTTCATCCACCAGCTCCAAAATGATAGCCTTGGTGAGGTGGGGAGGGGTCCTGACCTTTATTCTCACAGGCTGGTACCAGAACTCGCTGCTCTCCACCTTCCTTTGAAGGCTCTGCTCCTCCCTGACTAGAACAGAGAAGGAGGAAGCCCTGTTGCAATGACAGGATTGCACCTACTGCAGCTCTTACCACAACCTCTGCAATTCCCCAAACAAGCTGTGAGCAGCTGAGCAGACACAGCTCCCTCTCCATTTCACAGGAGGAACGTGTGCTTGATCACACCAGCTCAGGGATCAGCCCCTGAGAAGGGGCAGAAGTGCTTTAGGAGCTGGTTTAATGACACACATCATTAACACACATCGTTAGGTGTGTTCCTAGAAATGGCTGGGTTAACTGCTACGGTTTTTCTGTGGCAATAACCACACAGGCAACTCCTGCATATCAAGGAAACTTCAACCAGATATCTTGCCTTTCTTCTAATTTTACTGGCCAGTTTGGCACTTCATTATGATAAATAGATTTTTTAAAATTTATTTTTCTAAATTTTGGCATAATCTGACAAAAAATGGGAATGCTACTTCTTTGGCAAGTGTTGCCATGCAGTTTCCTTGCCTTCAGAGATTCTCTTGTTTACACTTATTTCTACTTAGTTCACACACTCTGTTCTTGTAAACAATGTGTGTTTGCATTCTTCTTTCAGAGAACATTTGATAGGCGGGTGGAAAGCCAATGAAAATAAAAAACGAGCTTTCCACCTGTCCAATCCTTACTCATGGAAAGATGTCTTTAAATAAACGTGTCATGTAAATAAAAAGCCTTTTTCCTGTTCATACAGCCTGTGTGAGCTGTGTCTCTCTCCCTCTGTGTGTGTCACAACTACAACAGGCAGGTCAGTTTAGAGAAACGTGAAGAGGTAATTGTGATAGAGTTCACATTTGTGAATGAATGTGGGACAGCATCACACAGAGCCCAACACCAGAGGAATGTGACTGTGGTGTCAGGGTGTTAACCCTTTAGTTAAGGTGGAGTAAAGAGATATAGTTACACGGTTATTTTGGGATGAAGGATAAGATAAGAAGAAGACAAAGTTTGTCTAGAAAGTCACTGTTCAAGTAGTACGACTTGTAACAATGAGAACAGAATAAAGATGACTGGTCTAGAGAGAAGACATCCTATTTTCAGGGTTTGTTAAGAGTAAACAGGTGTTTTTATTTTCATTATTAATTTTTCTGTGTTTTGACGAATTTATCTTTCCTGGGAAAGGCTTTTTGGTTTTCAGTTGAAACAGCTTATCTTCTTGAGAAATGGTTCAGAGAGCAGAGCTGAAAGGCTGTGGCCTGGAATCATTTTCCAGGCAGTTCTCTAGAAGGACAGCAGAGAGGAGCAGGGGGACACGTGTCACCTGGCTGGGGCTGGCTCGTGGGGCTTGGTGCTGGCACCTCGGTCCCTCCTGACAGGGGCTGGCTCCAGCGTGGGCAGGCCCGTGGCTGACGTGGTGGTGGTCCAGGTGGAGGACACTCGTCTGAGCAGCCCTGGGGGCAAACTCCTCCGGAGGCGCTGCGGGGAGAAAACAGGGTACAAACATCCCAATGTCAGAAATAAACCATCCCCATGGCGAAACAGACAGCTCCTGATGGTCTGAGCAGGCTAACAAACCATCCCCGTGGAGAAACAACCAGCTCCTGACAGTGTGACAGGCTACCAAACCATCCCCATGGAGAAACAACCAGCTCCTGATGGACTGAGCAGGCTAACAAACCATCCCCATGTTAGGAATAAAACCATCCCCATGTCAGAAATAAAACCATCCCCATGGAGAAACAACCAGCTCCTGATGGTGTGACAGGCTGAGCAACAAACAGCCTGACCAAACAGTCTGACAGGCTGAGCAAACATCCCCATGTCAGAAACAAAACCATCCCCGTTTGCTTCGTTCTGGGATCTGACAACACCCAGGGAGGGGCCCCAAATCCGGGCTCCCCAGGCACCACTCGTGTCAAACACAGCCAGTGCTGTAAATGCCTGCAGAGCCTGGATCCTCCCCATCTCAAGAATGATCCACACCCACAGGTACCCAACAGCTGTGGCCACAGGTCCTCAGACAGGTGAGCAGGGCCACCAAGGGGACTGGAGCATCTGTCCTGACAGGGAAGGTGAGGAAGAGATGGCTCAGGGCAGGTCTTACAAATACCCAAATACCCAAAAGGAGGGGTAAAGGGAGGGCTCTTCCCAGGGGTGCCCAGTGACAGGACAAGAGCAGTGCAGCAAGAACTGAAGTACAAGAAATTTAATTAAAATGTAGGAAATATTGTTTTTACTGTGAGGAGGAGTGAACACAGAGAAGTTGCCCAAAGAAGCTGTGAAGTCTGCATCCATGGAGACACTCAAAACCCAGCTGGACATCTTCCTGAGCAACCTGATCTAGGCTGAGCCTAGGGAAACTTCCTCCTCAGTGAGCTGAGGGCAAGGACTGGACTAGGCAATCTCCAGCTGCATTTTCAACCTCAACCACTCTGTGATTTAAACTGTCATGAATCCTCAGAATCAGAGATTCAAGGCAAGAAAGGCTGTAAGAAAAATAAGGCAGGAGAGTTCTAACTTTTTTCTCCACCATATCTACCCAACCCAAAGATTACACACTGAAATAAAACCTTCATGCTTTGGGGACATGAAGTCTCAAAAAGCTTCAGAAAGCATCACTGTTTGCAGCAGATTTTTCTTGACTACCCTGAGTTTTTCTTTCACCTGACTCTTCCATTTCCCCAATAAACAGGATTCACATGTTTTTTTTCAAATTTTTGAAGACAAAGATAATAAAGGATCTTTTTTTGATCCAGATTTGCTGTTGCAGATCCTATAATTTTCTAAGTTGTTTCTCTAGTGAAGTTCTTGTGAAGTGTTTATAGTTAAGAACTAAAATAAACATATCTGCAATGGAGAGCTTGGACTTTGCCAGAAGGTTAAGAAATACGAGATGGAAGACATCTGTGGTTCTGAAGCCCACAGTTGCAGAAAAATATGTTAACACATTATCTCCTTACACTAAATGCTCAGTGTCAGATGCTTGAGGTGAAGGTGCTAAATCTGCTCTTAGACACTTTAAATAAAGACCTGCAAACTATTTGTTTTATGAACCATAATACATTTAGGTCAGTGAATTCTTCAATCCAATTAGTTCTCTGCAGCATTAACTCATCTCTTCATCCCTCCTTTCTCTTTTCCTCATAAGGTATTATGCAACAGCAAACTGCTCTCTGTTCCCTGTGTTTGCTCATGTGGTGGCAGTGCTCTTGCTCTTAACTCTTCTCCTCAGAGCCCAGAGCACAGCCATTATGGATATGAAAAAATAAATAAAATAAACAGGAGAATGTGCTTAAAAACCTGTGAACATCCATTTCGTACATCCAGCTGCTAAACAGGCAAATAGGGTGGTAATTACCATCACACTAAACTATAATAAAAGAATCACGAGCACTGCAATTCAGATGCCTGGAAATGCTGGAATGAATGCTGGCTGTGCCATTCCAACTGCACAAACACAAAGGCATTCGCCTGTACCACGTATATTGAATTTTACAAGGGAGGCTGCAGTACAAAAGCATTTGGCTTCGTTTCAGAAATGAAATGTAAGCCTTGCAGGACAGCTAATTAGCAACAAACCTACAACTCAAACTGCTTCAAATCTGATGTGCTCTTTCTGGCTGTTCACTTGCTAAGTGTGGGTGGTTAGCACTGGTTATTTCCTGCCTGATCCCTGAGCATTCACAAAGCCATTTTCCAAGGCAGCATTATGTATATATTCATGGTTCTGTCCTCTTTTTCTTCTCAAGACAACTTCAATGAGCTCACAGTATTTGTCAAACTGATGACTGGGATGGTATTTGTGTTTGTTTGTGGGGTATACAACAAACAAGTTTAGACTGGATCCAATGCACCTGGAGTTCATCAAGAGAGAATTTTTCACTGGCTTCTGTAGGTTTCAGCCTTCTGGCTAAGAGGAGGAAGAAGAGATGGCACTGATCCCAAAAGCCCAGTGCTGTCCCTGGAGCAGCACCCACCTTGGGAATGGCCAGCTTGTCTCCCTTGTCCGGACACTCCTCCGAGTCGGAGCAGGTGTAGTTCTCGCTGAAGGACACCAAGGGGTTCACCCGGGGCTTGTGGATGGCCTGGAAGGTCAGCTGAGTGTTGAGCAGGTTGCTGACTGTCCTCAGGGACGTGCACACGTTGGGGGGCAGCGAGGGGTCGGCCAGCAGGTCTGTGATCAGCCCGTGGGCCTCGCCCATGACGGCGATGTCCACCGTGATGCTGGTGCCAGAAGACTGCAGAAGAGACAAATAAAACAAACAAACAAAGAAATAAAACATGTGAGAGCACAGAAGGGAACAACCTGCTGGGCACTGCCCCAGGCTGGGGTGAACGCTCTTCACAGCTTCTGTTAAAGTGGCTGCAGGTGGAAAAATAATAACAAAGTAATTCTTTAAACACAGAGGACAATGCTGAATAGATCAATCAACAGCCTGCAACGGCTGGAATTCCATCATGTCTGATTTCACAGCTTTCACCACCTGCAGCTGACTTAACCCATCTGAATGAGTTGTTCAGGCTCCCCGTGGAGACATGGTCAATAGCCAGGGCCTAGCTGCACAAACAATTTTGGAGACATGGCTTAGGATGGGAGGAGACTCTCTTGAGAGATGCCTGAGTACTAACGACAGAAAAACCAACCTAGAACAACTAATGTTCAGTGCTTATGCCTAGATGAATGAAATTAATCCCAAGCACATGCTGAGATTTGTAAAATATCTCCATTAAACTAAACTCCAGTATTCTGCCATGGTAGCAACAGCATTCTTCTCCAAGCAATTGCATATTGGGCAGCTATATCAAAATTGAAATGCAGGAAAAAGTGGATTTTTTAAACCTCAGAGTTGTCAAGTCTGTGAGTTGACAGCTATATAGTACAATTGCAAAGGTCTGAGGATCTTTAAACCCTAATAAAGAACAGTGAGACTTGGATGCACAGAGAAGTGGAACACCTAGAAAGGCAGGAGGCACATGGAATTTCAGTGCAGAAGTGACATTTCAGCCTCTCCAGCTGGTGCACTAAACCCCACCATAAATTCTGCATGGAACTGCCAATTCAAGGCACCCCAAGAGTGACCATTTTCCCTTTGTTGTGTCCTTGACTCACAAGCTCAGTCCTGCTGCCACTGTTTGGGGCTCAGCAGGTGTACGTGCAGTTTCCCTGAGAAACCACTGCAGCACATTTTGCACTAATTTGCTTTCATGTATTTCTTAGAAAAAGCTAAAACACGCAGCTTGCTAAATGGGGAAGTTATGCCTGTGAAAAGAGCATTTGAGTTACTTGGAGTGGCAAGCAAAGAGCACAGAGAACGGGTCAGACTTAGAAGGATCAAAGCCCCAGCCAGCAGTGACTCATCAGTGACAGCTTCATGGGCCTCAGAACACACAGAGCAGAGTAACACAGCCTGACAGGGCTTCGTTCTCAGAAGAGGATTTACAGGCAATAAAAAGCATTTCTAAGGAAAGTGATATGTTGGTTAAGTGTAGCTAAACCTCTTCCCCCCGTCCTCCTGTCTGCAAACATGGACATCAGCCCTGGGCAAAGAGATTTCCACCCCACTGATCCCCTCCTCGTGCCCTGCTCCTTGCTGAGGCTGAGGAAGCTGCAGGAGCAGCAGACAGCCCTCCCCTCCTCACCCCCAGCCTCTCCTGAGCCTCTCCCCACATCTCCTTCCTGTGCTGGGAAATAACAACCAGAACCTGCTTCATCTACTGGACTGCTATTTCATCCTACTGAAAAAAACTGATGCCTGACTTTAACTGAATGGCTCCTTCACTGCTTAACATCTCAGAGTGCATGCAGAGGATTGTGGCAGATGCTAAAGAAAATTCTTAAATGAAAGGACAAGGCCTGGGATGGGTGTTATTAATTATCTATCTTAACCTCAGCCATGACAAACGGACCAAAGGGAATGAGGCAGAATGCATCACTCAAAATGCAATAAAGCCTCACATTTTCACCAAAACTGTGTCATCTACAGTCTGAAATTCTAATAATCTGGAGCCTGGACTGTTGACTGCCAATCAGAGACAGAGACTGATACTTCCATGCAGTAACCAGGTCTGACTCAGGGCTATAAGCAGAAATTCTGTACAGTACTGATATTTTGCAGAGCAGCCAGCACTGCTCTCCATGGTTAGGACCAAGTGGGGAGAGGGAAATCCTCCTGCACGGGGATTTCTGTGTGCTGGTGACCCCTGCCTTAACTCTGAGACCTGGCAGAGCAAATGCCAGGCTGTGGAGTCAAGAATTAAGAGAGGTTCATCTGTGTCAGGGTCAGTTTAGAGCACGATCAGACTAGCCTGGCTGGGTAAAATTACAGATATTTAAATTATTATTTTCTAAAAATTAATTCAAATTGAATGCATGAGAACATTAAAAAATGTTTTACTAAAAAAAACAGTAGAGAGCTGTGTATGCCTTGCAGACCATTATTCAGAAAGTAAACGATTATGTGTTTCCCTAAAGGGCAAGGAAACCTGGAATTTTCTGTAAATCTTTATGATGTGAAAGCAAGAGAGTAAACTGGTGAAAATTTGAGATGAATGCAACTGCATACATGCATAAGGATTGTATATATGCACGTGCACACAGGTATTTATGCAGGGAGTCTTCTTTCAGGGTGAAAGTCAGAAATCCATGCTCAGTCTTGGTAAGTTGTTTTCTCCTGAAGTGCATGAACTTTTTGGATTCCTCCCAAACCTTCACTCCTTGAAGCTCCAAGGCTGGATGCTGGGCAATAGCAGCATGAACAACGTTTGCAATCAACACTAACCAACAACTACTTTGATAAACGAAAACAGAACAACGAGGAGCTGAGAGAAGGTGAATTGCACATTGGTCAGTGTTCATTTAGCCACACGTGCCAATAATTGTGACTGCAGCTCCCTCCCAGCAGTTTTGGCTAAGCCTGGCTTGCTGTTGATGTTGTGACTTCATCCAGCCCCAATTTCAGCAATGTCATCCAGGGACTAAAACTGAAATGCTCTGGGGCATGAGAAGGAGAGAGCAAACAGCCTGGGAACAAAAGCAAAGCTAAACAGGCCCATTTTAAACTCAGATAAGAAGAAAAATTAATTCCTTCCAATGCTGAAAAACAGCTGGTTTAGGCCACAGTGCCATCTGGAAATCCTAAGTGGGCCCAAATGCACTTGCTGCGTGTTTTGAGGCTTCCTTTTATGTACAGAAATAAATAAAACCCCCAAACTCTAAAACACACTGCTGCATGTGCAGGACCAAACCACAAAAGTATCATGTCCCAGTGTCACACAGATGATTTTTGTCAGGGCAGGAAACAACTGCAAGGAACACCCTTTTATTCAATATGAAAACAGTATTCTGGAAAATTTTAATTATAATTTAGAATTTTTAAATTTGAATCATTTGTTTTGAAGTCTGCAACATGACTAGAAAAGTTTTCAAAATTTGCGTAACCTTCATTGGGCTTTTATATTACAGTCCACAAAACCCCCTTTGGTTTCTTCTGTTAAATTTATTATGCACAAAGCTCTAAGAATAGCTTTTTATTCAGTAGGAGGAAAAAGCAGATAAAACTGTGCAGGAAAAATGAATTTAGGAAAATAGGAATAACAAATTCCTTTAGCCATAGGACCTGATAGATAAATTTAGGTGTGAACTGTTCCTGTTGGCTCACCTGTGGAGCAGATCTGACATCCATAATTTAACAGATGCTTTACCACAAAGAAAAGTCTTCCCCCTCCCCATTCCTGTTTTGCATATGATTCCCATCCAGCTTAACTAAAAAACACCACTCTCCACCCTACAAAAAGGGTGATTATCATGACAACACAAAACCAGCTGGAACTTAAACAAGGAAACAAACCCCAAACCAATTATCAGATACAAACCACAGTTCATTGCACACAGCCTCATGTTAGGGAGAAATAAAATCTTCATTTGCTGTGGCTTGTACAAAGAGAAGCAGAGAAGGCAGAGATGGTGGCCTTTCATCATGTTACACTCAAGAACAGTCTGAGCAAAAGAATGGGCCAGGCAAGGAGGAAAAAAGGGAAAAGGGAAAAGAGAAGAGAAGAGAAGAGAAGAGAAGAGAAGAGAAGAGAAGAGAAGAGGCATCCAGCTTATCTTCAATCTTCACACAATTACGAGCAACTATAAATCACAATTTGATACGGTTTCCAAGTCACATCATAAATGTTCAGGCCAAGCTGTCTGGAAACAAAATTAAAAGCAAATATAATTCTCCATTATTTTAATGTCCACAGAGCAATTTGAAGGATAAACATCAATTGGCTTCTATGGAAATAATGAATCATTTTAAAGGCGCCACAGACTTTACTCCACCTTCCACTGAATGACTAAGGAAAAAAAGTGTGCATGCAATTCTTTCACTTTTCTCTATTTAAAGCTCTAGAACCAGAGTATTTTTATTTTTTTTTTCTCCTATTTTGTAGTACCACAAGATTTCAGATTTTCTCTTCTCTGGTGAGCAAAGCAGATGCTTCTGAGAATCTTTTCTGCAGCTTAATGAAGCACAGCATTCCCAGTGCTCCCTGAGGTCACCAGCCACAGGCTCTGCAAGGCAGGCTCTTTGGGAGGGCTGAAAATAGCATCTTCCTGTTGTCTCATCACAGTGATCAAAGCAAACCCTTCCAAGGCATCTCTGTGGCCCCTGACTTTGAGCCTCTAAAGCACCCAGAGCCACGTAACCATAAACCAGACACTGAGGCACAAAGATGAGCCCACAATGAAGGGAACTCTAAATCTTGCTTGAGCCTAACCATTGGAGTTTTAATCTTGGCTCCAGGATGCTTGGGATGGCACCACCACAGCAGAGCAGACCTACCTGATGACAATGACACTGAATTCTGATCTGCAGAGCAGAAAATGTCACGACTGCCACTGAACTGTGTCTGTACACGTGCCAGAGAGCCCAGGGATCACAGAGCAGCCAGAGCAAGGGTTTCAAAGCAGTTCTGCATGCGCAGGATCTGCTGAAATGGGTCTTTAATTAAAGAGTCACCCTTTTTGTCCCCTCCCTGTGTTGCATGAGCCCTTTCTCAGCCTGAGGCCACAGTCATCAGAGCCAGCCCTGCCTGGGCTAGGTGTGCAATTGTTGAGCAGCCTCATACAGGGCTGGCTCTGTAATCCCACAGGATGTTAAACTATTAAATTAAAGTATATAAATTATATATAGATAGTACATAAATACTAATTAAAGTGTATAAACAGTCTTCCACCACCAAGCAAGGACACTGATTTGGACCCTCCTCCTGTATCCCACCACTGGCTAACATAAAATTTCTAGGCAGATAATAAATAATCTCTGAAACTTCCTCCCATCTGCCACATTTGTTTGAAACTGTCACAGAGGAGCATGACCATGTAAGACTGGTTCTTTAGAAAACCAGGATGATAACACCACCATTCCTTAAGACAGAGGCGCTGGTTTGAGAAGGAAATGCTATTTTTTCCCTTTCTCATAAAACTTGTGGAATGCAACACTGTCTGCAGCACACTTTGACTTGGTCAGGGGTGTCACCTGAGGTAGAGATGCAGGATGTGGGGATTGCAGCTGCCTCCCCAGACAGAGTTACAGCTGAGTAACTTTCTCCACTGCAGGATCTCAGTCCATGACAGCTTTGTCAGCCAAGGAGCTCAGACTGAACACACACTGCCAGGTATTTGTCTGCAGTGAATTATTTCAGCGTTTGAGAAAAATTGCTCAGACATTTACAAGAAGACTGTTGGAGTCTTTTACCCATCCTAAAAACTCTTTGTAAACTGATATCACTTAATCTGCAGCAGGCACTGAAGGTGCAGCGAGGCCTTTTGCTTTCCCTGCCCTGGTTTGACCAGATTTGGTTGTGAAGTGCCTGGATAAAATAAAATAAATAAAATAAAGCCAGCCCTGCATGACCCCTCTGGGCTGTCAGAACGTGCCCCAGAACTGCCCCCAGCGTGCTCACACTGCCCATCCTCATGGGCAAAGGGCCACATGTGAGGAGCACAGGGCACATCTGGAACCTTCAAGGGAATCCATCAGTTCCTGCTTTCAGGTCACCTAGCAGGCTCTTCCAGATTTGTTACACACACCAAAAGAAAAAATCCTCGTGGTCACCAGCAACAATCAAAAGATAAATGCAGAAATCATCTCAAGGAGTGGGAGGACTGGATTTGTTAAGATTCAAGACCTACAGACTGGGAAAGTCTGAACCCACGTGGCTGCAAGTACTGCACACAACCCAGTGCAACACCATTGAACGGAATAATCCCTGTCATTTACACCTGCCCCAAAGGGTGAACCAACTGCCCTGGTGCTGACATGCAGCACTTCCACATTTCCACATTTCCACATTTCCTGCTGGCACAGCAGGCGCAGCCGGAGCCCCTGGAAGGCACGGGGAAAAGGGGCAGAGGCTGTCCCCAGAGCGTGTGCGGGGTGTGCAGCCGTGCAGCAGCCACGCAGCAGCAGTGCAGCAGCAATGGAACAGACGTGCAGCAGCAGTGTAGCAGCTGTGTAGCAGCAATGGAGCAGCAGTGTAGCAGCAATGGAGCATCCACGCAGCAGCAACACAGCAGCCATGCACCATCCATGCAGCAGCAGCGCAGCAGCCACGCAGCATCCATGGAGCAGCCACACAGCAGCCGTGCACCATCCATGCAGCAGCAGCGCAGCAGCCACGCAGCAGCCGTGCAGCATCTCTGCAGCATCCACAGAGCAGCAATGGCGCAGCAGTGTAGCAGCAATGGAGCATCCACGCAGCAGCAACACAGCAGCCATGCAACAGCCTTGCTGCAGCCATGGAGCATCCACACAGCAGCCATGCACCATCCATGCAGCAGCAGCGCAGCAGCCACGCAGCAGCCGTGCAGCATCCATGGAGCAGCCACACAGCAGCCGTGCAGCATCTGTGCAGCAGTCACACCACAGCCGTGCAGCAGCCATGCATCAACCACAGAGCAGCAAGGCAGCAGCCATGCAGCATCTGTGCAGCATCCACAGAGCAGCAATGGAGCAGCCGTGCAGCAGTCACACCACAGTCATGCATCAGCCACAGAGCAGCAATGGCACAGCTGTGCAGCAGCCACACCACAGCTGTGCAGCAGCCATGCATCAGCCACAGAGCAGCAATGGCGCAGCCGTGCAGCAGCCACACCACAGCAGTGCAGCAGCCATGCATGGGCTCTCCTGGGCTCTCCCACCCTGGGGTGACCCAGCACACGCACTCCAGCAGCAGCAGCCAGGGAAAGCAGCTCCTGCTGTCCCAGCCCAGCCCGGTGGAAACTCTGACGCTGCTGGACGTGCCCAGCACAGCCCTGGGGACTCTCCCCAGCTCCAGGGGACTCTCCGTGCTCTGTGGCTGCCTAAAAACATCCAGCCCAAAGAAGTACTGGGTGATGTCCAGCAGATCCCAGAGTCAGGGCTGATCACTCAAAAAGCAGACACCACTCCAACTAAACTAGGAACTTTAAAAATTATCGCTTTTAATTAAAGCACAGCAGATGGGAAAAATTAAATTCTAAATGGGGCTCAAATCTGCTTTGAGTAACACAGACTGAGGAGAACAATTCTGCACTTCAGAGGCTGTCCTCAATTGTCTTACATTATTGTTCTCCAGTTTGTACATCAGATGGTCACAAACTGGTGATGGTTTGTGTTCACATGAAGAAATCAGTGACAACTGTCTTCAGCCCAGCCTGGGCCCAGCAGGAGTGGGGTGCAGGGTGCACACACTGCAGGATAAGCCAGCTATTAATACCTGGTGATCACTCGAGTTCACAGCTCCAACCCCAGCTGCCTGCTCAGCATGGAAAGCTATTTTAATTCTACAGCGAGCTACAACAGAGCAGCCAAATACACAGCAGGAGTTAAAAAAAGATCCTTTGAAAGCAATATTCACCATTCAGCCTTCTGTGTGTTAACTAATCCTCCCACATTTTCAACTTGACAGTCCCAGTTACACCAGAGCAAAGCCAAAGGAGCCACATTCTGCCATATTTTCTCCTTTTCAAAGCACTTCAGGGTCTTTTGGGATGCAATTTGAGAAGTGACATCACAATTAGCAGCAAACTGCAGAAATATGGATGAAAATAAACCCAGCTGAAGATTCACATCCATCCCAGCCCTTCACTAAGAACTGTTGAACAGTATTATCAAATATCATTAAAAATGTAATGCAAATAAATGCAGCCTCTAAATGAAGACAGAAGATTGGGGTGGGGGTTGGAGTGCAGAATTGCTACACAGGGTGTCAAATATATTTTCACTTACTAAAATGGAGTTGCCATAGGAGAATAAACTGAAAAAATAAAAAGAAAACCTAGTAAGGTTTTAAGAATGAGTGTTGAAAACCAGAATATGAAAAAATTAGAAACTAAGAAGAAATCATCAGTGAAGCTGTAGATAAAGAGCCTTTAATGTTCAGTGTGTTCTTACTGGAATTATGAGAGGGATTTGGAAATGACAGCAGGAGCCAGATGTACATCCTGGGCCATGTTTTCCACAGGCAGTAACAGAGCAGAAGGATCCTGTGGAATTCCCCAGTGACCAAGAACACTAATGATATTCAGTACCCATTCTTAAGAAAGGCTTTCCCTGCAGCCAAAGGCAGGCAGTGATATTCCACACCTTTTGGGAAGGATTAATCCTCTGCACATCAAACTCCAGGGACAGCCTCACTGCAGACAAATTTCAATTTCAGCCTTTTTGTCGTCTCCCTCAGACCTTGTTGTTTGTGTTATTTCAGTTCTGATTTGAAGCACTCACACTCATACCAGTTAACAGCCACTGAGTGCTAGAGATGCCTCCTCCTCTTTCTCATGACTTTATGTCACTAATGAACTCCTCTGTGAAAAGAATTAATCATTTTTCTGTAACACTTGGCTTTGGATTCTTATATTATGACTCATTCAAAAAAACAACTGCAGCCCTAGGGACTTGCAGCCCCCAAATCCTTCACCATGGCTGCTGCAGAGCTATTATTTCTCTAAAGTACAAGCTACTAATATCTAAAGGTACAACCTGCAAAAGTCACACTTAGCATGCACTAGATGTGAAAATCCCCCACCTGTCCTAGATTATTTATAGGCAGACTCTTCAATGAAGATCAGAACAGAGAAATGCACATACAAGAAATATAAAACACTATCCTCTACATCCCTTCT
Organism: Toxostoma redivivum; assembly: GCA_013397375.1. Lineage (NCBI taxonomy): Eukaryota > Metazoa > Chordata > Aves > Passeriformes > Mimidae > Toxostoma > Toxostoma redivivum. The sequence continues at coordinate 241,879 of VXBI01000852.1, read as the reverse complement.
ATGATATTAAAATCATTTTTTTCACTTACCACAGATATAAACTGACAGAGCAGCAAGCCCTGAGGACTGCTTTCAACCTACTTCATCCTTGACCTGCAAGGACCAACTTAAAGACATTCTAGGTTAGTTTATACTGTGCTTATTTTGCCTTTGCTGAGCATCACGAATGAAAAAAGCAATATTTGCCTGCTGAGATACAAGGTACACAGCTGATAACCACAGGTCCCTGCCTGCCATTTGCACCCACTACTGTTCTGGCCTTTAACCTACACACTGGGTGCTAAAGGCTCTAGGATTTCCTAAGTCACTTCAGCAGTCTCTAATTTCTTCCATGTAGATGGTGACTGATTTGTCTTGTGCACAGTTTTAATCTAAGAAAAATCTTACTTTCAGCTTGTGTCTTTTAGGTTGTGAGCAGTGCTTGATTTGCACTTCAGAAAAAGAAAAAAAGTAAAATGGATGTAATATTCCTAATTATGACACCCTGGCTGCTTCTCAGTTCTAATTAGAGGTAGAGCCAATCTGTGCCTCTGCATCATTAATATCTAACCACACTGAACTCTGACTTTCTGGCTCAGGGTCTGCACTGTTCTATGAGGGCAGCCAAACACTTCTGTGTTTTTGGAAAGTTTGGATTCAAATTCACATCTAAATATAACAGCACCAGCTTCTCATTTACAAAAGGCAACAGAACCATAGAGACCAACAAACAGACACAGATCATGAACACTGGTGCTTGTGCTGGCAGCCACACCAGACAATGATTTCTATCTCCACACTGAGTTATGCTCTCTGTCTGGATGTGGATATTAGGAAAAAAATCAACTGTGGGTTGCACTTGGGCTTTTTTAAAATGCTAAACATCCTCGTGAAGCTGAACTTCAGGAGTTCATCTGGATCTACTCCAGTAGTAAATCAGTGCAATAGAAACTCACTGAGTAGGTAAAGGTCCTGGTGCAGACAGGTCAAAACTCTCACCTGAGTTTGTAGAAGGAGGTACAGAAAAAAGTATCAACATTCAAATCTCCTTTACCATCTAAAATCAAAGACTTTGGAAGGTACATCAATACAATTGATATTTTAGCTCAGAATGATCCTGGTCACTGGTGCAGACAGTTTTGAGCTAATTGCTGATGAGACTTTTGATCCCCTGGCTCTGCCCAGAGCTCTCCTAGCACAGAACAGTGAGGTGAACTACAAATGAGCAGCAGCAGCTCAGAGTGCACTGACAGCTTTACACAAACACAAAAACGATTTTATACTGACAGAAAAAACATTGGTTTTGGAACTTCTGGTGACAGAAAGGGCTTATTTTGGCTTTGCTTCAGCAATTTTAGAACAGTTTTATTAAAAGACAGGAACAAGAAATCGCCTCAACTTCTCAAAACTTAAATCTTTAGATTGAAAATGATGAAATGGAGTTCCTCAGTTTTGTTTTTTTTTTTCCAAAAAAGGTTCTGGCTTCTCTTTGTGAAGAACAGCCTGGTGCCCACATTTGCATTAGACTTCTCTGGAGGCTTGGTGTGTCTCTTGTGGTCAGAGCTGGATTAAATGGATCCATGATGGACTGGACTCCAGAGATGAATTCAATAATCAGGTTTGTTAACATTGGTGACCTAAGGCAGGGCATTGAAGCAAAACATCTCTCCCCAAAGTCAGCTTAGCTTTGCAGGTTAAGCTCAGAACAACAAAGATAAAAGACCAGTTTAATCACAGAAAACCACTTGACTTCACAGCCCTGACCTCGGGGAGCAGTCCCACGTGTCCCATCAGTGCTTTACAGAAACATTTGTTAACCAGTGGAAGCACACAGCTCTGCTCTTTGCCACAGGGTGCTCTGACTGACAGCTGATGGAGCACATGGATTCTGCCTCCCTAATCTCTGGTATCATTCTGGCTGCTCCCATCTGAGTGTACAAGTGGCCCCAGATATCCTAATTATCCCATTAAATTAAAAAAAAAAAAAACAAACTCATAAATTGCTGATCAATTCCCTCTGTACACCCTCCTTCTTCTTCTAATGCATTTGAGACTTTTGGCAACAACATTAGGAAACAACCTTCTCTAGAAAGAAGAATCACTTCATTTAAATGATTTGTTCTTTTAATTACTGTCATTCCCAGCCAACACAGAGCAGAAAATGCATATCAATAATGCTCACTGTGCAACAAGTTGGCATTTTGCCAGGAATCTGAAGACTGCCCTTAATCTAAGTAAAATTTTATTTCTATCCATTTCCTCCTTTAATGCAAGCTACAACTACAGTGGAGGGCAAAGCTGAAGCATTCTGCATGATGCTACAGCCAAATGGAATACCCAACCAAATTAATTATGCACAACACTTTTATTTTTCACTGACAGGTCAAAGAAACATGTTTGATTTCCTGGCCATAAAATTAAGGTGGCACGAGAATCAAGGTGATGAGGTCCCACTCTGTTGTGCCTTTTAGGAAGGATTCCTTCAATTAGGATGGCATTTTTCTGGCACAGTATAAACATGCCTTTAAGTCATAACTAACTATATAATTATCTAGTTCTATACAGAGCCACAGTAATATACCTCACACTCATGTTAATAGCTCAGTTTAAATAAAGGGATGAGAATTAATTGGAAAGAAATGAAATAACATTTAGTTGGCCATTTCTGTAAACAGAGAAGAAAATGCAAATCAAAAACTTTCTGCAAAGACTATTTAATGTTTTGTGCATAAAGACAACCATACAGGCCTGAGCCAGCCTCAGACAAACACACAAGTTACAAACAGGACTTCATGTTCAACTCTGACAGCTGATCTGTGTGGGTTTGGGTGTACTCTGAAAGCAGCCTAACAAGGTAAAACCATGTGCTGACCTATAGAAAAGTTAGGGTCTGCTTTAAGGGCTTGCTTATGTGAGCAGCCTAAATGCAAACTAGCCAAAGGACGTCCCACCAAGGGCACAAAATGAATTATTTTAAATAAAACCTGTCCATGGGCAGCCTTCCAACCACACACAGTAAGTATTTGTGTTGCAGAACGCTGCTCATTTAGCTCTGCATGGAGGGTTGGTGAATCCCCTTCACCATGGCCCAAGGTTTGTCCCTGCAGGGCTGGAGCCTCTCAGTCCCAGCCAGGCAGCCTGGCAGCTCAGGGGAGCCCAGAATGTCCCTCCTGTGTCTGGGGGTCCCTGCCTGCCCACTGGGACAGCCAGGGGGACAGGGCAGGGGACAGGGCAGGGGCACGGACAGGGGCACATCCAGGGCACGAGTGAAAATCACACCAGGAGAAGGGCATGGAGCAGGAAGGAGACAGCAGAGCCAGCCTGAACACCTGGAGGAACACCTAGCCTGAACACCCTTCCAGTCTGAACATCCTTCCAGTCTGAACACCTCTTGCAGTCTGAACATCTCTTCCAGGTGTTTCTGAACATCCTTCCAGTCTGAACACCCTTCCAGGTGTTTTTAAACACCTCTTCCAGGTGTTTCTGAACACCCTTCCAGTCTGAACATCTCTTTCAAGTGTTTCTGAACACCTCTTCCAGTCTGACCACCCCTCCAGGTGTTTCTGAACACCTCCTGCAGGTGTCTGTGCTTCCCAGAGCACACAGCTCCCCTAAAGGAGCACAGCCCCGTGGCACACCTGGTGCCAGGTGAGTCCGAGCCTCAGGACAGGGCCCAGGTGAGCAGAGCTCCTCACTCAGGGCACTGAGATCCGCAGCTCCAGCACAGCAAAGCCTCTCCCAGGGATCAGCAGGTGGCACTGCTCTGCCTCCAAACCAGGGCTGTGCCCCTGAAATGCCATCATCGACTTGGGAGGAAAGAGATCTTAATCCATGTGTTTTATATATTAGCCCAGTCATCTCCTCTCACTGTTCACATTCTTTCCAAAGATCTTGCAAATCTTGTGCAAACAACAAAGAAGTTACTGCATCTGGGGGAGGTGGAGGGAACCTCCTAACATTTTGAACTGACTCTCATACTAAAATATTCCATAGCAGAAGGAGGACAGAAGTTTCTCTAGGAACACAGAACTCCCCAGAAATACATGCAGTGCTTGACAACTGTATTGAGAAGCAGAATTCCTTCCAGAGAAATAAGTCCTACATGTAGGATTAACATATACAGGTCTCTCTCTTCTCCCCATGTTCTATTTCTGTCTGTTGTCAGAGCTGTTGAAGATGATAAACTCTACCTGTAATTGTGCAGTGTTTTAGCATGAAGGTATTTTCTAAATTTGGTTGAAGTTTATTGCACTTTTTTTCCCCAAAACAGAGCTGTTAAAAGTATCTACATACAAACAATAATGGAAGACAGAAAATGAAAGCACATTAAAATGCCAATGAAGAAACATCAGCACACATACACAAAAAGCAATGCTTCCACATGCATGCTAGTGTGAGCATGCTTTCTCTCAGTTATTGATGCAAACTGCACAAAGATGCAAAGCACTGACATTTGCATTCCTCAGCTGCTGCCAGGCTGTGGAACACAGCTCACTTGGGACGGAAGGGGCACATCCCAGTTGAAGTCTCAAAAACCTCTGATGCTTGATGAGAAAGAGGGATATTTCTTTTTTGCTTTTTGCTATGTGTTTAATCCACCACAGGACTCATCTGCACTCAAGACTTTACAAATTGAAAAACTGAGGGGCAAATTAATCTTGCAGAGTGACTCCTCTGCCTTCACAGGAGTCACAGCAGAACTGGAGCCTGCCTGCTGTGCTCACGAGCTGAATTCCCTCAGAACACAGATTTTTGTTTTCTCTGAGCAGCTCCCCAGAAGCTGACAGGCAGTTTCCTGCTCCATGATCTGTGAATCACGACTGGGATCGCTGCTCCCAGTGAAACTCAATCAGCTATTGGAGCTCAGCATGAGCAATAACCTTCCCTGAGATGCCAGCCCTGAAGAAACTCCACATTTTCCTTCCCCAGTTGAAGAATGGAGTTATGAAAGCAGGGTCAAGCTGGTTATTACTCTTCATACTTTGCAACATCACCCAGTCTGCTCTGAGCAGTTTAAAATGATTTCTCCACTTCCTAGTCAAGAATATAACGGCACCGAATTTGAAGAGTCCAATAATTCACTGTATTTATTTGTGTGTTCTTCTGTAACCACTTAACACCATGAGCATTGCAGCAATGCTGAACATACCCAGAACACCATGATAAATCACCAGAACTGGTGCATGTCCTACAGCTGGAAATTGGTAAGACAAGGGTAAGCAACATGAACACATGGGCTACCAACAGGAAAGGGGAGTTTGTGATGCTGCATTTCAAAGTGCCTTTCAATAGCACTTGGTTAAGGAATTAAATATTCACACTTGGAAATCACAGGGTTATGGTGCTCCATTTTTCTTTTTCAGACATATGGCCCTTGGGAACTTACATCTTTGTCACTGCAGTGTGCTCTGAGCAAGGAAGCTCCACAGGGGTGAATGCTGAAAGCATCCTGACAGCTGAAACTGGTAGAAAATAAAAGAGTAATGCATTAAAACCTGGTTTGTGAGCTCAGATTATTGCTCGTTCCAGAGCCTATGATAATCTCAGACAGATTTAGGGGAGTTTTTGTTTCAGGTTGTGATGTAGATGTCAAAACCAGATTACTGAGCCTCCTTCCTGCACCACCACAGGGTCCATGTGCTCCAGCAAAGGCAGTTTGCATTTGCTTCAAGGAAAAATAAAAGATGCTCCAACCTTTCATTCTCAGACAGAAATACATTTCTGCTCCCTTTGACCTGAGAAACTGCTCCAAAGATCAGTTAACCTGCAAGAAGCACAAGTCTTCATGTACCCAAAAATCAGTGTGGCTGTCCCTTCTCCAACGATCTCACGTTCCCTGTGAGCCCTGCAGGCTCCCCAGGTTCACTCCCCAGGGTCCTCTGACAGTGCCACCCCCAGGTCCCCTCTCCTGGGTGAGCTGCTGGGTCGGTGACATTGTGCTGTCCCAACACTGCCATGTGCCCTGCCAGCTGCTCTGGACACGCTCAGGCACTGCAGAGTGAATGGGTTATTTAATCTCTGCATCTGTCTGAGCTCCCAGGGACTCTGCTGCATTTCAGTGCACTGATCACAGCCCAGCCCTGGAGACAGAGCCTGAGACCTCCAAAACCTAAACCCTGAGAGCTCCTCTCCTCTGCTGAGATTTATCACACTGCTGCACTTGCATGTTTGTTCCACAAGCTACTGAGTCACCTGAGAGACTGTAAGAAACCCTCTTGGAGCTAAACTCTGTTTATTACCCTAAATTCACAAAAGTACTCCTCTGTCATTTAAAAGAAACCCACAAAACCTATGCAAAGCACAGCTGTCCAGAGACATTCAAAATTTCCACAACAGCCAAATGAACATGAAGTGAACCCTTCATCCCTGCATCCCTCACAGGATTCCCAAGGCAACAATATCCCACAAAAGGCCCTCTGGGTGCCTGGGAGGTGCAGAGCACTCTGCCTGTGCAGTGAGCAAAGCTTCAGACCACTTCTGGGAATGCAAACGAATGGGATCCACGTGACACCGGCAATAAAAGGCTCCTGTCTCTCTGCAAAGCATTCAAATGCCATCTGGCAATGCTGGTGACGTCAGCAGGCACAGAAAAACAACCACCACCTCCCCCAAAAAGCAGAAGCCTTGGGCGGGAGGGGGAGGAATGCAGAGTTCCATGGGGTGTGTGATCAGGATGGAATCACTGAAAAGCTGCAGAGTTCCATGGTGTGTGTGATCAGGATGGAATCACTGAAAAGCTGCAGAGTTCCATGGTGTGTGTGTTCCAGAATGGAATTATTGCAAACCTGCAGAGTTCCATGGTGTGTAAGTTACCTTATATGTGATGAGCTAAAACAGTGCTATGAACACGTGTGCATGCAAAAGAAGCAGGCATCTTTTTGTATTAAAGTACATTTTCCTGTTATCCAAGTTCTCTTCAGTTATTTCTGGTCTCAGTTAACAATTCACATCAGAACACAGGAAAGGCAGCAGAGCCCTGCTTTAGCACAAACTTTAAAAGGATGGATGTGTCCTCCATGAGGCGTGTTTAAACCTGAAAAAAGGAGCTCCTGAGTTGCTTTTAACAAGGGATTAGAAATTTTAGGGTAGCTTTGTGACAGAAACACAACCCCCTGGACAGTATTTCTCAAAGAAATGAGAAGCACACAGGAGGGGTGAGGATGAGGAGGGCAGGATGGGGGAGGAAGCTGACCTGACACCTGGGGCCACGTGCTCTCAGCTCTCACCCAAGCCTGGTCACAAAGCACATCCCTGAGGCTCTGCTGGATCAAGGCTTCCCTGCCTGAAGTCAAGTCCTTTTTCTCTGCCCTGCTCATTCCCCCTCTTCTGTCCCTCCTTTAACACATCTCTTACTGAATGAAACCGAGGTGCTTTTCTTACAAAACTGCTCTTTGAATTCCTAATCCCTGCCTCAGTGCAATTCTTTAACACAGTGTAAAGAACTGCCAGGAGACAGCTCTGCCTGGAAACTGCAAACTTCTCCTTGCTCACATCTTAAGCTTGAAAGCTCATGCTCAATTCAATTAAGAAAATTTATGGGTAATTCCACAGTTTCTTCCCAATTCCTTATGTTCTCAGGCAGCCAACCCAGAAATGAACAAAATCCTGACTACTTTCTGCTAGCACATGGGCAATTATGTGGAAAGTGTGTATTTAATTGAGTTAGTGGTAAATTCTGACTTAGGAGTGAATCAGAGGATGGAGAAGAGATACAGCTATTCCCTGCTGCCATTTCAGCTTTAATCACTTCTGCTTAAGGTTTATTTATTGACTTCATAAAATGCATAAAGAACAAAACCATCCTTCCATAATTTTACAGGTATTAAGCCTCCACTTGAAGATGTAGGTGAGTAAACTTAAAGCTACACACATGTCAGGGGAGAGAGAATTCTCTGAATTCTCCTCCTGTCTCTCAGGTCTGCATCACATCATGTTTGTTTTAAATATAAACAATTTTCAGAGTTCACAGCTCAGTCCCACCCAGTGATTCTGCTTAGAGCACTCTCCAGTAAAGCTCATGTTCAGCAATAAATAAGAAACTTTCATGCCAGCAATAAACAAGAAATTTTCATGCCTTCTCTCACTGGTCCCGGGGTATTCCAATGAACTCATGACAAATACAACCCCTACACCTCAGTGCCATCCTGAGGACTGTGTTATCTTCAAATCCAGCAAGGTGCCTCTCCATCCATTCCAGTCCCCCAGTCAAAGTTGTCCTCCCTGTGTCTGAATGCCAGAGTGTGTTCCACTGCTGAGGCTGCTGCAGACCCCAGGGCTCCTCAGCTAAGGCAAGAAATGCTGCAGCCACATTCCAGAAAAGTCTCACCAGCTCCACTCTAATGAACTCTCAGCTTCTCGTTCACGTTACGTCCAGACAGACAGCCAAAAATTCAGGATTGTGAAATCTATCTGATTTTCCAGGTTTGTGGGGATTATTCAGCCACTGACAGCCACCGTGCATACATCAAATGTGACTTATCCAGAGGGAGCCTGTCACTTTGGCAACTGTACCTGGTGTGGGAGGGAAGCAGTGCCACTTGCAGATTTTCCTGCACAAATATTTGTTTGTTCTTGCACGGGGAGCATTTCCTAATGCTATTTCCTGTTTTCCAGTTGCTTTGTTCTGCTCTCCAGCCAAGTCATCTCTCCAATGAGTGCTGTTTCTTCCCCTGCCTGGTACATCTGAAACACTAATCTTAAAAATTAGGATTTTAGTTAAAAGTTTGTTATTTACTAGAATTAATTAAGAAGCAAATGGGTGGATAAGGCTTGCTGAAAACAGTTAAAAGTTAGAAGGAAAATTGGGCTTGAGGTAGTTATCTGAAATTTAAATAATTGATTGTCTGGCATCTTATGTTTGCTGGGCTGTGCTTATAATGAGAAAAGACAAAACCAGTGAGGGACCCAAAGGAGCACAGAGAATGGAACCAGAAACCCATTCTGGGAAAAACCTGGGATATCCCCAGCAATCATTTGTATTGTCAGGGATAGAAAAGGCCGAGAGCTCAGGGCGAGGAAGACTCGCCTTACTGCCTCCCTCTGAGACCCCTCCCCACAAAAACCACCCCAGACTGAATTGAAGGAGCCAATCACGCATCTTAATAGCTAATCAAGCTAATTACCATAGGAAGGGGGATGGGAGGGGCTGTGATTATGAAGATGTGTTTATTTGGAGTTTTTATCCATAAACAGACTCTGTGCTCACCTGGGATTTTGCAGTGCTATTGGAGGATCACCTCACACTGCTGAATAAACACACACTTTGTAATTTAAATTGTTACAGAGTCTTTTGTCCATGACAGCTGAGTACCGGTATCAGACCAATACTCACATTTTGGTAAATCACTTCATCCCCTCTGGGCTGAGAGCCCTGAGCTCAGCAGCATGGGGAGGGGTCCCCCGGAGCCCCCAGTGGCTCAGCACCCTCAAACCAGGCAGTTCTGCAGTTTTACAGCAATGGCACAAAGCAGAAGCTCAACCAGAAGTTTACAATGCAGGTGCTACACCCACATTTTTACAGGCCATTATGAAACAAACTAATTAAATAATTCTATTAGGCTCAAAGTGCAAATGTGTTAATACCTTAGGAAGAACAGAAATTACACCAGATAAATTCTCTGTACTAGGATCAGCATGGTAAGATTTACAGGTCACTTCATTACATGACAGACCTAACAGCCTTGAAAAGTTGTGGATCACAGAGAGCATGATCTCACCCTCTCAAAAAAGAGAAAAAGATTAGAAACACGTGTTCCCATCAAGCAAGTTAAGCAGGTGTTTACTTCATTATTGCTCCTTCACAATGGCATTGCCAAATTTGTTTCTCATACTAGGGTCCCTTAGTGCCTTTACAGTAACCTTCAGAACCTAAGCAGAGGTGAGTACAATTATAATTATCACAAGAGAATCTAGCCTGGCCACATTTTCACTGTCACCACAAGACAGAAAGGATTTCCAGGGAAATGGGGAAGCACAAGAAGCCACGAGCAGACGACAAACTGCAAGTGTGCTTGCAGTCAGCATCTCAGCAATGGGGCACTGCCAGTGCGAGCTGCCAGTGCTGCAGCGATGCAGGACACGCTGCACTTGGGCTGAGCTTTGCCTCTCACTGCTTTGACTTCCCAGTTTCATCAGGAGAAAATGATTTCTGACAAAAGGTGGCTAATTCCCATTTGTGAACCTGCCTTTTTGCTAACCCGGGTTCTCTGCTGTGCCATCCAATCTAGCACATATATCATTGTGAGAAGTTTTAAATTTAATTTACCACCGTGTTGAAGTCTTTAGCATGGAGCAATGTGACAGATTTTACCAACACTTATTAAAAATAAAGCAGAATGGAGCAAGCCATAAATAAAATAAAGTGCTGGCAAAGCCTGGAATGCAATGAATACATCTGCACTTACAGCAGTGGCCAAGGCATAGTGCTTTATCATAGGGAAGTAGCTTGAAATAACTTCCCAGTGTATTTGATATATGATACTGCTCTTTTAAACCAAGACTGGAGCAAGTTTGTGAACTTCAAAGGGCAGTTGTTTCCGGTGGGAGGTTTATTCTGCTGAGAGCTGTGACACTGAGCAGGGCTGCAGTGGCAGGGTTCAGGGGGTTCACCCCCAGGCAACCACAGCAGCCCGACAGCAGAAAATGCCAGGGCTGGGGGCTCCTCCAGAGTTAACTTCCCGAGCAGTTCATCTCACACAGACTGCACACAACACCCCCTGCTCAAACCTCAACACAGAACACAGCCTGAAGGGTTTGAATTTCTTTCTGCCTGGTGTATAATAAATCCAATTCATGTAAGGCAGTTTTGGCACTAAGCTATGTCTTTGCACATTTCTGTTGGCTTAAGTCACACTTTCTGCTAGGAAAGCTGCTCAGAAAGGTTTATTTCCTCCACTCTTATAAATTGTTGGCATAAACAACCATTCAAAAATTTAACCTCAGTTACTTGGCATTCTAATAGTTTACACTGAAACCCACAAACTCGGGTTTCTTGTTAAAATCTGTGTGTGAATCTAAGTGTATTAACTTTCAAAATATTTAAATTCAATGTAAGAGAATAAGAAGGGGGTGGAAGACATCTGACAGCAGCACGGCTCACTTCCACTGCTGTGTGACTGGAGAGTGACACGGGAGAACCCACACGGATGAATCCTGAGCTAGCACAAAGAACAGACAGCAGAGAGAGATACAGTTTGGCTTTTTTTTTTTTTTAATTTTGCTCTTCCATTTCTACACAGGCTCCTCTGCAAAACCCTCTCTGCAATATCTCCTTCTTAGTCTTGGTTTCTATCTAATTCAGTGGGGGGGGGGGTAGGTTTTTTTTTTTGTGTGTGTTTTTTTGGTTTTGTTTGTTTGTTTTANGGGGGTAGTTTTTTTTTTTTGTGTGTGGTTTTTTTTTGGGTTTTGTTTTGTTTAGTTTTTGGGGTTTTTTTTGTGGGTTTTTTTCTTTGTTTGTTTTTTTGTTTTGCTGGGGGTTTTTTGGGGTTTTTTTGAGTTTTTTTTTTGTTTTGTTTTGGGTTTTTTTGGTTTTTTTTAATTTTTTTTTGTTTCTTGGAAGATGGCAGGAAGGTCAGCAAATAGCTTAAATGTTCTAATAACTAAGTTACATAGTAGCTTCAAAAAGAAGTGCAGTCAGATGGGCCGAAGGGCTGGTTTGGAGCACCAGGTGCTGCCAGGGGCTCACCTGAGTCACCACAGCATCCCCAGCCTGGAAATGCAGGCACGAATAAAACATGCATTCACTCCCTGACTCATGCACATCCCAGCACACAAAAAACTCTCTGGCACTTCTCCCCCTCTGAAATAATGCAGGAAAAAAAGAACTCAAGCAAATATCCCACGGAAAATGATTTTGTGCTTCACAAATTCTGTTACAGAAGGGGGATTTATAGACAAGTGAAGTGTATGTGCATGCAGCTGGAACTGAGCTTTTTGAGAAGAGCTGAGGCCATGACTAAGTCTTTTGTGTCTCCATTTACCTAAAACTTGATTAGCACATTGACATGCAAACCACAGACGCTTTCCAAAAAGGGTTACAACACATGCAGCAGGGAAAGGAGCAGTGCCAGAGCAGCACCAGACCACTCCTGCTGCCTGAAACCTCCCTGACTGGCCAGGGAGCAGATCTGGGAACGACTCTCCTGACATCCCTGCTGTGCCACCTCAGGCTGATAAACCAAAGGCACTTTGTGCTCCCAGAGCTCACCCTGACAAACCCTGCAAACCCTGCACTGGCACCAGTTCACAGTTCATGGCAGGATTAATCCTGCCCATCCTGACAAACCCTGCACTGGCACCAGTTCCCAGTTCATGGAATGTTTAATCCCATTCTCTCTGACAAACCCTGCACTGGTACCAGTTCATGGCAGGATTAATCTCATTCACCCTGCAAACCCTGCACTGGTACCAGCTCATGGGAGGATTAATCCTGCTCACCCTGACAAACCCTGCAGCTGCCCAGGGAGGCAGTGCTGGTACCAGTTTATCCTGCTCACCCTGCAAACCTGCACTGGTACCAGTTCACAGTTCATGGCAGGATCAATCCCTTTCACCCTGACAAGCCCTGCACTGGTACCAGTTCATGGAATGATTAATCCCATTCACTCTGACAAGCCCTGCACTGGTACCAGTTCATCCTGCCCATCCTGACAAACCCTGCACTGGTACCAGTTCATGGAATGATTAATCCCATTCACTCTGACAAACCCTGCACTGGTACCAGTTCCCAGCTCATGGCAGGGTTAACCCCGTCCACCCTTCAGAAGAGTTTTTTTTTCTGTGCCCCTGCAGGACAGAGCAGCAGCAGGAGGAGGCAGGGCTGACCAGGAGCTCTTTGGAAGGAGCATCACTCACTGCTGGCCCTGAGCTGCAGGCTCAGCTCTGCAGGACAGGGAATCACCTGCCCCGTGCTCTGTCCTGCACAGCCTTTAGGGATGTGCAATTCCCACACTGCTGTGCTGGGACAGGGCTTTTGCTTGCTTTTGAGACAAAATCTGCTCCACCTTCCATGAACTATATCCACTGTGCCCCAGGTACTCCTCAGGTGAGCGCTGCTAGTCCTTCCCAAGTGCCCCCCACACAAAAGGCACCAAGTGAAGAGCTGGGCAGCACCATCACCAGCCCACTGAGACAAACAGCTGCTGGACGGCTGGACAGTGACACTGTGGGGTGACACTGAAGTGCAGACACCAAAGCTAACAGCAAGATCTCTCCACTGCTGGGAGCAGACGAGCCAGGGGAGCTGAGAGTTGGATTATTGAGGATTCTGGCTGAGGCAGAACAGCTGAACTGTCCCCAACACCAAAGGCAATGCTCTCGTGTCTGCACAAGTGAACTGCCACCATCAGCACTGCCCAGACAGGCTGAGCTTGATGGGCCAGGAAGGAACCAACAGAGAACACTGCAAGAACCCTTCCAGCTTAAAATCAGGAGTGTGCCAGCTCAATTCAAAAACATTTGTTCTGCACCCTCTGCCTACATTCTTTAGTTGCATTCACTGTAAAACTTCACACTCTTTGGAGTTCTTTAATTAAAAAATAACCTTAAAACCCCATAAACCCAAGCCCCAAAACTCAGTTAGTGATTAGTAACTGTCGTTTTTAGGCTAAGCAAATCAGAAAAGGTTAAAACTGAGGCAAAGGAATAGATTCTTCTATAGTGCATCTATTGTATCCAGGAACCTTTTCCAATGCCCCAAAAACCAGCACACCCCACAACAAGTGCGTGTCCAAGAATTCAGAACCTCTGTCAGATCACAACTTCTCTTTGAAAGCAATTTAAAAATACTTATCTCCTATTTCTAATAAAATAATTAAGACAAGAAGACTTAAACTGTATCCAATACTGGGCTCCTATGGAGTCCAGCAGCATTTAAGCAGCACAGAAGATGTCATCTGCTTTGAAATCTGTTTTGCCTCTTTGCTGTGGCCACATGTTCCTTTTTTTCTTTTTAATGTAATGTAATTTTACTAATTTTATCAGAAAACAGAGGGAGGGAAGGTGATCTAATTTCAGTGGGAATGTCAAAGGAAATTTGTACCTACTGTAGCAGCAAGTAATGATGTATCTGTATCAAAGAAAATAAATTTATTCTTTCAGTTATCCTCCTGCTGGGAAGTGCAAAACTTCTTCCCAAAGATCCTATGATCCTGTTCTTCAATTCATGTATTTCACATGAATGCTACCATGTATGTTATTAATTTTACATTCAATCAAGGAAGCAATTAAGACAATAATTACAAATATGTGCTAATCCACAATTAATGAGCACCCTTGGAAGTATTGTATGTCCCACATATGTCAAACTACAACACACAGCAGCTAAAAAAATTACCCAAATGGGCTCACGTGTCATCTAAGTACTCTTGGCTGGAAATAAATAAGAGTAATAAATACAAAATGTCTGGCAGATCACCTTCCCTGTTTATGCACTGGCAGTATTTTAGCAAAACCCAGTTAATCATGTGGCACCCCCTTCCTGCCACCCCAGAGACCTTCTGAAACCTCCTGGACACGCTCAGCCAAGGCTGGCAGCAAAATAAAAGCCAAAAATGTTTTGACTGGCCAAATTCTTTACATGACCATCAGGGCTCATGAGGGGCAATGCTTGGTGTGACCTCAGCAGCAGAGAGGGAATGGCTTCAAGATTTGGTTTTTGGTATTTGGTTACCTCCTCTGTCGTCCAGCTCTGAGTGGATTTCCAATAGGGAACTGGGGTGTATATAGGAGGTGAAACATAAATTATTGACTAATTAGGTTTAATTAGATTTTTGCCTGTAGAGCAACCCATTAAAGCTGTAATTGCAAGCCAGTGAAACCCAACTGATGGCACTGGGAGCACTGCTGGCTCATCTCCTTTGTGCCCCAAAAGGGAACAGCTGCTCTTTCCTAGGATTTACACTTTTTGCCTTTTCTTTAAAAGATAATAAAATCAGTCAATCAGTAGAAAAGGAATCTCTTAAAAAATCCAAGAAATCATTGCTGCTCTGAAAACTCCCCAGATTTGTTAAGCAGTCCTGCAGATTGCTGGGGAGCCAGGAGAGCTGGAGCTGCAGACCTGTCTGCTCCTCTCCACAACCCTGATTACAGGGACAGAGCAAAACAATAAACTGGTTTCCAAATCCAACAGTGCAGACGTGTTTCATGTCAGGAGGTGATTTCCAAACTGAAAATCCCAGCTCTGCAATGATGCTGCTCTGCTTTCTCCAAGGCCAGTCCTGGAACTAAAGGGCCCAGCACCAAACCTCCAGTCTGTTCTCCAGAGAACATTTTCCCAACACATCAGATCCAAATAACCACAGATAAAATTTTTATAACAAAGACATGACACATGTTTTGATTTTTTTTTGCATTACATAAGACAGCTTTTTAAATGCAGCAGACACCCTCCTCCCTCCCACCTCCCTATACAGTCTGTCCATATACCTATGAAAAATATATTAAACATTACTCAGAGAAAATGCAGATCTGAAGAAACTCCATCTTGAGAGAAGAGCAAGGGAAAANTAGGTTTAATTAGATTTTTGCCTGTAGAGCAACCCATTAAAGCTGTAATTGCAAGCCAGTGAAACCCAACTGATGGCACTGGGAGCACTGCTGGCTCATCTCCTTTGTGCCCCAAAAGGGAACAGCTGCTCTTTCCTAGGATTTACACTTTTTGCCTTTTCTTTAAAAGATAATAAAATCAGTCAATCAGTAGAAAAGGAATCTCTTAAAAAATCCAAGAAATCATTGCTGCTCTGAAAACTCCCCAGATTTGTTAAGCAGTCCTGCAGATTGCTGGGGAGCCAGGAGAGCTGGAGCTGCAGACCTGTCTGCTCCTCTCCACAACCCTGATTACAGGGACAGAGCAAAACAATAAACTGGTTTCCAAATCCAACAGTGCAGACGTGTTTCATGTCAGGAGGTGATTTCCAAACTGAAAATCCCAGCTCTGCAATGATGCTGCTCTGCTTTCTCCAAGGCCAGTCCTGGAACTAAAGGGCCCAGCACCAAACCTCCAGTCTGTTCTCCAGAGAACATTTTCCCAACACATCAGATCCAAATAACCACAGATAAAATTTTTATAACAAAGACATGACACATGTTTTGATTTTTTTTTTGCATTACATAAGACAGCTTTTTAAATGCAGCAGACACCCACCTCCCTCCCACCTCCCTATACAGTCTGTCCATATACCTATGAAAAATATATTAAACATTACTCAGAGAAAATGCAGATCTGAAGAAACTCCATCTTGAGAGAAGAGCAGGGGAAAAAAAAAAAAAAAAAAAAAAATCCCATCCCCTTCCTAGATACTTGAAGGATATATTATGGGCTGTCCCAGGGTTCACAGCAGAGGGCTGGTGGGAACACTTCCCAAGCAGGCTCAGAACTGCTTTTGTGCTTTTTTTTGCAATTACTGCACTTCAGCCTCCATTTCTGCCCCTCAGCTGACAGCTGAAGTGCTCCTTGCCCTCCCCTCAAACTCCAGACTTGGAAAAGAAAGCACAGCCCAGCAAAGTGGCAGGGTAAGCTCCTGACTACAGCCATGACCTGAAAGCTGTAATAAGAAAAATAAAGCAATAAAAGCAAATTATTGAGTGCATTTAAGCAGTAGATTCCTCCTTAACTGCTCCAACACATCAGGTAATCCAGGAGAGAGAGATGGATGACTGGCAATTTACTGCATCTCCTGGGACTATCTGCCTGGAACAGGCTTCTGTTTTCTGTCCATGTTTGTGCAAGAATGAATATTCCTCCTGTCTTCTTCTTCAACTACTTTTCCAAATAGCTGAATTTAATACAACTTCAGGAGGGGAAAAGGTCAAGAAAACTCAGTTCTTGTTCTCTA
>VXBI01000852.1:202842-224480 GCA_013397375.1 Toxostoma redivivum | reverse complement strand
ACAAATATAGTAGGCACTATACCTCTGTCTTTTGCAGTTTTGCCATCTTTACATTCTATTTTTATTTGCTAGTTAGAATCTATATATGTACATATCATCATTATATACTGTATCTATTATATATAGATATTATATATAGATAATATATACAGATGATATATATAGATATTATATATAGATAATATATATTACATAGAGAGCATTTTAAGCCTAATTTAAGAATTCTTGCTCTGCAACTTTCCAAGGATGCTGTAGTTTTCCACCATCCACACACAATGCAAATTGTTCACTGAATATATTTTGCTGAACCTCTGCCTTGCCCTTTGTTAATCAAGCACCCCAGGCTGACCTGCCAGTGCAGGCTGCAGGTTTGTGTCACTGGAGCCTGCAGGATGTCCCAGCCCAATGCCCTGCACTGCAGGCAGCAGAGGCAGACCCAGTGTCACCCTCTGTCCCCATTCCCTGCCATTCCACAGCTGCTTTTCCAGAGGTGCTGCTCCTGCTCCCTGCAGCACGTGTTAGTCTGGCTGCTGCTGCCACTGAGGAAAGCAGCGACCAAAATTCTGGGGAATCCACTAGGAGGGTGTGTCATGTGCAGGGATCAGATTTTGGGTTTCTCCAAGAGCAGGTCAGTCCTAGGAAATGGACAAAGCTGAGTGCAGAAGGTAAAGGCTGTACTCTGGAGACTAGCTACAGGAACCAGCCTGAATGCAAAGATTGTCCATTTCAGCTGGTCAGGATCATGTTCACTGACCAGTGAGTGACCAAAGAGCAGGCACTGATGAGGGGGGATGGCTCATCCAGCTTGGAGGTGCCACCAAGGCTAAGGTGGCCCACAGCCTGTGACAAAATTGCTCCCCTAAAGCAGAGCAGATGTGTTGCTGTCACAGGAGAAGGGAGCAGAAGGGCCAGAGTGCAGAGCAGACCCACTCCTGAGAGAAGCCTGCTGCCAGGGCTCACCTGGGCTCCAGGTGAGGGGTGAGGTGAAAGCTGCCAGCCCTGGAACCCCTCTGGCCCCTGGCAGGATCCCAGGCAGGCAGGGAGGGAGCTGGAGAGAGGAGGCTGAGGGTGATGAGTGAAGAGTTCAGGGGCTTGGGACAGCTGGGTAGGGCTGAGGAGCACAAGCATCATCTCCTCTGCATCATTCCAGCAGGGAACAAAGAGGGAAGGAACAGGAAGAGCAGCAGATCAGGACCTGGCCCCGAGCCTGGGGGCACTGGCAGGATTTGGGTTTTGATCCTGGGTTCATTTACCCAGCAGCAGATCTGCTGGGGAGACACAGGGAATGTCTCAGAGGGAAAAAGGATCTTTGCAGAGTCAGCAGAGATCACTGAAGGAGCTCTGAGCTAGATTTGAAGGGGAAGGAGATAAAGGCAAGCTCCCTAGAGCTCAGGCTGGAGTTGGAGGGACGGTGTGCTGGGGAGCTCCTGCCAGCTGCACTCACAGAGCCGGGGTGGAGATCCCAGAGCAGCAGAGAAACGGGATGTTGAGGGGGGAAAGCACAGAGAGCCTGAGCAGGGACTGAGGCTGCTCCCTGCCAGGGATGGAGACAGCAGCACAAGGACAGCCCTGAACAGGGAGCAGCAGGAGCTGGAGGAGCCATGGGATGGGAGCAGCAGGAGCACAGGGATGGGAGCAGCAGGAGCACAGGGATGGGAGCAGGAGGAGCACAGGGATGGGAGCAGGAGGAGAACAGGGATGGGAGCAGCAGCAGGAGGAGCACAGGGATGGGAGCAGCAGGAGGAGGAGAACAGGGATGGGAGGAGCTGGAGCAGGAAAACTCCTGGGCAGCAGAGTCAGGCAAAGAGGGAGAGGGGCAGGGCTGCCCTCTGAGTGGGAATGGGAGTTTTGAACATGCAGGGCCAGGCTAACAGCTGGGTTTATGAATTTAGAGGTCTTTCCCAACCTAACAGATTTGTGTGTTCTACAGATCTAGATGGCTTCTTTTTTTACAAGACAATTAGAAATAAGCTTTAAACTTGATTCATTGTCTTTCCTTTAATCAGATTTCTAGATAATTTATATTCAATTTGTGCAGAAAGTTGAATTCTACAAAACTTCAATAAATGCAGGAAGGAGCCTTTAGATGAAGGAAGAAAATAACCTATGGTCAGAGTGGAAAAACAGCCCCTCTGCAAAGTCACAGACTGATGGCTGGGAGGGGATGTGATTACTCTGTGAAATACCCTAGAGAGCAGCCTTGTTTATGCTACAGGATGGTATCAGCTGCACTGTTAGAAATCGGTGAAAATAAATATAAGCAGGAAATTACCAGAGTATTCCTTACCACAGAGGAGAGCTGGGAGAAGGGAGAGGAGGGGAAGTGAAGCAACAGTTAGAAAAAGCTTGGATTAAATTTTATGAGAGGATTACAAAGTGCTCTCCTGCTAGCAGAAAACAGCTCAGAAGTGTCCTTGCTCATAAACTCAAATGCTGCATTTTCTGTAACCTGAGTAAAAAACAATAATAAAGAAGTTACAGTACTGAGGGCCAACTTTTGGTTTGCAAATTATCAATATTTTTAAGTAAGACAACAAGCTTTGTAGGATAATAAAGGCTGTAGGATTTGACTTATAAAATGTAATGGCAACAAAACTGAAAAAACATTCCAAATAGAAAAAAAAAAAAAAACAACCCCACCACAAATACTGAAGCTCATCAGCAAGACAATGAACTATAAATAAGTTTTATATCTTAAGAAAAAGAGACTTATCTTTTGTTTTATTTCCTGGTTTGGAGAGAATTGCTAGGTTATGATATGGCACACTGAAAGGGCTGAGTTTAGATACAGGATAAAAATGAAAGGTGTATACAGGCGCTGATGAGAGCATATCAAATTGTTAAAAGTACTAACAGATGGACATGAATAATGAAAAATATGAAGTTTTTTTTTCCTGAACTGAGAAAGGCATTTTCTTAAAATATCAAAGCAATGGATGTTGCAGGAATTAAGGTTTAATACTGAGAACCTGGACCACATTCTGTGGATGGGAAAAGTTCCATATCAGAAATGTTGTGAAAGAAAAAAAAGTTGGCAAAGCTAAGGCAGCTTTGCTTGGATTTGAGAGCCCACATGCAGGCAGATGAACCAAAGGAGGCCTGAGAGGAATCTGGAAGGGAATTCAGAGGAAGGGAATTCAGAAGGTCTAAGGGCTCTACACCAGGCTGCTGACTGCTGGAAATAAAGAGGCATTTCAACCTTTCTTAAGGCAACAAAAGGGGACCCAGGCCCCAGTACAGAAGAAATGCCATCAAATGTGGAGATGAGATCAGGTCTGGGTGCTGATGTGCACTGTGGCCATTCCAAACATGAGAACACGGGACAGAGAGCCCAGCAGCATCCACAGGGACCAAGCAGCATCACCACTGAAAGGAAGGAAGCAGGCAAGCTGGGGACTCCAAAGCAATATCTGGAAAAATATCAGCCATGAGACTGAGCTGAGAAAACTGCAGCTAAACCAGACCCACGGTCAACACACAGAGGAAATCTTGTGGCAGTAGGAGAAACTTACAGGCTGGGCTAAGGTAAATTCCTGCTTCATGGCCAGAAAAGTCCTCTGAAGTGTTATCCAACATGGAATAGGAGTGGGACAGGCTGCAAGGAGTTCACAGTAAGAGGGGTGATCAGGGAAGTGAGAGAAACAGAGAACATTCCTCCAGAGATGAAATGAGATGATGGGAAAGGGTCCCATCAGTTAAAGCAGTGCTGCCTAAATATTTCCCTGGAAAAGGCAGCTGGTATCAAGAGACACCAATTCCTAATTAAAGAGGAGTAGGAGGTGCACTGTGAAATAGCAGCAGGAGAAAAGGCTGACCCAGAAATGCCCGTGCCTGTGTGTGCTGCCAGCACACAGAGGGCAAGGAAGGCTCATCCACCCTCCCACAAGGGCTCTGAACAGCCTCGAGGAAACAGGCAGAGTGCAGGTCCACACCCATAAACACCTCCCAAGCACTGAAAAACTGAGCTAGAATTTTCAGTGACAGACACTCCACATTTCAAACTGGACTGGGATCCCCAGCTCGTTTTCTTGGGTCAGTTGTTGCTAATATTGTCTTGACATTTAAGCAGAGCACTTCCCTTTGGCAACCACAGAACTATGTGTGCCATATTAAAATATCTTGGATTTGTTTCTTTCTGCTCCTATGGTGAGGACTTGCTAAAAATTCCTGGACTTCAGAACTCCAGCAATAATTCCAAAACAAAATATTGGAAGTACATTTTTTCAAATGCCTGTAGCAACAAAAATAGCACCTTGAGCATCTCAGGAATCCAGTGCCCAGTTGTGTAACTTTTCCACTTTCTTCCCAAGTTTAAATCTCAGAGTCTGGGGGGGACGTGGAGTGGAATGGAGAAGGAGCATCAGAATCTTGAAAGGGACCACATCTACAATCCTGCATTTCAACAGCTTCTATCTGGGTGGAAAAATCCACAGGGTGATTTTGACCAGGGGCAGTTTCTGTGATGAAAATGCAACCACATCACAATCCCAGCAAAAATCACTGTTGTGAGACAGAGCTGTCCCAAAGGCAGCGCTGGTCCTTGAAGATTCTGATCACTGGCTTCAGCTGATCATCACTTTCACACCCCACAGAGCTGGAAGGAACAGAAAGCAGCACTGCAGCTTCTCTTGTCAGCTAAGCCCCCCTCCTATTCTGCATTTTAATGAAGAACTTAATCTAAAATAATTATTTGCAGATTGTTCACTCAACTCCAACTGTTAATTTAAAAGAAGCAAGCACATAAAACCCTCCAGGAGTCCTAAAACACAATCTCAATATGCACAGAGTTATTATTTTTAGACACCTATAAAACTGGTTGATGATAATATGACACAAAAGCTTATTGCCATTCCACTTTTCCATCACATAACTTTGAAGGTTCTGGTCCCCCCATCCTGGATGTGAAAACTGAAAATTAGATTAAGTTCTTCATTAAAATGCAGAAAAATGTGTGCAGTTTGCTCTGAAGCCAAGGGCATCTATGTGAGAACAGCATATGAACCTTTAAACTGTACATGACAGAAAATCTCTACTTTTTTCTCAGATACCAGAATAGACAGTATTAACAATGATATTTTCCTCATTTTTAGAGAAGTGAGCTCTTGTGCTTCAGAAGCAAAGTTACTGGAAACAGAAATGTTATCTGGATTTCTACCAAAGTGCTATCCATGTAGTCTGAAAAGGGAATACACCTTTTAAATCACTGCCTTGGGAGCTGGATTTTAATAGAGCTCCAGCTCTGGAAAGATTTTTTTCCTGGCCCCACTTTTCCATCTACAGCTTTTTTTGCCTCCTCATGAATTTTGTGTTTGTGGGGGGAGGTGCAGGGGGAAAACAAAGAGTATCTCCAAGGGGGAAGGCTCCAAAACCTCTCCATGTAACCTGTTCCAGTGCTTGCCACCCTCAGATTAAACGAGTTCTTCCAATTGTTAAACAGGAATTCCTGTATTTCAGCTTGGACCCATTGCTCTTGTGCAGGGGCACCCCTGCAGAGTCTGGCCTTACTCTCACACCAGGTTTATTTTTATTCATTATATTTATTTATACCCATTCATGAATCCCTGAGCCTTCTCTTCCCAAGGCTGAGCAGTCCCAGCTCTCTCATCCCCTCCCCACAGGATGGATGCCCCAGCCCCTCCATCCCTTTGTGCCCTGCTTGGGACACCTCTGGAATTTCTGTGTCCTGTTCTGCAGGGCACACCCAGCACTCCAGATGTGTGTCCTGGGGCTGGGCAGGGCCAGGATCAGCTCCCAGTGCAGCCCAGCCAGGATCAGCTCCCAGTGCAGCCCAGCAGGGCCAGGATCAGCTCCCAGTGCAGCCCAGCAGGGCACAGGGCACACCCAGCACTCCAGATGTGTGTCCTGGTCCAGCTCCCAGTGCAGCCCAGCCCGGAGCTCTGGCACTCCCTGCCTTGGGGACACGTCCAGCCTGGTGCCAGCAGGACCCCCAGGGTCCTTCAGTGCCACTCAGACCCTTGTCTGTGCCTGCAGTGTCCCTGAGGCGTGGGGACTCTGTCCCCCTGTGCTGGCCTTTCCTGCTGTCCCTTGTCCCTGTGCATGGCAGTCCCCCCTGCTCTGCACCTCTGCAGATTTCCAGATGTGCACTCTGCCTGTCTGTCCATCCCCCTGCAGATTTCCAGATGTGCAGTTAGTCTGTCTGTCCATCCCCCAGGTTATTAACAGACACCTTTCTCATGCTAATGTTGTTTTTTTCGCTCTTTTGCAGCTCAGTAGTTGGTGCCTCTGTCTCTCCTCTAAGGGCTTGCCTATTTACCACAGCCAGTGGTAAATAACTTTTCTAGTCCTGCACAAAGAACAGCAACTTCACAATTCTGAACTCCAGATTCAACACCCATAATCTCCAGCCTTCCTTAACAGGCTGTAAGAATTCCTACTGCTCTTGTGACATTCAGTCACTCAGCAATTGAAAATGGAGCAATGCAGAGCCATTACACCATGAACCTTTGATCTCTAAAATCCAACCCGACGTGAAATTTTCTTTTTTATGACTTTAAGATTTACTCCAGCTCAAGCTTATTCAAAAATCTCAGGAGGCTGCTCCAATAACTCATTTTGAAATTCTGAACACTGATCCATCAGACATAGAACAAAATTATAGCTTACTACTGAAGTCAAGAAAAAGAACATCTGCTGTTGAGAGCAGAGCTGATCAGCTGAGAGCTTTTCCTCTGGGAAACTCATAAAATGAGCTGCTAGAGAATTCAGCAAGTGTTCCTGTAAGGAAGGAACAATAGGAAACACTTTCACTTATTTATTCTTTAAAACTATCCCAGAAAGCAGCAGTTAAAGCATACATTTGGACAAAACTCAGGGGAAAAAAAAAGCCCAAACAAGCAAGTATTAATAAAAATTCTTTTAAAATGAAGTTTCCATTCTAGAGTGAGATCAAGCAGTTCATTTTGTCCTCACCAGTGAAGACAATTGTGGGGCTCAGTGGGGAAGGTCAGAGCAGCCACATCCCCAGCAGTGCTGCTTTAACGTGCCAGGGCTGAGGACCAGGAATAAACCCTGCTCAGTAAAAAATTATCTACATCAATCACACTCATTCCATCATTGGGTTCATCTCTGAATAGAGGAAGCTAAAATTTTGCAGTGATTGTGTTAAAAAATGTGCTTGGGAAGGTGACAAGTACCTGCAGTGCACACATGCAGGAAGTGGAATTTAAGGTGTTATTGGAAATTAAAAGAGCACCTTGTGGCATGACTCTGAGCTTTTCATGGTTGGCAGGAACAAAAATGAAATCTCCTATCATCACAAAAGCCTCAGTGCCACCTCATTTTAATGTGGGGTGAGGATTTTTCCATTACAAAGCATCTGACTGTATCAGTCACTATTATGTTGGCCATCACTGCCTTCCTATGACCCTGTTCTCACTTGTTTAAAACTTTTTCAAAAATCTCCCCTTGCAACAGTTAGGCTGAATTTGGAAAATTTATCCAGCATAAGCATTTCCAGGAGGCTGAGGGCAGTGCTTTACTGATTTTTCACCACTCCCCTCTTTTGAGGTGCACTCTGCTCTCAGAACATTCTCAGTAGCTTTGTTTCAGACTGGCACATGGATGCCTGAATTTTGGCAATTCAGAGAATTTGCAATCTGAAAACCTGCAGAGTTCTAGCTTGTGCTAAAGCAGAGGACTTGAATTTCAGGGGATTAAATTCTCTGAATGTCTCTAAGTTTATGGGTCTTAAAGGTAACCAGCAACTTTACCCATCAGATACCAATAAATCTCAAATCCCCTTAAAGCCAATAAACAAATTTTTCCTAAGTTTGCAAACAGAAAAAAAACAACAAAAAAAAACCCCAAAGGAAACAAACAATTCACCCCCCACAAACCCAAACCAAACCCTAAAACAACAACAAACACCCCCATAAAAAAGCACATGAACAATATCTCTTAACCTGAAGGCCTTAAGACTCTAAATTTTTAAGAGGCAGCTGAGAGATGTAAACTTTAGTCAGAAAATCACACAATATAAAAACCAGGGTTCTGAAAACAAACGAGTTAATGAAATTATGAAACCTGCTGAAAATAAAATTATGAAAACTGACAGAAAGAGAGAAAAATCCAGGGACATTAAGGGGTGTTTCAAGAGTCTGATCACCCCAGATGGAAAAGAATCTCCTTGCTCTGCTCTGAGTGATGACAGCTCACAATCCCATCTCCATGCAATTGCCATAGGGCAATCCATAACTGCACCACATCAGTGGGCATGCAGGAAACACTTGGCAAAAAAAAAAAAAAATCCAAACAAACAAACAAACAAAAAAAAAGGAAAAAAGATAATTCAGCTTCTGCCACTATCCCTGGTTTCCAAAACAGTGAGACAACTGGACAAATGGCACAGTGCCAAACAGTGCTCTCCCGTGCTGCCTCTTCAAGCAGGCATTCCAGCAGATGTGATTTCCCACTCCTGGCTGCATTTCAGCTCTCACTCCTTCTCCAGACTGCACTGAGCTGCAGCACGACCATGATCCCACAAACTGCAGCCTTGCTGAGCTGGAACTCACTGACTGAAATCAATTTAATACAACTTGAGTATTGTCAGCAAGCTTTGTCACACCCTGCACTGCCTGACTGGCACCAGGACCTGCACTACAAACTGAGAGGAATAATGGTGGGGAAGGGTTTGGAGGAAGAATGGAAATTTCTGGAAATGTGTGCTGAGCTCCTGCTGAGGGATGAAGAGAAGTCACCTGGCAGAGTGAAAGTCATTACTGAGCTTGCAGTCCCCTCCTGCTCCCTGCCAGGCGTTTGGGATGGAGGATTTGGGAGCAGCTGGCACTGTTCAGAGGTTCCTCCATCCCAGCAGTGATGGGGTGAGGGCTGCAGGGCTTTGTCCTCATCCTCTGGTCACACTGCCAGGCTGCCAGAGCCAGCCCCAGCTCAGAGCAGGGCACAAAGGCTGCAGGATAAAGAGAAATGGTCCCACAGCCCCAGGCAGAGCCTGTGCCTTGCCCCTCATCCAGGAGAAGCAAGGGCCAAGCTGAGGCAGATTATTTATCTGAGACAGCTCTCTGCTCTGATCACTCATCTGTGCACTGCAAAGCAAGGAAGATGTTTCCAGATCATTTCTTCATCCCAGACTCAGCTTTCTGCACCTTCCCTGCTGTGCACAGGCAGCTCTCTCTGGATATCCCAACCCAGCCACAACCCCCCCAGGAGGGCTCAGAGCACCCCAAACCTGGGAGCCTCTGCTCTGCCACTGCAACTTTGAAAGGTTTTATCAACAATGAAGACCTGTGAAAAAACATTCTTAACAGGAAACTTTTTTTTTTTTTTTGTAAGCTGTTTTCAGGTGAAGCAGGAGGGGTTTGGGATTTGGTTGGATACAGGATCACTGCAGTGACCTGTCCCAGCAGGACCCTGCTCACACATGAACCCACAGTGAATATGGGGGCTGCATGATGCAGTGTTACATGAAACCCAGGAAATCCCTTGGTTCATCATGTCACAGCCAGGATCAGTCCATGTGCTGCTGTGTACCCTGCATGGCTGCAGGCTGTGGCAGTTTGTCCCCTGTGCCCCTCAGTGCTGAGGAACAGAAATTCCCTGGACATGCAGGGGATATTCATTCCCTGGATATGCACAGGATATTCATTCCCTGGACATGTATAGGATGTTCATTCCCTGGACATGCACAGAATTATATTCATTCCCTGGACATGCACAGAATTATATTCATTCCCTGGACATGCACACTGCCCCAGCAGGGCTGTGCTGTGCAGCTCTGGCAGTGAGGGAAGCATCACTTCATGGCTTTACATCATCCAGCACAATCCAAACTGGGACTTCATGCTGCAGGAGGCATTACCACTGCTGACACTGCTGTAAGCACGAGCTCCTACCCAAAAAAGTGAATTCCTACCCAAAAAAGTATTACTGCTTTTATTGAACTGCACAGTACATTCCTTTCAACTATCCCCAGCCACACAAATCCCTATAGCAGCTCTTGGTTATGTTCTTACATGGCAGTGGAACTCTAGTTGGTGTTTTTAAGTTCACAGTGATCAATGAAACAATCAGAAGTTTCCATCATGGGATAATGTGGGAAGATTTTTCCTGTCTTAGGACCAGTATCAAAACCAACTTATGCTCAAAGGCTACAGCTCATGAAATTTACAGGGAATTTCAGGTAGATGGAAATACTCAACAGCATTGCAGCAAATATTTAACACCTCTGGCTCATCTGCTTACCACAACATTTCAAATCCATATCCATTCAGTGAGAGCATTCTCAGCTGCAGCTCTCAGGAATAAAAAATTAGGATGAGTGTAATAAACACGATCCTCAGGCACACACACCAAATAAAACCAAGAGAAAATTACCCCCCAAGCCTGTGCTGAAACAGGGAGGGCTTTCAAGCAATCTGAACAGCTGGGTGGACAAGAAAGAAAAGCATTAACAAGTTCTTTCCTTAGTTATCTAAAGGTAATTCCTTCTGAAATTATTGACAAAGCCATTCAAGATTCAAGAACTAAGAACTATTAGTTTGTTAAATAGAGGCCAATATATGGTATTTAATTTATCACTATTTAGCTTAAAATTACCAATGCAAAACACCCACAGGATAAAGATGTATCTTCCACATATAAAAATGAACAGGCAGATTCGACATCTTCCATCAGCCAAACCCAAAAGATCTAATTCAGGGCTCCCAGTTAAATTCACTTTCCTCTCTTTCACACACATAAAATACAGAACAATGAGCGGAAAATTCCTCTGTCATACCAGAGCCTGGAAACCATGGAGACCTCTGGGATGTGGTGTCTGAGAGCATAAACAATGCTCAAAAGATCAAAAATAAAATTATATAACAACCCATCTCTAGAAAATACCCCCAGACTAACAACCCCCAACTATCCTGTCCATGGACATCACACCCACTCTTGCCTAAACAGCTCCGGGTTCATTGGATTTCATGCAGAGTGTGCAAGATGAGGGATAAAAATCACTTTATGACTTAAAAAAACAGAAACTGTGTTCAAATAGAGCATCAAACTTCAGTGTGGACTCACAGACCTGCCACACTGTTTTACAGCAGAAACAAGACCAAGCCAAATATCCCAGTGCCCTGTTCAGGGCAAATTTGGGAGGGAGCTCCCAAAGGGGTCCCTCTAGAAAGCAGATTCAATGGCCCTTCCCCTACTGGATTTCCTTGGAGAAAATGGAAAAAACCCTGTTTATTTAAGAAGCAAAGTATTCACAAGCATAAAAAACGAATACTATTGAACAATAAAACCTCTTGCTGTTCTGAAGAGATGGCAGAGCCCCAGCAGAAATCATTCTCTTACAGTTGTATTTTAGTTCCTTCCTTGAGTTTTTTGTCTGCTTTTTGTTTTCATTTGAGGTGGCAACAAGCCCATTTGGAGAGGTTTTGTTATTTGTTAACACAAATATCTTCAATCTACTCTGAGTAGAGAAGAAACCTACAATGCTACCATTACCTGTTAAAATATAAAGACATTTTGTCAAGGTCAGCCTAGAACACAGTGAGTGACTGCACCCCTCAAGGACCACGGAATGAATTTGCACAAAAGGCAAGGTATTATTTTATACAATAACCTGTGAACAGCCTAAGCACTCAGGGAGTTTCCTCTTTGGGGCTGTCACCTTGCACAGTAAATGCATTTTCCTCCACTCAGTCCTCCCAGGCTCACTCCATGCTCAGGTTCCCTGAGTTTATGTGCACCAGGGTCTGAGGCTCACTCTCCCAGAGGGGTGGATGGCTCAGGGAAATTTAAATTTCCTCTTTAAAGCCCCCCAGAGGGCTGGTGGTGGAGCTGACACCCAGCACAGTGCAGCCAAGCACACCTCACACCAGGTAAAAATACTTCTATTTCCCTGTGTTACAGTAGGATGTATGGTGCAATGCAACAGAGTTAGAATGATCCAAAGGAAATGCTGGAAAAGTAAGGCTGAAAACCAGCTTTCCTTTGAAATAACACTGGAGTCTCCACACCTTAACAGAAACAAGATGAACAATGAGTCACTTCCTAGCAGAGCATTTATTTATCCTTTTATTCCAGGAAATTTAAGAATGCTGGACTGATCTGGATCAACTGAATTACTTTCAGTACAACAAAATTGTATTAATCAACAATGGCTTATTATTTTATTGTGAATAATAATGGGGAGGGGTTGACAACTAATATGTCTGAGATCTCTGAAAGTTCCAAGTGGTATGATTTATCTTTAAAACCTACAGCTCCATAAGGTATGGTATGTAATCTGCCCTGTACTTCTCCCTCTTAATAAAAATACACAGGAAGGTGCTTCTCAAAAACTGGGATGCATTTCTGTTGTCCATCCTTCTTCCTGTCAAACAATTGTGTCTTTTCTATGGGCAAAGACTAGCATTCACAGTCAACTGTTCTAGAAATGGAAAACTGAGATGGCATCATGATTGAGAAGAGAGTGCAGCTGTTAGCTCACCAATATTCTTTGTGTAATGATTTATTATCTGTACATCCCCAGCAAGGTTTTGAAAAACAAAAAACAACTCAGAGAATCTTGGAGCACCTGGAGCAAGAAGTAAGGAATACACTGATCCCACTGCCACTGAGCACATCCTGGTGCTGCTGCTGGTGGCAGGGTTTCTCTCCCAGCAGGTATTTACAGATGTTCGGTTCACTCTGCTCTTCTGGGATCACACAGCAGCCAGGAGGGCTCTGAGGTTCTGCAGTGCCCCTGTGGCTCCATGCACACACACAATGTAAGACAGGAAATACAGAAAAGCCATGCATCGACAGCACACTGCCATTCTCCTTGGCCATTCAGCTTAAAAGACTCCTGAAGCCTTTAGAAAAGTCTCCTTTTAGAGGTTTAACTTTATTGTTAAACACATCTGCATTAGTGGCTGCCATGGCACCTCCACGTCCAAAACCAGCTTTGCCCAGGTGGTGCAGCGCTGATCTTGGATGGGCAGTGAGCCCAGCTGGCTCTGCCTGTGTTCAGAAAAGCCCCCCACGCCCGTTCAAGCCCCTGCACAGCCCCCTGAGGGCACAGCACAGCCCCAGGGCAGACACAGTACCTGGTCAGCGGCGGGGATGGACTCCCACCTGCGCTTCAGCAGGCACAGCGATTTCCGGCTCATCCTGCTCACCTGCCCTGCACACCTGAGCGCCTTCTGTCACTGCCTGCTGCTCCTCATGGCAGGGCAGGGCTCTGGGAGCGCTCAGGACCTTGGGCTCTGCCCTGCTCCAGAGCCCCTGGGTCCTGGCAGAGCAGAGCAGAGCAGAGCAGAGCTGCAGCAGGCACACTGCAAAGAGCTGTTGCTTAGGAACTGCAGGGTAAAACGCAGCGCCTCGGAGACAGAACGGAGAGCTCTGGCAGCCAGAGAGAATCAGAAGGGCTGGACTGTGTTCCTCCCTCCACCACCATCCTCCTGCAGCTCTGGGGAGGAAGCACTGCTGGATTTCCCTGCCTCTGGGGCTGTGCCTACACCCCCAGCCAGCCAAGCAAGCCCTGGTGGCACAGCAATAAATGACTGCACACATGCAGGAGCCCTGGCAAAAACACAGTGAGCCCTGGGTGCCACCTGCAAGAGCCTGGGACTGACAACTGCTGGGTTCTAGCAGAGTGATTAAAATACAATTTGCATATTTTTTCTGCAGAGCAGTAATATCCCAAGGATGAATTCTGCCAGTCACACTTCCTTGTGTCCAACATTACAAATGGGAATGGATATTTCCCCTCACATGATGTGGTTCTACAGACTGCATGTACATGTTTGAGAGAGATTTCTTCAGATGGATTAAATATTCCTAAATACTTAGGAGTTTCCTTACTTTGGAACTGAATTTTGAAGTTTCATGCCTAAATTCTTAATTCTAACATGTATTAATCTTTAAAATTAAGTATGAAATGTAATGAAATTTACTTTGCACTTCCTGCTTCATTTCAAATCCACAGAGTAAATTCTCAGCACAAAGCACTTTACAGCAGGTAGTGCTGTCTTCAGGGATGAAGAAAGAAAGGAAAAAAAAGAACAAGTCTGTAGCCAGGAACTCAGCACTCTTTGTAAGGCAACCTATAATTCAGTCTAATTAGAGCAGCCTTAATAGTACAATTATTCTAAAAGAAAAGGAATCCTGCAACATCCATCCACATGTATGTGGGCAGTCTGTTAAAAGGGGAGTGCAGTGGTGGTCATGGTGGAAACCATGAGCAAGTTAAATATTGCAAAGACAACTTTTGACTCGTGCCATTTCCATCCTGTTCAATTGCAGGTGCTTGTCACGAGACAAAGTGCTGCAAACAGAAATTCCCAGATGGATTCCCTCTGACATCCCTCCCCACTGTGACTGCAGCACTTTGATTTTGACTCCCACCTGCAGAAAGGGAACACAATTCCCATAAAGGGAACACAATTCCCATGTGGGGCACTCAAAGTGGGACATGGTAAACCAGTGATTCCACTTTGCTTTTTTTTTCTTTTGAGGTTTTAAGGTATTTAAGTGCAGCAAACACCTTAATTTTTCAGCAAGATTTTTTTTTTTTTTACAAGGGGTGCATTTTTTAAAGGACACAAACTGGCAACAATGTAAGTGAATCACAAAAGGATGAAAAAAATCTTTTCTATCACTTGCAAAAGATCAGAACCTCCTTAATATCTCCTAACCTTTCAAGGAACTTCACTAAATTAGGTTTAATACTATTCCTATCTATTCAGAGTCATGTAAAGGAGAGAATCTAAAGCTACAGTGGAATAACTGAGGCATATTTTCCAAGCAGAAAAACTCCAGAAGATCAATATTGGTAGTGATGTCTCGTTTGCAGCAATTTTTGTAATTCTACAGATAATTTTAAAATATATTGTGACACCATTAACACTACTGGCATAATTTCCTTCCAGTGATGGATCAAGAGCACACCAGTGGCTACACATGGGTTCCAACACAGTTCCAACACCTCGGCTCTACAAGTTTGTCAGGTTAAAAAAAACAAACACACAAAGAAACCCAAACAAAACATGCACACACTTTTGAAATTGCATTCCTTTGATGGCCTGATGGAGACAGCTGAGTAAGAAATGCTTTCTCCATGCATCCAATCCATCTTTCTGCTGCTGAAAAAACCTTTCTGTTGGATGACTCAGCTCTGTCTGGATCAACTGCTCGAATTACAGCTCAAAAATTACATTAATGAAAGCTGTCATGGTTTTATGCTCCTTTCCTTCCTCCAGACCCTGCAATATTAACAAAATTAACAACTTTGCCAAACTCAGACGGAAAACTTGCTTGAATGCCTCAAATGCAGCAAAAGCCAAAAATCAAACACAAAATACTGAGCAACTGACCTGTGAGCCTCTGGGTCCTCGTTTGTGATCCCATTCAGAATGCCCCATGAGCTGAAAACAAAGAAAAGCAGAGCTAAGTGATAAATTGCACTCATTAGTTTTAATTGAAACACTCATTTTTACATCTGTTATTTTTATATCTGTTACTCTTCTTGGAAATACACAGGTTTGCTTTCATGATTTATTTCACACAGCTTTTATCTTCATAATAAAGCCACATGACATTGTGTCTTTACATCCAGAACCCAAACACATCACAGTTCTGCTCATGCCATCCAAACTCCCACTGCCAATCTACAGATCCAGCTTTAGCCAAATGTTTAACACTGATCTGGCAGAAGGACAGCTGAGACATCAGCAAGGACATTACCACAACTCCTCTCCCTGCAGTTTTCCCTGTTTTCCACATACCACTGGTGGAAGCACTGGCTCTGCTGGGTTTCCCTGCTGTTCTCCATGACTGCACAAAGCACAGCTGTGATGTCCATGAAAGCTGGCCCCAGTAAATAACTGGTGTGCAGAAACTGCCCAGAGATGCACCTGCCACAGGTGATGTGCTTCACAGAGCCTCTGCCAGAACCCTCCTGCCCCTCTGGACCAAAAACCCTCTTCACTTTTACTTTTGAGCTCCTGTGCCTTGGGAGGAAGTAGCTCCTGCTTTCTTCATTCACTTGGCTGAAAGATAATTAATTTAGCTTGAGTGTGAGCAGCTGTGGGTCCTTGACCTACAGGCTCCCATCAGGGCCAGCAGCACAGAGAGAAAGCCTGACAGTGGAGAGGGAAGGGTTAATGTCCCAGCCTGGCTGTGCCCTCCAGGCTTCTGCAGGCTCCACAGACCCTGGCAGACACTCCAACCTTCAAACCCAAAAGGTTTTCCATGCTCCTATCCTTCCTGAGTCCTGAATCACTGCAAAGTGAAAGCTTGCTTCATTACTGCCACCAAAATGAGAGGGACAGTCACAAGTCAGGCTGGCATTGCTATTGGCACATGGAGGGGT
Source organism: Toxostoma redivivum (assembly GCA_013397375.1). NCBI lineage: Eukaryota > Metazoa > Chordata > Aves > Passeriformes > Mimidae > Toxostoma > Toxostoma redivivum. The sequence goes on along the minus strand of VXBI01000852.1, from coordinate 208,159 downwards.
TCTGCCAGGAGAGCAGCCAGGTGTGTGCCAGGGGGGTTATTACCTGTCATACCCCAGCAGAGCAGCCAGGTGAGTGCCAGGGGGGTTACCTGTGGTCACCACCAATCCTCACCCCTAAATCGAGTTCTCTCAACCATCCATTCCCCTCCAGGCATGCTCTGCTCATCCTGAGCCTGCTCCAGCCTGGTGCTCCACACCTCCACAGGGAGTGTCCAGCCCCACACCTGCAGGCAGCTCTTGTTCCCATCCCTGCCCCTGCACCACGGGTGGGGATCCTGGGGGCTCCACAGCCTGGGCTACACTGGAGATGATCCCAAGGCTGAACAGCTCATCCTTGCTGCATTCCCCAGTGCCTAACTACCAACATCCCTGCAGAAGAGAAGCCAAAGTCCCCAAAGAAGCAGTCACAAAGTCATTGGAGCCAACAGTGATCCCTTCCTTATTTTGTCACTGTTACCTGAGCAAACTCCTTATGGCAAATCACACAGCCCTTGGCCAATTTCATTTCTCCACAAAGGTGCCTTGGTGGAATCAGACACGTTTGTGTTTTTGCTGCTAGATCCATTGTCCCCAGAGTAAAACAACACCCACAGAACTGTCACTGTCACTGTGCCAGGGTGTGCAGAGTGACACAGGCTGAGGCTGGCACCAGCTCAAACAGACAGGTTCCTTTCTACCACTATAGTCAAATCCATGAAGCCAACCTCCTTTTCCTCCCATTTTCATAAAACCTTACTTAGCTTTAAAATGTATTTCTCCCTCGTTACCTAAAGAAAGTGCTCATCTGATGTTCCAATGTTCTTGGCTTATGGTGGTCCCTGTTAACACAGGAGTGCAGGAATGAGAAATGGAATGAAAAGGATACCACACAAAAAGGCCTCCAGCTTTAAAGCAGAAAGAGGAAAACCCCAGAGGTTGCAGCTGAATCTCTGCCAGGCCAGCATTCTATGAGGGGTGATTGCCCCAGTGTGACACCCCTGAGCTCCACAAGCCACACTCTGCTCAGCCACTTCTGAACATGGTTTTCTTTTCATGACAAACAGCAAGTGCTCTAACATGATACCCAAAAAAGGTGGAAAGGAAGTATGCCTGAACTATTGGGCTAGGTAGAAATCACGATTTCCAGAAGCTGAATAGAAATCAAAAGATGAAGAAAACAGAATTAAAAGCAAAAATAAAGCCCAAAAAACAAACAAAAAAACCCTCCACAAAGATTAAAAAAAACCCAAACAACAAACCAATTACACTCAGAAAAAACAGTGTGTGTGCATAAATCCACTTGAGTGAGTCAACCTTCTGAAATCATGGAAAAAGAAAACAATATACTGTTCAATTGGTGCATGCATGCAGACAGAGAAACTGACATAAAAACGCATTTGGAAGTAGGGGGATTTATGTTTATCACTAACAGATGGGTTTGCTCCAGACTCCACCACCTCCTCTGGAAGTTCTCTGGAATCAGTTTGGTCCAGAGTTCTGATAAACAGCCTGAGAGCATCAAATTTATGATTCTTACTGACCAGGCAACTAAGGCTAAGTGTACCAGCAGAGAAAGGGAGGGGTGAAGCTGAAATCCAGCTCCTGCACAGCCTGTGTGCAGGCAGGCTCTCTGAGGAGAAAAGAGCTCCTTCACATTTCGTGGGGAACTGCCTGGAAAGCCATCCCTGACAGCTTTGTACAGATCAAGCAGCTTTCAGCAGCAACAACCACTCCTGCATGGTCAGGAATGCACAGAAACGTGGGCTTTGCTAAAACCTGCTGCTGGTTCTAGCCTAATACCTGACTTACAGATCTCCAGGGAAAACACTGCCCAGTCCAGCTCAGGGTGAGGACTGACAGAGGGACAGGAGGCAGGAGTGGAAGGGACCCCCAAAATCCCAGCCCCAGACAGAAAAGGGAAAGTGGAGGGACCCCAAAATCCCAGCCCCAGACAGAAAAGGGGAAGTGGAGGGATCACCTCTTTCTGAAGATGTGGGTGGTGGCTGTGCTCTAATCTCAGGGTTTTGCTATAAACACCATGACGTTTCTTGGCTTGTGGTTTTAAAACTGAAGCTCACTGATGCAACAATACCCTGACAGAGGTAAGGAATGGCAGAAAGGACTCTGCACTGGATATCTGAGATCCTGAAGCAGAATAAAACCATGTAAAAATCAGCATCCTCAGCCCTCGCCTCTCTAAATGCAGTTCTTCTGCTATATGGTTATTAATTAAAGCCCCAGCAAATGATTACATAAGTATTTCAACTTTCATTAAAATTCATTAACCATAATTCTTAGCCTCTTTAGTATTAGAGAACTGCAGGAAAATGTGACCCCCACATATTGGAGAAAATCTAAATAAATAAAAAGAAAGTAAAGTATGACAATTTAAACCTTTTCAGCTGTTTGTAAATCTTGGTTTTCCCTTATATAATCTTTTCTGGGGGATGTTTTAAATTTTGGCACCATTGAAACAGCAATACTGCTAACTATGCAATGGCTGGGGAAAAAAAAAACAAACAATGAGATAAAAAACCTCCAACAAAGCCAACTAATAAAAAACCAACCTCAACAATCAGTCAGAGAAATAGAAAAGGCATAATCTTATTATAAGGACCTCCTCAACTGGGCACAAGTCAGGAACAAAATCTAATATTTAAAACACAAGCAGTTCCATGTATATTGTCAGAAAGGGGAGAGCCCTCAGCAGCAGAATGCAACAGCATTTTGGAACCATATGGACTTATGAAAGCAAATATGACACTCAGCACAGGCTCATTAGAGGGAATGAGAGATCCTTTCCTTGTAAGTATCAAAGAGGACCAATGAAATATGGTTATATTTAGTGTTTAATGAAACCCTTTAAATCAATTCAAAGTCTATTCTAATTCTATTCAGATTATAGTCCATTACTCTGGAATTTGATTTCAAAATTTACAAATTTACACATCCACGAAACTTTTACTGTTCTAAAACCAATGAGATGGTGAGCTAAACCAGGCAGCAGTCACCAGAGACAATCAATGGAGTCAAGAATCAAACAGGAGCAGCAAGAGCCCTGCCCCAGCTCACTGGCTCCTTCCCTTGGGTTTTGAAGATTCTGGTGCTGGTACCTCATCTCCACTCTGGTGAACATAAAGGGCTCCATAAAGGCAGAGCACAGGATGTGAGAGGAATTGCTCTGTGATGGGGAGCCAAACCCCTGCATCCAGCATTTCATGCTGAATGGCTGTGACACACAGATAGGGCAGCCTGAACTGTCCCAGACAGCTGAGAACCTGCAGAAAATGCCTTGTGGCCACTCCTGCCAGGATTTAGCACATTTAGTGCTGGTAAATATGAATTACCAATGAGGTTTGAGAAGTTCTGGCTGGGTGGTGGCCAGCAGCTTTAGGAGTTGTTGATATTTGGGAACCAGCATCCAAAAGAGCAAGATAAGAGCATCCAGCCAGGCTGACACCTGGTTTCAACCTGCACCAAAATAGCAGAGCTTCTGTTTAAACATGAGCACAACATCTTCCCTCTTTGGAGAGGTTCAGCTGGATGCTGGGGATGTGAAACAGAGCCTCAGTGTGGGTCCTGTGCTGAATGGGCCCAGTGTGACCCACAGCCCCTGGCTGAGCGGGTCCCTGCTCCAGGCAGGATCACATTTCCACTGCTAATAGGAAACTGTTTGTTACCAGCACAAAATGTTCCCGATAAGTTCCCTTTTTTGGTAAAAAAAAAAAAAAAAAAAGAAAAAAAGAAAGAAAAAAGGCACAAATTATTTCCTTGATTACATATTAGAGGAAACATTTATTTTTACAAACATGCAGGAGTCAGGTCACACAGCATCTAACAGGGTATTTTTGCACGGGCTATTTTGAGTAGGATCCCTTCTATCCGATAGGCTGTTCCCTGCATTTTCATGGTAATCAAGATAAATGAGATGATTTACTGGCCCGATTGTTTTAGGGAGGGGATTTTGGTGTGGCCACCATCAGCAGGAGCAGCTGGGCAGGCTGGAGCTGCTGAGATTCCCCAGTGCCAGTGCTGGTGACAGGGCTGCTCTGAGCACCCCAGCAGGGCCCCTTGCCCTGGGGCACCCAGGGGTGCTGGCAGGGATCACACAAAGCCACAAGGCTTTGGAAAAGCATTCCCTTTTCCTGGCCAGCCCAGCCCAGCACACAGCACAGCTGTCCCAGCTGTGCTGCTGTGCCAGATGTGGAGCTGCACGCTGCTGGCACCACAGCCCTGCCACAGCAAACTCTCCAGCCAGCTGCTCCAGCATCCTGCAGCCCTGCAGATCACAGCCAGCCTCACTTCAAGACTGGTTAAAAAAACAAACAAAAACCCCAAACAAAATAATTCACCACAGCTAACCAACCGAAGTAATAAACTGGGGGTGAGAGTTTAAGAACCATTAAGCTGCTTCCCTAATCAAAGATGTTGTTTCAAAGGTTTCTGGGCTGCTAGACAAGGGCTGGAAGCAGAGATGAGCTTTTTAACCCCTGCAGGGGCAGAAATGCTTTGGAACTTGGCATTGCTCTGGCTGGAGGATGGGTGTGACAAGGGATGGATCCTCTGCAGGATGAGCCAGGGGGATGGAGTTGAGCCCTCTGAAGATGCTGCCCTGTGGAAGCTGCAAGTCCTGGGGGGAGCTGCCTCCTCCATCCCTCCCAGAACCTGCTGGGAGGTGAAGGCAGGAGCCAGAGCACAGCCAGGGCTGCACAGAGCACTCCTGTGCCTGGGGGATACTGCACTGGGACAGAAAAATCCTGTACCTGGAGAATACTGCACTGGGACAGAAAAATCCTGTACCTGGAGAATACTGCACTGGGACAGAAAAATCCTGTATCCACACAGCACTCCTGTACCTGGAGAATACTGCACTGGGACAGAAAAATCCTGTGTCAGTGCTCAGGTATTGCCCTGGCACAGAACAGCCCTGTACCCACAGGACACCCCTGTGTCACTGCTCAGGTGACACAGAACACTCCTGTACCCACAGGACACCCCTGTACCCACAGGACACCCCTGTGTCACTGCTCAGGTGCTGCCCTGGCACAGAGAACAGGATTTTGAGCCACTGTGGCAGCAGAGGATGGAGAAACGAGGAGCAGGGCTGAGGGGAGCTAGAGGGGCACAGAGCACAGGGGACAGCCCAGGGACTGCCCCAAAGGCAGCTTTTGAGGGATCCTGGATTGCTCCCAGCGTGGGCAAGGGGCACAAAGACATTGGCACAGCCAGCTGGCAGCACTGGGCTCCACAGCACCCTGGAAATGAGCAGCTTTAACTTCACAGAATGTGAAGCTGCTGGGAAATTAAAAAAAAAAAAAAAAAAAAAAAGAGAGGGGGG
>VXBI01000852.1:189959-202836 GCA_013397375.1 Toxostoma redivivum | reverse complement strand
GGAAAAAAAAAAAAAAAAAAAAAAAAAAAAAAAGGTAGGTGGGAAAAAGAAAAGGCACAGGAATATCCACCTCCACACCCTGTATCTGGTTTTATCCAAATTTTTGTCACAACTACTTAAACAGATGACAGTAGTAAAACAAATCCAGGCGTGTTTCTATTCTTTTCACTCCTACCACTGAATTTCTCAGGTCCCTATTAATCCTTCACACATCAAAGAGGATTTTAAACAACAGGTTTGGGAGGCAGAGCTGTAGTAAAACAGAGCAAAGAACTGATTGTGGGGGGTGGAAGGAGGTGGTAGTGGTTACTTGCAGATGTACTGCAGCTTTTTTAACAAAGGCTTCTAAATTAATGATCTTAATCTGGAGATTTAATTTCAGAATAAATGAGTAAAACAATTAAACTGATAATAAATAAATTTCTTATCCCCTTGAACTGATCTGGTGGACTTGTCATCCACAACTAACAGTGTTCACCAAATTTCTCATATATCCATTTCCATTCTGAGCACAGTCATGAAAACCAAAGCCTTAGAGAAAAATATGTGTTGTGGAGAGATAAACTGTGGGCACAGCTACTCTGATACCCTCCCACCTTAGCCACAGGCATCATTTCCAAAGAGTCACTCAGAGAAAGAATTCCTCAGTGTGGGAACACCAGGGCAACACAGCAACATCAAGAGTCCTGAACATAACAGCAAGTTAACAAAAGAACAAATATGTATTGATAAAAAGGAGAAAATTTATTATTTAAGTGTTGCTTGCTATTCACAGTGCACACATGAAGTTCCTGGATTTCACAGCTACACAGCCAAGTCCACTCTGGTGCAATTCTGGTGCAATTAAGCTCCAGGAAAAGTCAGAAAGCTTCTTTACTTGTTTTTTCCCCACTGGGAATCATTCACTGTGGATTAAGAATCCCACTCACAATGCCAAGCCTGGCACAGGCTGGATAAACCAGACAACTGCAGCAGAGTTAGCAAACTCTGAAATCATCCTGAGGTATCTAAAATCCTTTTTCTTTTGTTAAAGACTTCTACAGAACAATCTGCTCTGAAAAGTGTGCTCCCAATACTATTCCCTCTTTAGTGCAGAGTTTTTCTCTCACCTTCCATCTTTTCAGAGATCCCAGTATCAGCAGGTTTGTTCAGCCCTTGGTGCTGCTGACACAAACCTCAGAGTGATCTGTGCCCTGTTAGGCACACAAGGGTCTCTGCTTCCACAGAAATGTCTTTTGGCAGAGCAATTAAAAACCCACTGGAAAAGCAGGTAAATGTTTCAGGGATTTTTCAGCCAGGCTCTGATTTCAGGTGGATCACCCTCAATAAGAACAAAGATCATGACAACTCATATGGAAAGCAAATTAATCCAGTGGGTTTAGGAAGTGCATTAATCAAACAGCTGACCCTTCTCTGGCAGTTTGCACAAAAATGGGAATTTTCCAGCTTGACTCCCAGTGGATAAGGGTCAACCTCACAGGAAAAGAAAAACAACACAGAAACCCCCAACCCATCATCACATGGACGTCCTTACTGCAGTGCCAGCAGCAAAATGCCCTCAGCACTGGGTGGAGGCTCCAGCAGACATTTCATCTCTGAAGTGGAAACATCCTAACCCAAGAGATTGCTCAGAGACATCAAAGGGGGCAGTGCCACTGTCCCCAGGAGTGGGATTCTGTCAGCAGCAGAACCCAGCAGGGATCACACCTCCTGTGACACCACAGGCACTCCCTGGAAAGACAAAACCAGCCTTTGCCCATGGCAATGTGGCACCTCAGTGTGCATGGGGTGTGGAACACAGAGCAAGGGGACTGCAGGCCAAAAAACAGCGGGGCAGAAAGCCAGAAATGCAATACAATAATAATGTCATATATGTAATATAATAATAATAATAGTAATGTAATACAGTGTCAGCAGCTCGTTTTATAGAAACACCTGAGCTTTAATGGTGGCACTGAGGGAGAGCTGACATGAAATAATGAAGCTGAAGAGAATTTGGCCTCCCAAAAGCAGAGTGACCAGGCAGCCTTTCCCACTCTGAGCCTGGCCAGGGGAAGCCTCAGCTTGCAGGGCTGGCCTGGAAAAGGAAAAAGCATTGCTGTGCCAAGGCTGGTTTCAGCCTGACAGCCACACAGACAAGGCACTCCTTTCATTAACACCCCGTTCTCCTGGTGTTGGGGCTTCACAAAGCAGACCAGCACTGATATTCCAACAGCTAGATCCCAGCTAGCAAATGTCCTAAAATTACACTTCAGAGTCTGGTAGAGCTTACTAAAAAACCTCAATGTCAAAACTCAAAGTACATTCAGTTTAAACACACCCTTGGGGGGATTTTATACTAACTACTTTCTATTTCAGACTATTCACTTTAAGCTCAACCAGCAATGCTTCATCACTCACCCAGGAAAACTCCCCTCTCTGCCACCCAATCTCAATCAACCTGCCAAATTAATTATCACCCTGCATCTGTCTATTGCTAAGAGGGGGGAAAAAAGCAAATAGATGAACGTGGCAGTGACCCGAGCAAAACCGAATCCTCTGAAACAGAACTAATTAAATCAGCTCAGTGATGCTCCTGCAGCACCACACGTTTCACCCCTCCATCATCCCCTCCACTGCAGGGCTCACACGGGCTCTGATCTCCCCAGCAGCACACCACGGATCTTTGCTACCCATCCTTGCCACTGCACGATTCAGAAGAAGGGAAAAAAGCCAAGTGTCACACAGGAAATGCACAAGGATGATTCTCCACTGCCATTTACAGATTCCTGGCCACAGAATGCTCAGCCAGGCAGCAGCAGGGTTTGTTACCTAGCTCAGATTTATGGGATTTATCTGGTGGCTGCTGGCTGTAGGGATGAGCAGAGCTCAGAGCACGGGCAGAGCTGGGCTCTGCTGCTGGCACCCCAGCACTGCCAGGGCTGACAGGTTCTATTAATTTCATTACAATGTCTTCATTTTGTTGCTGAAAAAGTAATTTAAGTTCCTTTTTCCTGTGTCCCGAATACTTTTTCTTTCATCTTCTGCAGTTCAATTTGTGCAAGAATGCTATTTTGATTCAGCAGAAGTGATATTTCACTAGAAACAGATCACTTTAGCCTAACCAGGAGGGTCCACATGGACAGGTATTCGTGCTTCTAACTATCAAAACAGGCCACCACACAAACTTTTTAACTCAGACAGAGCCTTCCTGGGGGGAAAAACAAATCTCCATTTCACAGATGGAGAACTGAGGCATTTACCAGCACAGTACGGCAAAACTGGCAATAGAAACCAAATATCTCCAGTTCATGGGATCAGACCATAGGCTTTGTTTTGATCAGCTATTTATGTCCAAGTTCTTTTTCTGGGGGGAGGCAAGGGTATACACCAGGGAACAGAATTATTCTTATTTTTGGCTGCCAGGAGATCTTATCACTCTTTCTGAAAACGAGCTGTTCAGCCCTCTCAATTTCAGGAGGAGGACAGGCTTCATGCACCAACAACCTTCCTTCTGAAAAAAGCACATTTTTAGAAAGCGAAACAGGAAAGATAGAAAAACTCAAAGGATAAAAAAGTAACATTTATCCCCTGTATCTGGGTGAACTTAGCCATCCTGGATCCTCCTTCCTCAGTTAGGACTTCAGCTAGAGAAGATAACTTGAGCAAAGTGAGAAACTTCAATTGTGCCAAAGCTGGGCTGAACCTTCTCCAGGCTTTCAGGAGATGGAGTCCAGGGCTCCAGCTCTGCCCATGGCTGCAGAGATGAGCAGTGACAGCAGGAGATGAGGGGACAGAAACACTGCCACAAAACCCTGATTTACAGAGGTGTGTGAAGCATCTCTGGCATCAAAGAGCTCCATTTTCTTCTCTTCCACTTTCAATTTTTCCATGCAAATTTTTTTTTTTTTTTCAGAAAGAAAAATCACAGATAATTGCAGTTTACCACTTTATCAGGAGAAAGAGCCATATCCCACCAGCATGCTGCCAGGAGATGAGCAGCTGCATTCTGAATATTGAATGCCTTGGAACCTCTCAGTGAGCCCTCAATTAGCACAAAGACCCCTTGGAGGAGACCCAGGGCCACCAACAACTTCAGTCCAGGCAAGGGGGACAGAGCTGGGATGCTTTATGGGCTTGGGAGAACACTGGTGACTTCTGATCAGCTCAAAACACTTGGAATGCCTAAAACGTCTAAAGACAACAGCACTGAATTCTCACACTGTAACTTACAGGAGACACAGCTGGTTATTTCCTGCTGCTGCAAAAATTACAGCATTTCAAGTTTGCTGAGAAATGTCACTTCCTGGAATCTGAATCATAGGGGGAAAAAAAACAAACCTTCAAAATGATTTAAAAAAACAGAGGAGGAAGGATTCCAGGAAGGATTTCAGGAAGGATTTCAGGAAGGAAGGAAGGAAGGATTTCCTCTAAGAGAGGAAGAAGGATTTTAACTATCAGGTCTGCAAAGAGGAGAAATAATAAATACAAGGAGTGCAAGTGAATATTCATGGCTGCTCTGTGACGTGCTGCCCCAGCTCTGGTGGGTTTTATCCTGCTGAAGGGTAAAAACCTCAGCTCTGGCTGCTGCCAAAAGCCAGAAGAGTAGATAGGCTAAAACATAATAAACAAGCTGCATCCTTCCACTCAGGAGCATGGGCAGGACAGAACAAAATGCCAGAACTAAAGCAAGCTCATGCTAAAAATAACTTTATCTCTCCTTCTTTATCTCAAAGGCCAAATTATCTCAGTTCTACTTGAGAAGACGAGGCAATGCCAGCATCAGGAAGGTCAGAAAGCATGTGAAAATTTACCCAGTAGCTTATCCACTGCCCAGGTATCTGCTATTGCAACAGCACAGAACAGCACAAAAATTCCTGCTGCCTACAGCACAAGTATATGATATGCCAATCTCTGTCTGAAGAGCATGAGTTAAAAATGCACTTTGGATACTACAGATTTAATGTCCTCACATCCTAATACATGAGATTTTTTGGTTTTTTGTTTTTTGTTTTTTTTTTTTCAATTAAATAGCCTTCTGGTTATTTATTGAAAAACTGATTTGTGATTAATATGAAGTATCTTGTAGAGGTACAAATTAATTCCTTGTCCCCAGAATGCAAAGAGCACCTGCAGATAAGCAAATAACACAACCAGTTGACTTGACTGGAAGAATTAAACCTGGGTTTCTACAAAACTCAAATGCTTCACAAATTGAATCAGCTAAAGATTTTGGTTTAGATACAAGCACCAGAAGGGAGAAAGGATATTTATGAGGCATCAGAACATCCTCTTTCAATAGTTCAGTGTCTAGGACAACAGCATTTCAGTTTTGTTTTATTATAGAGTGTTGAAATTAAAATCTGAAAGGATAAAAGCCCCAAAACCCCAGGGAAAAACCCCACCACCATTGTTTCACGTTGTAAAGGGTTCAGTGACTGAAGTGAGCTTTTCTGCTGCTGTCAAACCTCATTCACTGAGCTTCTCAAGATATTCAGGCTGCATTTCCTGAAATGCTTCCAGAGTCCTTCCTGCAGATCTGCTCACTGGGCTGTGAATCAGTTTTTGGCAGCTCTGGGGTTACAGTGAGTGGCAGTGAGATTTTCAGATTTTCAGATTGCAGCCTGGCCAGTGATTCCAAGGATGCAGAAGCTGCACAGCTGGAAAGGGCAGGGAGGGGGAGGCAGGAGGGGATGAGGCAGGAGCTGACAGGGAGCCTGGTACCAGGAGAGGGTCCTGCAGGGCTGGGCTGGAAAACCACAGCTCTGATTGTCCTGCAGCTCAGGACAGGACACAGCTCAGGACAGGGGTCACTCTCTGTGGTCACTCACTGGGTCACTCTCTGGAGCTGGGGGATGTGGGCTGGACACAGGGGCTGGGGCAGGGACACAGCAGAGCTGTGACCCCACCATCCCTGGAAGCCTGGCTGCCCACCCTGCCCCCTGCTCCCAGGGGCTGTTTGTACACTCAGGACAGCAGGGGAATGAAATACTCATCCTGAGATGAAGAGTGCTCAATTCCCTCCACTCCTGTTCCACACCTCATTATCTGCAGTAGTTCTGCAGTTCTAACCAGCCACCACAGTTCTTGTAACCTGTTTGGAGTACTGTGTGCATTGATAAAATGAAAATTGGAAGAAATGCCACACAGGGATGCAGCCTTCATCCAAGCTGAAATGGAGCTGGCCGCCTGATGAAGTAATTTTTTTAAAAAGAAAAAACTGCGACCCCACCCTCAGAGTTTATCACCCTAACCTGGCTCTCTACAGTGCTTTGGGTTTGGTTTTATAATCAGTGTCCACTGCTTGTAGGAAAATGGCTTTTCAGGTCTGTGTGCTGTTACAAAGAAGAGATGTATTCCCACTACAGTCACACCTAAAAAAGCAAAGGACCAAATGTGGAGCAGTGCTGGAGTGACCAGAGCATCCCTTCCAGCTGTCTGCAATCCTGCAGGCAGGGAAATACTGGCCTTTCCTCCTCCTTCCCTTTCACATAAACACAGCGTGACAGAGATGGGTGGAAACATGAGGGCAAGGTAAAAATTTCCCCTTTTTGCTACTGGAACAATCTGCTCATTTAATGGCCAGGGAACTGAGCGTTGAACAATTCAGAGCCATGCCAACAAACTCATACAAAGCTGCCTTGGAATTGCCCAATAAGTGATGAACAACAAAGACCAGAGCTTTTAATTGTTCATTTCCAGTCAAGTCAATACTTCAAGGGTTTTTCTGAAGTGCAGGTATTCTGTAAGTGTCAAACAGAACAGGGAGGGGACACTCTTGAAACATTTTCAATTCTTGCTCCACTTTGGGGAACTTGGGGCTTTTGTTTTCCTTTCTGTCTGTCTCAGGGGATAGGAAGCTTTTTACTTCAGTATTGCCCCCTCCCTTTAAAGGTTTCAAACAAGACAAGCCAGGCCCAATCAGATGCTCACCTTTTTTAAATGCTAGCAGGTCATCTACGAGGCAGGACATTTTATTTAGTTAGGAAACAGCTGCAATGGAAAATGACTTGGAAAATATGAGGCAGGTATTTCCATGGAAAGTTTAATAGCTACAAGAGTTATTTCGCTAAAATTTTAAAAGTTTAAATGTTTTAGTCTTAGTTTTGTTTTGTTGTTTTTTTTTAAGAGAAAAGACATCACATGTCTATGTTCCTTTCTCTTACCTGATTCCTCTCAAGTAATGATTTAAAAACATACATCAAAATATAGTCTGCTGAAAGAGCTCCTTGTCTTGGAGTCACAGCCAGAGGAGAGCTGCACTCTGCACTTCTGAAACAGCAGCCTGCCAGCCTGAGCCCACTGTGCCACACAACACCAAAAAAATCATCAGGGATGGAAGAAGAAAGGAAAGCAATAACTGAAGAAGCGAGCATCCTGATGCTTTTAAATATTTTAATTTGCTCCAAATGATGCACATCCCAAAGGTGCAGCACTAGCACCTGTACATGCATCCTCTGCAAAGGTGCAGCAGCTCCAAGGTGCAGCAGTAGCACCTGCAGGCTGTACATGCATCCTCTGCAAGGGTGCATCCTCTCAAAGGTGCAGCAGCCCCCGTGCATCCCACCCTGCAGAGCCCCTGAGGGAAGGGACACATGGAGCACCAAGGCACTGGGCAAAGGCAGAGATTCATGAATCCAGGAAAGCCTCTCAGTGGAGGAGTGCAGCTCTTTGAGGCCAGCAGTCCCTAATCAAGCTGGGAACAGGTTTCAGCCATGCAGCCTGCTCAGAAGGTGCTGGGGGTGCTGGAAATGGGTGCAAAGGTGCAGCACCAAACCCTGTGGCACACACTGCTGTCACCACCCTGTGAACATTCCGACACTATCAACACTGAACACCCAACACAACTCACGGCCCTGCTCTATTTTCTGCCATTCTTCCCATACGAGACACTAAAAATAGGCCCATGGGAACCACGCATGGGACTGTGCTCTTCCAATGTTTAACTCCTGCAGCAAGAGCTGTGCCCAGCACTGTTTGTGAAGAGATTCTGCAGGGGTGTTCCAATGAGGGATATATTGATATGCAGATGCACATGTGATGAGGTAGTGATAGCCCTAAGGAACTGTGCATACACATTCTTGCCTATTTATGTATTCTCTCTCAAGAGCATTTATATATTATTTATTAAAACAAAAAAAAAAAAAAAAGCCATGAAGAAATGGGGGGCATGACCTTATACAGGTCTGAAGTTTAAAAAAAAAAACAAACCCAACANCCTAAAAAGCATTTATATATTATTTATTAAAAAAAAAAAAAAAAAAAAGCCATGAAGCAAATGTGGGCATGACCTTATACAGGTCTGAAGTTTAAAAAAAAACACAAACCCAACAAACAAAAAGTGAAGCAAACCCCCCATTCTTTTGAAGAATCACTGCTATGTCACCAAGCAAGGTTACACTCAATGGGTGTGAAAGAATCCTCTAACACAGTGGGAAAAGAAGAGCTGTTAAATTTAAAATGAAGTATATGCCAGTAGGAAAAAGCAAGGATCACCTTGCCTGTGCAGCAGCTCCTGTGAGTGCCACAGGGCACCCACACTACAGAAGGTCACAGAGCTGCACCTTCCAGGGAGGAGAACCAGCACTGGGACACACACCTGAGGCTGGGCCAGAGCCTCTGCTGCTTGTCCTCAGGGCTGAAACCTGAAAGAAATCAGCTGCTCCATTTCTGCATTAAAATGGCTGGGAAGGCTCCCTGCACCTGGCAGAAATCTGCCTGAGTGCTTGTCTCAATGCACCATCCCCACCTCCCCTTATCTCACTTCATCCATTAACAGTGCTGCTTTGTGCCTGCAGAGCCTGGACTGCTTCTCACACCGATTTTTAAACACTTTTGGGAAGGAGACTAAATAGCCTTATGTCCAGGTAAAATAAGGACTCAGAGGGGTGGAAAGCCCCACTGTCCTCTGCTGTGGAAGCTGAGAGTCCCTGCCCAGGGGTGCTCAGCCCCAGAGCCAGGCAAGCACTGCAGAGGGATGGGGGGAGCTGGGACAGTCCTGGGGAGAAACTGCAGCAGCAATGGAAGGGGCACTGGGCAGTCAGGGGTCACAGTGGGGCTTGGCAGAACCAAGATCACAGGAGCAGAGATCAGCCTGGGTGGGAAGGAACCCAGAGCTCACCCCATGCCCTGTCCCAGGGGATCCAAGCCCCTCCACCTGGCCTGGCCATTCCAGGGATGCAGGGACAGCCACAGCTGCTCCCAGCAGGCTGGCACACCCTGGGGACAGAACCTTCCCTGGGGTCTAACCCAAACCTGCTCTCACTGGGGAGCATTCCCTTGTCCAGGAGCTGGACCAGTCACCTCACCCTGGAAACCCAAGGAGCAGAGGAGACACAAAGAGGGAGCAGGCACAGCCAGCCTGGATCTTCAACAAAGCATCCACAGAGAACTCCTCAGCTGGGCATCAACCACAGGTGTGTCAGAGTCTGGGACATCCCTTTGGGATCCAGAGCTGTGAGACCCTGGGATGATCCCAAAACATCTGTGGGGTTGATTATAGCCCTTGGAACAAATCACCAGCTTTAGATGAGAACTTAAAAGTCACAGGAGTTTAAGCAGTGTTATCATAAAGTGAAAATACAGATTGTAGGATTTTTGGGAATGGGGATTTTAGAAGACAAGATGGAGGAAAAAGCACGTGTTTGGTCTTTCTTTGTTCTTCTTCTTCATCTCCATTTTCTATTGTGGAGCTGGCACTTTGGGATTGGTTTAGAGTAGAAGTTCACTGTCTAACATAGATGATGGGAATTGGGAAATAATTGTAAACATCATGTAGGTAGTTTTTAGTATAAAAAGATAACAGGGCCCTGAAGGGCAGAGAGTGTGCCATGGCTGCCCTGCCAGACAGACCTGGCTGGGCTGAGAGAAAATATTCCAGATAAGAAAAGAATAAACAACCTTGAGAGTGAAAACTAAAGAGCTCAGATTGATTCCAGCTCGGGCACACGAACTGCCAGACAAGAACTTTTACACAGCTCGGGGAAAAACCAAACCAGATTCCAAGAAGGTGAAAGACACAGGGCAGGGCAAACACCTGTGACAGGAGCCAAGAGCAGTGAGGGCTGGGGGAAATGTGCCAAAGCAGGCAGGCAGCAGAGCCCAGGCACATCCCAAACCCAAACCCTGGGCTGGGACACACGGCCCTGCCGTGGCCAGGCAGGCAGGAACCTGATCTCTGAACTACTGCTCACCTCAATGATGAACAAAGAAGAAAAAAAGGCTGCAAATAAACAAAGACCCCCCACTTCTTAACGTAAAAGTCCAATTTCACTCCATTCTTTCTTCTATCACACAGCACTTACGAAGTGGCCATGAGGGATTTCACTGCAGGAAATTCTCTGATTTGGCAAACAGAATAGGTGCTGCCTGCAAATGCTTTTGAATGAGCAGCTGCATTTCCTCCAGAATACACAGCACTAACATTTAACTGCAAGCTATGGAAATTCTCCTCTCTGTTCCTTTATTTTCTGGGAGCTTTTAACCTTCATCATCACCGTATCTGAAAGCTTCTGAAGTATTTACTTGAATAAAACTTCCTTAAGGAAGGGAGAGCTAAGACAGAGAGTGTCAGGTCAAATCAGTAATTTGAAAGGTACAGTATGAGAAGTCCAAGGCCTATTTCTGGGAATTTTCCTCATTATATAATTCTTTCCATATTCAAAAGAGTACCCATTGATCTCTGGAAGAATTCTGTAAATAAGATAAAGAGTCAAGCCATCATAAACACTGGAACTCACTTATAAGAGCCTGGATTCTAAATAAATTGCTAGTACTGCACAAAAAGTCATCACTCCAGAGCATCATTCACCTATCTCCGTGCTGAAACTTTTCCTTCTGCAATCTCCTGACTCATTCTCTAAACATATTCATAGAAATGTGATCGGAGAAAACGCTGCTGCCCTCGGTGGGGAGCAGAGATTTCCTCCCAGCACAGGTTTGTTCTGTTCTGAGTGGATCAAGGGAACTCCAGGAAAAAGGAACCTGCAGAGACATGTAGGGGATGTGAATGACCCTAAAGGTTCAGGACCTGAGGAGAACATGGAGGGGACAATGGGGTGCAGGCCACCCTAATTGGAGCCTTCTCCTTATTTCTGAAAGCTCAAGAAATCCTTTTACAATGTTTTTCAGTGGAGTTTTATGAGGTATACAGTCAGAAAAGTGAGACCTGCCTTCATTTCTGTTTCAAGTTTCATGAATATTTAAAGGATGCAGCAAGTGAAATCATCCAGTGTGAATAAGCTCAGAAACTGTCTCATTAAAGTGTAATCAAAAATCATTTTAGGTTCAGGGTTTTTTTTGTATTTTTTTTTTTTTAGTTATGTAAGACAAGTTCCATTTACCTGATTCAGTCGAAACATTAGTCTCTAACAGAAAGAACAAAGCAACCCTTCAATCATAATTTTGGGTAACCACACACTGGATTAATGAAGGAAAAAAATAAGGTTAAACACCTCTCATAGCTTCTCAATGTATTCTGCACTGGAGACCAACACTGCTTTGCTAACAATCTGTTTTCCTGGGAACTCATTCTTTAGCCCAACAATTTGTAAACCTGAGCTTCCATCAGTGTTCCTCCAGATGGGTTTTTGACATTTAGCTATTGGTGCTGTTATGTCATTGATGTCATTCTGGAGGAAAGAAAAAAAAAGTGAGAAGCAGCACTCCATGCTGAGCAATGCCAGTGACTGATCAGATGTGGAATTCCTGTGGGGATTCCTGTGCCCAGGGCAGGGCAAGGACAGAGGGAATGACCAGCTGGGTTTGTAGGGACTCTGAAAACAAGACAGCTCTCAAAACCATTTTGTTTTTTAAACCCTCAGACAAGTGATTTTGCCCCTTCATTCACAGTTAATTTTTTTCTTTTCCTTTTCCCTTAGCAAACAAGTTTCTAAGGCTGAATATTTACATTTTCTGAGTTCCAAGAAGGAAAGCTGCAAAATATCAAAATAACTAATTACAAAGAGGATCTTTATATTGAAATAGAAAACCTTCCTGCAGCAGCCCTACTGCTTACAGTAGCTCTAGTGACCTGGTCAGCATGAAAAAATGCATTTTATTGGAACATTAACATTTTATATCTCATATAAGATTTTTTTATTTTTATTTTTTAGCTATAAAAAGCTCCTGGAGTTGAGTTCAAACCAGCTGTCCCTTCGTACTGGGTTTCAAAGACTAATTGTATATACCACTGCACATTTAGCTAAAAACATATGCTTACTATGAGCATATTTAAAAAAAAAAAAACAAAACAACAAAAAACCCTAGGCTTCTCCAAGCAAATACTGATCTTTGGCTTCATTTGCTCTTCTGGCCAGAAGTACCTATGCTTAAGAATTTCAATCCTATTAAAAAATAAAGCTGGTTTTTTGGTTTAGTTTTTTTTGTCCTGCTCACCCTCCTCACTCCAAAAGAAGACAGCTAAAATAAAGCCCATAAAGTAAAGTTTTTCTGACTTAATCAAGACTGTGAATTCCCTCCTGGGCTGCTGGAGCCCCAGCTCCCCTGTGACACCCGGGGGTGGCAGAACCATTGTGTCCAGGTCTGTGGGTGCTCAGGGGAGGACAGAGCTCTCAGTTTTGATCAAAAGAGGCTCAAGGATGAGGAAAGGCAGTGGAGGGACCTGCAGAAACCTGTCCTGTCTGTCCCTGCCCTGCTCCCACCTGGGCCAAATCCCAGCCAGAAGCAGAGGATGGATGATGGATGGATGGATGGATGATGGATGGATGATGGATGGATGATGAATGATGGATGGATGATGGATGGATGATGGATGGATGATGGATGATGGATGGATGGATGGATGGATGGATGGATGGATGGATGGATGATGGATGGATGATGGATGGATGGATGGATGATGGATGGATGATGGATGATGGATGGATGGATGATGGAT
>VXBI01000852.1:142443-189680 GCA_013397375.1 Toxostoma redivivum | reverse complement strand
GATGGATGGATGGATGATGGATGGATGATGGATGATGGATGATGGATTGATGGATGGATGGATGATGGATGATGGATGGATGGATGGATGGATGGATGATGGATGGATGATGGATGGATGGATGATGGATGGATGGATGATGGATGGATGATGGATGGATGGATGGATGGATGGATGGATGGATGGATGGATGATGGATGGATGGATGGATGGATGATGGATGGATGGATGCTCACCTTCCATAACACTGCCATCTAAAGCTCCAGATTTATTTTCACTCTGAACAGACTGAAGCAGCAAAAATTCATGAAGCAGTAACCTTTGACTACTGCCATGGGTGGGGTGGTGGCACACTGTGTCACCACAGCAATCCTGCACATTTCAGTGTAAGCTGCAGCAAATTCCATAATGTGAAAAGTCTGCTCACTGCTCATGGGAGGTCTCCCAGAATTATTTCCTTATGTGGGGCATTGACAACACTCTGCAAAAAATGCAAAAGTCTTGACTCATAATAATTACAAATTCACTGGAGAAACACGCAAATTCTTAAAGACAGGCCAGTGTCTCCATGCTGGAAGCACAGAACATTCTATTTTCCTGAGCTGACCCAAGGAGAGCTGCAGTGGTGGGTGAGCACTGCAGAGCTGCACTGCACTCCTGAACTGCAGGCTGCTCCAGGGTTTGCTCAATGACCTGCCTTGTACTGCTGGGGGAAAAACCAGACCCACAAAAACCCCAGAAAAAACCCAAAGCAGGCAGCTGCACATCAGTGTCTCTCCTGTGCACAGGGCTCAGGCTTTCCAAAATCAACATTTCCCTTCCCTCTCTGGTTTGTGGGGAGGGGGAAGGGGGAGTGGAATTCATCCAGCATTTACCAATGAAACCGAGATAAAGCTGAATGTTTTCTCCTTTCATCTGCACAGTGACAAATATGGGCCACAAGAAGTCCTTGGTGTCTCCTGCCCAGGCCTGAGGCTGGTTCAGAGCAAGATTTGAAAGACACCACTTCCACTTTTTTGAAATGACATCACTTCATGTGACTGTACAGGCAAAGCAGCCGACATGATGCAAGCTAAACCTCCCTGGAGAGGAGGATTGTTTCTCTTGGACTCACTTCCAAGCTTCGGAGGCCAAGGGCACAGCTGAAATTGAAGCATTTGAAAACCCAAACATGGTGTTTTCTCCATCAAATGCTCTATCTAGCAACAGTCCCCCGAGGAGCAGGAAGAAAGCAGATTCTGACTATTTCGTTCTCATTTTCCATTCTTCATTCCTTTCTCTTTTCCTCCCACCTCCACAAATGAAGAGGAGAAATCTCCTCCCTCCCATCCCTCCTCTTTGCAGGCAGTGATTGGGAAATCAGAGCTGGAGCAGCTTCCCAGCCCATTCCAAACATGTGGGCAGGCTGCACACTTCTCCCTCTGGCTCCTTTCCATGGTGAGCTCAGAAAGCACAGAGCCATCCCCAAATATCACAAGCACCAGACTGTTCTGCAGACTCCATCAGTGAAAATGATGAAGCAAGACAGGAAAACATCCCTCCTTCCCCTACCTTTCATTTATAATTGACCTCTTTGATCCTCTCTCTGGAAGGCTCTGAACTTTTCCTTGAGGTAGGCCAGCCTAGTGACAGGAAAAACAAAAACTCAATATTCACTTCAAGAAGTGTCAGGCGTAAAAGAATGAAATCCCTGAGAGAAAAGTGAAGGGGAAACTGGGAGTGGCAAAACTACCCAAAAAACTTCCCCTGAAAGAGGAAAAACCAATGACAGTGCTGTCTTTCTTGCAAGCAAGCAAATAAATCTGCAAATTTCTAGGTTACTTAAGCAGTGCTTTAAAAAATCACTTGCTAGGGAACCAAGTATCAAAAAAAAAAAAAAAAAAGGAAAAGCCTTACATACTGGCACCTGAGATACAGGTAACCAGAAAAAAATATAGTTATTCTTCTTAGTTTCACAGAGCCAGAGAAACTCCATACATTGTCAGATCCTACTGATCTGTGTTATTGCAATAATAAACTTCCTGGGGAGACACAGTGCTGCTCCCCTGCCACGCTGGCCTTTCAGAGAGTACTTTTCCACACTGAAAAAAAAAAATAAATTAAAAAGAAGTGCAGGCACAAAGGTGCCCTAGGCTACCTAGGCACAAATTTGGGGCTGCCAGGCACATGGTGAGGGCCAAAGAGAAGCTGGCACATCCCTGAGGACACTGGGGACACTGAGGACATGAGGACAGGCACTGCCAGAGGAACAAACACCCCTGGGCTTGGGCACAGACTGGGGCAAAGCCCAAACCTGCTCCATTCACGCTTCTGCAATCTCTTCCTGAACATTTCTATTTTCCACGAATGCAACAAACCCTCTTGAACTGCAATGCTAGTGAGTCATCAAGCTCAGAATGCCCAAAGTTCTTTAAGAAACCAGTACAATTCAAATATTATGGGGAAACCTCACTTTGGATTAAAACCTGAGATCTGAAGTCAGGTTAGCAAACTCTGATTGAGAGCACAGCTAAACATACAAATTTTTGAATCATGAATAATTCAGGCTGAAAAAGACCACTGAAGGTCCCCAAGTGCCTGCTCCAGGCAGGATAACTCAGGGTGTTGGTCAGTGCCTGTTCCCAGCAGGGTGACACTCAGGGTGTTGCTGAGCCCCTGTTCCCAGCAGGGTGACACTCAGGGTGTTGGTCAGTGCCTGTTCCCAGCAGGGTGACACTCAGGGTGTTGCTGAGCCCCTGTTCCCAGCAGGGTGACACTCAGGGTGTTGGTCAGTCCCTGTTCCCAGCAGGGTGACACTCAGGGTGTTGCTGAGTTTTCCAGCCCCAGCTCAGATGTGCCCCACACTGTTCACAGTTCTGGTGTTTAACTTCCCTTGCTGTGAAAGTTCCTCTGCTCAATCTCTCTCCTGCCCTGCTGGCTGCCCCTGGATGTTACCAGATGCACCTTGGAGAAAACCTGGCTGCACCTTCTCTCTGAGCCCTTTTTGGCAGACTGGAGGGAGCAGAGATTGGAAGCTGCTCCTCAGCCTTTGTCTCAGCCCAGGGAGAGGCAGCCCCACCCAGCAGGTGACAGAAGGTCCAGGATGGCTGGGGCTGGCCTGGCTCCTGCTGACATCCCTGGCACCCCTGAGTCCATCCTGCAGTGCCAGCACAGCTCATCCCAGTGCCAAGGCTCTGCTGCAAAGGGCAAATTGTGCCTTAGCCCTTGGACCCTTCCTGAGTCACAGCATCCTGCTCAGAGTGCTAGCAGTGCTCTGGAACCCCTGCCACTCCTGAGACAGCTGTCAAAGAATTAATTTTCTAGAAGAAAGCTAAACAAGGTGTCAGTGTCTACCTTAACAATGTCACCTCCACAGCCAAAGAGACTGTGCATGGAGGAACAGGAGCTGAAAGGCTGACAGCTGTTCAGGGGATATTGGCCTGAGGCCACAGTTCTAGGAAAATCCTCTGAAATCAAAGCGTTTCTTAGTGCTACAAAGCAAAAGATAACCAGCACTCCAAAATAAATCTCATTTTCCCTGATTCCCAATAAAAAAAAAAAGAAAACCAGACAGCTACTGGTCAATCCAAAGCTCTGGTTTCCAGCAGGCAGCCCTCAGCTCTGCACTCAATCACAGTTCTGGAGCTGTCATGCCATGGAGCAGGAGGAAATACTTTAATTTGAAAAGCAAATGTAATTACACTAAAGAAAGAAGGCGAGTGTTCAGCTCCATGCTCCCTCCCAGCTCCCAGGGCTGGCAGAGCACACTGGGATGCATTTGTGCTCCCATGCCAAAAATCCCGTGGGCATCTGCCAAGAATATTTAACTGTCTTCCCTTAGAAAGGTGGCAAAGAGGGAAAATGATCAAAAGAGGTTAAAAAGACAGTTTTGCTTTCCCCTCCTGATAATTACACAGATTGTATCTCAGCCTGACAACAGAAAAATGATCATTACAGCAGGAGAGCTGTTGTTGTTGTGAGGTTTTTATGGCAAAGGCTTCAGTCCCAGCCTGCTGCTGTTGTCATTCTCCACACAGTGTCACACTCAGAGATTTGATGCAGATACAATACAGGTGAAGTTTCCTTTGCATTTGTCACATTATTTTCTAGGCATTTTCCACGGATAAAATTTATTCCAGCCCCATTTCATCCCGTTTCTTACTGTCACCTGGTACCAGCTAGAGCAATTCATGTTTCAAATCCCACCTACCAACAGAAAGGAAAGCTGAACTGATCTGTCTGGAACTCCCTTACAGACTCCTGTCAGGGGCTGTCCGTGCCTTTCTTGCTATGGACTATTTTCCAAGTCTCAGTGAGATGCAGACCATTTAACAGTCAATAAAATCATTGGCCAGTCATCAACTGAAAGACCATAAAAAGTTCAAATGATCTTTTGCAGGCAGATACAAGCCACTTTTCTCATGCCTCAAGGCAAAGGAAAGACAAATGCAGTTTCTTTTAGTTTAATGTCAAATCCATGTTAAGAAAGTGGCTTAAATTAATCTGGTTGTCTTTAATTATTAAAGCCTTTTTTTGTGATGCCACTGCAATTTATAAAGACAATGCCCTGCACCACAGTGGTGCACACACTGTTCCAACACAAGGATTGTTTTATTTTTAAATATCCCATGCATCCCAACACCCTGGAAATGTCTGGAGCAATACAGGATACTTCTCACATCCAGCAAAGCACAGACAGCACCACTGATCCAGAACTTTATTCCACTGTGAGTCCAGACTCCACCAGATCCACATTTTATCTCCTGCAGAAAGATCCAACAGGCAAACAGCTGTCCCAAAACTAAATGACCTGATGTAGGGATTTGACATGTAGTGACAGACACATTTATCTGACAGCAGCAAAAAGGACTCATGGATTTCCAGTACAGACATGTCCACAAGCACAGCAACCCTTCTAAATGAAATATGAATTTCCTGGAAGTCTAGCCTACAATGGAAAAAGAAAAGTTACAAAATCAGTAACTTTTTTCATCTGAGTGGGTGACACTGGCCCGTGGTGTGAACAAACTGGAGTATCAAAGATGTGTTGGAGGAATAAATTGTATTACATCAAAAGAAAATAAAGGATTGCCTCCATAGAACAGCCTACCAGGATTTTACTGATCCTAGATGATTTGTCTGTGGCACACACTCATGGACAAGCACACACAGACCAGCAGAGGTTTAGGAACAGAAAAGCTCATACCTATATATGGCTCTGTTCCATGGCACTGCAATAAGTGCAAATACAGTAAAATATATGAAAGGACTCACATGGTGAGCAAAATAAAAGCACAGACAGGCTGGAAAATTTCCCTCTAAAACAGAATTCATTCCTGAGGTATTCATTTCAATGGAAATATGCTTTTGCTCTTACTGAATTTAATAAGGAGATCTGCCAGTTATTACAAATGCAGAAGAAGCAGCTACCCTGGAAGACTGAGCCAGTCTAGAACATTAAATCCTGTAAGTCTCAAAAGGTTCATCACTTTTAATAAAAGGCTCAGACAGTGTATTGGTAATCAAATCAATCCATAACAACGATTACACATGCACCAAAGAATGCAGAGCTCTGTAAAGGAGCTGTGGAACTGTCAGCTCCACGATCAGTGCAACCTGACCCAGCCAGAGCAGCCAAAACTCAACCCTGGCAGCTCCTGCCAGGCAAGCTGGGCAAGCCTGCAATGACAGCAGCATGCAGGGCTCCCTCAGTGTCCAGCTAATTAGTGTCCAGGCTAATCAGTGGCTGCTTGGGGCACAGCCCCCTGTCCCCAGAGCACAGCTGGATTCCTGCAGGGCATTCATTCATCCATTCATTCATCCATCCATCCATCCATCATCCATCCATCATCCATCATCCATCATCCATCCATTCATTCATCCATCATCCATCCNCATCCATCCATCCATTCCCTGCCCAGACCCCCCAGCCACCAGGGCCAGCACTCCTGGGACAGGAAGGTGCCCAAGTCACTGAGGGCCATCCCAGAGCTGGGCTGGGACACACAGCCCTTCCCAAAAACGCTCCCTTTTCCCAGAGCACACAATGGAAGCACAGCTGTGCAAACCTGCTCCAGCTCCCAGCCCCACTGCAGGCAGCTCTGGGGATGGCACAGCTCCTCAGCCTTCCAGCTTCCATGCTGAAAACTGCAAGGAATGTCATTTATTGTCCCACTTTCCCCTGTAAAGGACACAAAATACTGGTGATTCTGCAGGTTCTGTGACACCCAGGGGAGAAAAATAACTCTGTCAGATGCTAACTGGGCACTGTTTATGCACTGGGGGTACATACCTGGTCACCCTGTGCTCTGACCAGTTTATTATACCCTGGAGTTGGAGGCAAAAAGCAATGTTTTTCTAGTCTGAAGCAGCACCA
Organism: Toxostoma redivivum; assembly: GCA_013397375.1. Taxonomy (NCBI): domain Eukaryota; kingdom Metazoa; phylum Chordata; class Aves; order Passeriformes; family Mimidae; genus Toxostoma; species Toxostoma redivivum. The sequence goes on along the minus strand of VXBI01000852.1, from coordinate 183,325 downwards.
AGCATTTCAAGTCGTGAGCCCTGAGAGCTGCAGGAAGGTGCAGGACACTGCTTGCCCCACTGAGCTGTGAGGGAGGCAGCAGATGACAATGCTGCAGTGTCCTGTGGCACTTCTCTGAATAACAACGATCAAGACACTCACAGAAAAAGCACACGTTTGTGTCACTAAAAAAATTACATCTGATGCTAAAGCCAGTGAAACACCCCAAATGAGGAGCACAGCAGTCAGACTGTGCTGATGTCCCCTGGGCATTTCTAAATTAAAGCCTGAAGTCAACACATATTGCAGCCATCCAGCAAAGATTGCTTTCTACAGGGAATTTAAAATCATTGCACACCTTGACATTTGTCTAAGGTATTGAGCTATTATTTTAAACACCTACTTATGGCTCCTAGGCTCAATGAAGTGACTCACCCTTGCATTTGCTGTTTCAGAATTCCAGCTAAATGGAAATGCATACACAGTCAGTGGTAAATGTGACAGAAATAAAGCAGTAAATGAGGTGTAGGGAATAAAAAGAGAGAGAAAGAGAGAGAAAGAAATAAGGTTCCAGTGGAAGCTTGGGGAGGACTCGTGTTTCAGAAGTTTAAATCAGAAATACCAGTTATAATCTCACCTCCCAGCATTCCTTCAGTATTTTTCTCCCTTTGTTTCTTGCAGTCAAACAGCTGCTGCTAAAAGTTACTCTGATTGTTTTGGGGTTTTTTTGGAAGGATTGAATCTCTCTTTCCAATTTCTGCAGAAACTGGATCCTACTTCTTCCATCAAGTTCTAATTAAAATGAAAAGGTTCATTTCTACACTTCTGAACACACTGTTCTGTTTGTGACTGCAAACTTCACCCTAAAGCAAACTTCAAAAGGGTAAGACTAGAAATAATGTGCACTGGTGTGATCAAAAAGAAAGACAAAGTAGATTTTGGAATTTGATGAGTTGCATGGGTATTTATGAGAATATTCCTCTCAAATTAGCTTTGATCTGGAGAATGAAATCCCAGTATGAAGAATTTCAGACTTTAGTCATCAAAACATCATCTATGTGCATAATTATTGCAAGAGTCCAAAATAAGCTCCAAATTGCCAATAAATCCAGAAGTGGAAGGCAGCAGGTTCATTTCAGGCACAAGACTGGCATCCACTCCTCCCTGTCCCCTGTGTTTTTCTAGGAAAACTTAAGATCCATTAATGAGCAGAAAGACAAAACTCCAAACTCTCATCTGGAACCAGGTTCAGCTGCCAAAAGCTGAGCTGTGATCCTGGGGTCAGAGCTGAGCCAGGTCTGCCTGGGAGCAGCGTGGAATGACCTGGGGTCACTGTCCTGCCTCGGGCCAGGGTCACCAGGGTGGTGACACTGCTGGGCCAGCCCTGCCCGGGTCACTCAGGGTGTCCCAGCCCTGCCAGGGTCCCCCAGGGTGGTGACACTGCTGCCAGGACCTGCTGTGCCAGCCTTGCTCACACCTTCCCTGGACCATGGGGAACAAAATCAGAAAGAGCCCGACCTGAAGCCAAAGAGCTTTGCAATTTCAGAGCACAGTGGAAAGGTTCTGTGATATATGTATAAATATACAACAGTATATTTAGGTATTCGTTTTGGCACTAACTTTTTTTCACATCTATATAATGTTATTTTTCCAAGTGTGGGCTGTGATTCACAAAAAAAAAAAAAAACCACCAAAAAACCCCAACTAATCTTTTTCTAAATAGCTGCTCCAAGCAGGTTGTTTCCCATCCTCCTTAAGACTGCCTAGCTACACTAATCTGCATTGATCAAACTGAGCTGCAGCTCATTTCCCACACTGAAACTGCGACTTCTCAGATAAATTTGGGAACTTAAACCTGTTCTGCAAGATAATGATGGTGTCTCTGAGCTCCTCAGCATTTCTGTATTTAATGAACATTCCCTGAGGTCCACCATTCAGCTTGGTAGTGAAATTACTAAACCACAAAATCAGTGGTAGTTTTTTTTTTCCTTTTGTTGTTCTACATATGCACACACAAAAGCTGACATTTTCACTCTGCTGTCACTTCTTGCCACTCGTGTTGCTTTGCTGCTTTCCCACCCAGATATACTCAAGCTGTTGCTTCCTATTGGCTGCAGTCAAATTTGAAAAGTTTTTCTTCCATTTGTGCTCTTCCCCTCCTGGAACAAAAGCCACTTTAACTGCCTGTGTGTCCCCTCACACACCATGGTGTAACAGACCTGGCATCCACCATCACTAATTCTACAGAATTTTCTTCTTCAACTGTCACATAAAGACTTTGGTAAAGACCCTCCTCACACACAGAGGATTTCAGAGCACATACATAATGGTTATTTATAGCAGGATGGGCTCAATTCCCTGCTTGCTCTCCTTAAGCCAATTGCCCACTTCAATATTAATTTCTGTTAGAATTATTTACTGTCCCAGGAAATACTGCTTATACTCATCCATGGCTTCTTTTCTGGAATCTCTCTCACTACATGTGCAAAGCAGCTTTTCCAGTTTTCTCCCCTCCCATTCCCTGCCCCCTGATTTTAAACTGCTGCACAGAAATCAATGCAGTATCTGTGGCCTCAAAAACAATTAGCCAGCAATTCCAAAGCAGGAGGCTTCACCATTCACCTCAACATGGATGCAACACCCAGCTCTGCCCCACAGAGATTCCATTTCAAAAACTCCCTTCCTGCACTGTAAGCCAGCAGTCCCACACCATCAGAATAATGAGGCACAGCTCTCTGTTCTTCACTGAAGATGTACAGGCTAACAGCTTGATTTTAATTCCCTGCTGCAACAAGTAACTAATTACAACCTGCACTAAAAGTTAGCTCCAATAATTTAACACAGTAATTCTGGAGATCTGACAGACCTCTAAATTATGTGTAAATAGACTGTTATGAATGCTTGAGAAAATTAGATTATAAATTTAAAAGTCTCCTGCAGAGGAAGTTGAAGACAAGCATATGAGTACCTTATCACAGCAATTTCAGTTTCTGTTTATTAATGCTAACAGCCACATGTATCTTCTGGCCCAAATAAATCAATGGCTTTCCAGACAAAAATCCAACTTTCCTCAACAGAAAAGGGGAGTCACAAAAAACAAACAAACAAAAAACCAAAAAACCAAAACAAACAAACAAACCAAGAGAAGGTCTGAAATCAAATTAAGCTCTTTATCATCATGTTATAAAGAATCTTTAGGTTTTATCCCCACAACTTGACAGCCAGCTAACATAATAAATAATAAACACCCAGCACACTGGGCTGCTTGCACCTGAAGTTCATTGGTACTACTGCCTGCAAGAAACAAAGGTTTTCCTGGTGACCAGTGCATGGCTGCTGCCTGACTTGCAGAGCTCAGTCCTGGCTCCAGAACAAGCAGAGGCTGGGGAGAGCAAGGCACAGGAAAACTCTCACTTCATTCTGGTTTAAGAAGTAGAAATGGGAGGGCATCACCTAGAGGATTGTTGAGGGGAAATTTATCAGCAGAAAATCTGTCTTATTCCAGTTTGCAGTCACAAGATCACACATATTACCAAATTTAATATAAAGATTAAGATAATTTCAGAATTCAGCCTGAAGATGTGAGAAGCCTTTATACTCATGCAGTCAATGCCCACAAGATGCAAAATGAGTTTCAAATCTGTTATGTCCTAAAAGCCTGAAGCAGCTCCCCTCTCACTTCTGTGGCTGTGTGATAAAAGCATGGCCAGGGCAGTATTGCTGCATTTCACTGCAAGTTCAGTGAAGACGTGCACAGCATGTCACATTTCCTGAGCCTGAGCACAGGAATATTTGTATTTCTTTTCCAACTCCTTTTTCACACTTCTCTCTTGCACCTGTTCAGAGCTGGTTCCTCCTTCCTCTGCATCACAAAGACAATGCTGTGAGCCAGAGGAAATGCACTGGGGAATGTTGGGTCCAAAAAGGCACAGCCAGCAGAGTCCATCCTTCCAGGAGCAGAGCAGGGAGCACCCCCTGGCTCTGGGGGCTGCCCAGTGCCCTGCTCTTAGCACTGTCAACTCACTGCCAGTGAAAAACAGCCAGGGTTTATTTCCCAGCTGTCTGTCACCAGGCACTGGGGCAGCAGGGACCTTCTAGAAAGTGTCTAAAAACCCTCCAGATACGTGCACAATGGCTTTGGATAGCACATGCCAGGGGAACTGCAGCTTAAAAGGACTCCTGAGCAAGTACAAGGATAAAAAAATCAGAGGGAAGAGGAAATTCTTGTCTTTCATCTCCTGCACACATGAACTGTCACTTCTGCTGGGGAAAGCACTTGCAGAAGCTTATGTAAGGAGAATAAGCTTCAAGTAGGAGATCTATCTAAATAAAATCATCTGCTTTCAGACCTTTCCCCCCAGATGTTAAAATTAAATAAAGACACTTTGCTACTGGAAGCTGCTGTATTTATCAGTGCTCAGAGGCTGCCTCGAGAGCTGCCCTTAGGGCACACTGAACCCCACTGGCAGCTTTTCCACATGGACTCACACGGTGCTGCTGCAGTTCTGGTTGTGATGCTCAGTTCTGGTTGTGATGCTCAGTTCTGGTTGTGATGTTCAGTTCTGATCTGTGTGCAAAAGGGAGAACACAGCACCTCCACCCCGAGGGTGGCTGTGCCCTCCAGCAGGCTCCCAGGGCAGGGTCACAGCTCCAAGAGGCCAAGGAGAGTTTGGACAACACTCTCAGACACATTTCTGATTTTTGGGGCTGTCCTGTGCAGGGCCAGGAGCTGGAGCCAATGATCCTTGTGACCCCTGTTCATGATTCCATGATTCTGTACCATGGAAGCCTCAGAAATGCAGTTTATTCTGTAACTGTTAAAAATTTGCATTCTTGAGCCTAAGAGTAAGCAATTATTCCCATTCATCAAAATTATAGGCCCTAGAAACTGTTGAACCTATTATGTGTAGCCCAAGGCCAATTGCTCTGCATAGAATTGAATATAAGATTTAGATGTCTTTCAGCCTCTTGGAAGGATTTGTTAAAATGTCCATAGGTTATTTCGATAAAATTCCCCCCAGAGCACCACTCAGAAATGAGTTTTATCAAAAACCTGAATGATAAGATTGGCTCAGATTCCTTTCTTGGGAAAACATCCATACCTAATTAAGTGTATAAATCAGCCTGATGAAGAAGGGGGTTTGTCCCCTGAAGATCCAGCCTGTGCTATCAGCTTCTACCCAGCAGCCAGCCATACCCTCCTTCATTTCACTTCTCTCAGCCTGTGCCTGCTGCTCAGTTACTAAAATTATTCACTGTTACAACCTCCTGTGCCTCTCTAAGTCAATTCCTTCACTTTTCCCAGGACAAATGCAGGTTCTCATAGACATAAAACCCACCCAGACTGTTCCTGCCTTCCCTTTTTACCATCAGAGCATCTCCCTGCTGTGTTCTGTGTGTTCTGCTTTCAGGCTCAGTCTGCTGCAGGAATCCCCTCTCCTTCACCTCCCACACAGCAGCTAGAGGTGGCAGGGCTGCTCCTTTCAGGGTTTACAACTCCAGCTGGAGTCTGTAATTCCAACAGTCCCAGCAGAACCCGGGACAAGCAATGGATTGATCACCACAGCACCCACAGAGGGCTGGGAAACCACTGCTGCCCTGTCAGTCCTCTCAACAAAAGAGCCTGAAGGAAAGGAATCTGGCACTACATGTTTACTTCCATGGGGGAAAGCCATCCTTGTTCTGTTCTGCTGGAATGAGCCATTCCAGGCTGCCTGGGCTCACCTGCATGTGGGTCAATGCACCCCTTCCATCCCAAACCCCAAATTCCATTCATCACCTTCTCCAGCTGAGGTCAGCTTCTTGTGCTCTGCAATTATTTGCTTTAACTTGAGAAAAAAAAATCATTTTAGACTGTTTTTAATGCTGGGCTGCAGAGACACAGCTTCCCCTCTGCACAGAGCAAAGCCCAGCAGTCACTGTGCCCCCGTGCTGACCTTGGCAGGCTCAGTGAGGGCAGAAAAGGAGAAATCCTTCCCTTCAGACACTGAGGAGCTGCTGCACAAAGCATGGGAAAGGCACCTGCCCTGCAAGCAGCAGCCCTGGGAGGTAAGAGCAGACAGGACCCCTGACAGTGTGATAACCCAGCCCCAGGTAATGATGAACCAGCCCCAGGTAATGATAACCCAGGTAATGATGGACCCAGCCTTTCAGCCTGCAGAAAACACCCAGGCTCTGCTCAGTGAGTTTCAGACACTCCACAAACCATTCATCCCTCTGCTCCCTTGCAGATTCCTGGATGCTCACCAAGCTCTGCACGAGGATTTGCTGCCAGCAGGTTATCAGCAAGCACTCCACCCCTGGCCTGCTCTCAAGATGACTTTAGCATCTCTGCAGCCCAGTAATCTTGGACAAGTTACATGAGGAATGAAGATCCTCCTCGAGGGCCAAAACCACCAAATTAATATTCCACAGCAGTGTCCCCTGACTGAGATCATCCCTGCCACACCTCAGTGAGTGTGCCTGGGTCCCTCACTAGCAGAGGGACACTGAGGTGCTGGGAGTGTGTCCAGAGAGGGGGGACAGAGCTGCTCAAGGCCAGGAGAACAAGCCTTTGAGGATCAGCTATGGGATATAGGGCTGTTTAGCCTGGAGAAAAGGAGGCTTAGAGGGGACCTTGTCACTCTCTACAACCACCTGAAACAAAGCTGCTCTGAGGTGGAGGTTGGCCTCTTCTGCTGGGTAGCAAAGATGAGAGAAGAAGAAATGGCTTCAAGTTGCACCAGAGAAGGTTTCTGGATATCAGAAAAAAATCCTGTCATCCCCTAAGAAGGAACTCATGCAGTCAACTGCAAAAATCATGAGAAAAACCCCCTCAACCCACAGAACAACTACTACAGCCATCTGGCCAGGGCTAAACTGTGACTTCAAGCACCACCCTAACAATGAGTCAAGACAAAAAGCTCAGTGCAGGGAGATGCTGCACAAGTGTCTCAACAAGAGGAGCAGACACCTCCAGCTCTAATGCATTCCTCCTTCTCTCCCAGGATTACAGGGAATCTGCACTGAGGAAAAGCACCCACACTCCACTGCTGAGTTTCAGAAATGGCTGTGATGCTCACTCCCACACTCTGCTCACTTGCCTGAACACAAACTGAAGGGGATGATTATCAGCTCAGCAATTTGTTAAGCATGAGCTCTAGGACCTAAAACATTTCCTACAGAACATCAAGGCAAAGTCTCCATGTCCTCAAGCCAGTCTGTGGCCAATTCCCAGCTAAGCCTTTATGATGAGGGCCCCAAATTCATGGCCAGGCAGGGAGCAGAAATACCATTGAAACGGGCTGAGACCTGCAGTATCTCCCCAGCAAAGGGGAGGGCACTTCCCTCCTTTCCTGAACGTGTCCCAGCTCTCTCAGAGTATTACCTGAGAATTCCAGCCAGGCTGCAGTGCTGCTGATGCTGCCCCTGCAGCCCTGCCAACACCAGGGCTCCCAGCCTGCCCCAAAATGATGGGGAAAGAGCTGGAAAAGGCTGTGCAGCTCCCAGAGCTCCCACTGTGCTACCAGCCAGCCAGGCACAGTAAGGACAGGCAGCAGGAGCTCTGCTCCAAGGCTGCAGGGTGGGGAAAGCTGCAGGACAGGAACAGCACCATGGGCTCAGGTTGGTTCAGGGAGCACTGACACATCCACAGAGCCAGCTCACAGCCCTGCACACTGCACAGTGTCCGAGTCTGGGACATCCCTTTGGGATCCAGAGCTGTGAGACCCTGTCAGGGGGCTCTGAGACCCTGGGATGATCCCAAAACATCTGTGGGGTTGATTATAGCCCTTGGAACAAATCACCAGCTTTAGATGAGAACTTAAAAGTCACAGGAGTTTAAGTAGTGTTATCATAAAGTGAAAATGTAGATTTTAGGATTTTTGGGAATGGGGATTTTAGAACACAAGATGGAGGAAAAAGCATGTGTTTGGTCTTTCTTTGTTCTTCTTCTTCATCTCCATTTTCTATTGTGGAGCTGGCACTTTGGGATTGGTTTAGAGTAGAAGTTCAGTGTCTAACATAGATGATGGGAATTGGGAAATAATTGTAAACATCATGTAGGTAGTTTTTAGTATAAAAAGATAACAGTGCCCTGAAGGGCAGAGAGTGTGCCATGGCTGCCCTGCCAGACAGACCTGGCTGGGCTGAGAGAAAATATTCCAGATAAGAAAAGAATAAACAACCTTGAGAGTGAAAACTAAAGAGCTCAGATTGATTCCAGCTCGGGCACACGAACTGCCAGACAAGAACTTTTACACAGCTCGGGGAAAAACCAGAACAGATTCTGAGACCCAGAACACTGGGGCAGGTCCCATCAGCTCCTCAGAGCCATGCATCCTGCACACACACATGGCACAGTCTGTCTAAGATCCTCTCTGGTTTCTCTTTCAGGGATTCAGGCACAGCTGACACTGGTAGAAGGTGACCTTACACAGCATCTGTGTTGCAATTGTGAATGTGTTGCTAGGGTGAGCTGAGGATAAGAGCTAAGGCTTGGCTCTACAATTTCTGGCTTTTTTCACTCGTGTCAGCCCTTATTGTTATTTCCACATAGGGAGAGGAAGGTATGATTAAGAGGAAGAATACTGCTGCTTTGCTTGACTGTTTCTTGGCAGTTGGTGGATTTTGCTAAAAACCTTATCAGAATAAACCTCTTTCTTGTAGTGGAGGCATTTTCATCTGCAGAAAAAGATCTGCTGCAACTGAGCTGCTCCCAAGCCAACATTACACACAGCCTCGCTGTCAGCAGGGGCTTGATCCCTCGAACCTGCAGGAAAGGAACACTGGAGTTAAATCTTTCTGAAACAACCTTTCAAGTCAAGTTTCAAGTACTTACTGGGAAACAAAACAAACTAGCACACTCGGGCAGACAGATGATTCACTCCCAGCTCTGAGCACTACCTCATTTTACCTTTCCTGGAAATACAACCCACCCAATAATTTTTCTTATTTCCCTACTCTTCCTAGCACCTATTAAATTGCAGATGCTTGTGTCCCCCAGTAAGAACTCTGAGATATATTATGAACAATTTTAAAGTCCACAGACTGTGCTTGTTATTTTTGGTAGACAACAGAAAAGGTTAGCAATTAATCACTGTCTGCTATCTGCACTTAAAAAGTGGCAATTATTGATAAACGTGCTCCCACTTCAAGCACGTTACTGAGAACTGGTGAGAAGTCTGGACTGCTCCAAAAGCTGAAAACATTAACTGGCCAAACAGCTTTTGGGGCCAGAACACAAATACCAGCCTGGCTAATTGAAAAGATGACGTCACTGGGCTGATTTATGAAAGGCACTGCTGATGTTTAGATTGGGAACATTTACTTGAGATGGCCAAAGTAAACTGCACGGCCTTTGTTTTGGACAGCTCCGTTTATGAAGCTGTCATTTCAAAGGGCCATTAGAAATAAACAGAAATGTGCTGACAGAAGCTAGGGAGGGGCTGGGCTGGGGGTGCTGCTGCTGGCACTGTTTTATTTTTAAACCCACGCACAGCTGGCCCAGCAGGGTTTCCTGCAAGCTCCCACTCCTGTCCCCTCTCAGCACTGAAAAGTTTCCAATACACCTTCTGCCTAAAATCCCATCAATGACAGCAGCATATGTTGTTTATGATACAGGTCTGCACAGCGCTCCAGCAATAAAAAGCAGGGAATATTCTATATTCCCAAGAGAAACAGGCTGGAGATACTCCCTGAGTCACAGATATTCCCTAGGCCACAATTCAGGTAGTTTCCAAGAATTCAAGCTGTGGATGATATGATTTATAGTCAGAGCAGCGAATTGAAACATTTGGGATGCTCAGAATTATTACCTGTTTATGGACTTTAATTACAAGTAGTTTTCTCTTCTTAGCGATTTTATTTTTTTACTATCTAACATGTTTGACATTTACTGCTTTTTCCTGGCTGAAGACTGGAGCACGAGGATGTTTTAAGGCACCCTACCCAAAACCCTGGAGCTTTCCTTGCCCTCCTGTGCAGCCTGCAGTGGGACAGAAACAGCCCAGAGCATCCCTGCTCAAAGCAAACACAGAAATCCCCCCACATGCACAGGAACTCCATCTTCCCTGCATTTACACTGGATTTGTTTCACCAAGCTGCTGTCCCACCAGGGATGCCCCTGCATCCCAAATATTTATATCAGCTGATCAACACACAGCAAGGGGAAAAAAGAAATTAAAAAATGCCTGATTGCTCCCACTGTCTTCAGACAGAGTGACTGCTAAAGAACATCTGTAGGCTTTTGGAACAATTTTATAGAGTTTTGGGTGAGATTGCAACAGAAGGAGGAATATCCAGAAGAGTAGAGCACTAAACTAAGTAGTAAATGTCAGAACTGCCTTGTAAAATAAGGGGAAGAATAAAAAGGTGCAAGGGAAGAGGTGGAGCAGTGGGAGGAGCAGATCTGTTTCATTTCACAGCACAACAGGTAGGAATTATCTAAATGTTGCTTTTGGAGCCAGAAACTCTTTCATGTGGTGGGACCCAAGACCTCACCAGTCATGGCCAGAGTGAAAATCAGCTGGGAAGATTAACCAGATGCCTGTTAGGTATCACATAATTAGACTTAACCTAAAATAATTAATCAGGCATATCAAATTAATTTGAAGTCTCTGTCTTGCAGGTGCTGTACTCCTTCAAGTATGGGGGATCCCAAAACAGTGTCGCTTGTTGGTCACAGAAATATCAAATGTTTTCTGAAATCATTAGAAACCCTTGCCATTTTGAATTTCCAAAGACTTTCACCTGTTTTTGTTGGGTGCTCTCTTTAGGGAAAAGGGAGAAGGGATATTTGTGTAAGGGAACGTTCCCACTTTATTATAAATGCAATCAAAAAAGCAAGCAGACCTCAACATTCCCAGTTTTTATAACCATGAGGAGAATTCAAGTCAGCTCACAAGTAATTCCTGGGAAATTTAGATAAGATAAGCATTAACTGCTGAGGGAAAAAGAGACTTTTTAAAAAAGGATCGCTGTGTTTTCTACCCATTGCAGCACAGTAGGGCAGACCCTGCCCTGTAATCATTGAAGTAACTCAAACTGGCTGCAGTGTTTACACTGAATTTTTAATCAATGTACCTAGATTAACCCTTCAGTAAGCAGCTTTCCAAGGCTTAGGACAGTACAAGAAATTTCAAACATGCTACTTCAAATAGAAATCAAAGTGAAAAAGTTTAAACAAAACTAGACAAAGCCAAGCAAAAATCCCCTAAAACTTCCCAAAAGCACAGGGCAAAGGACAAAAAAAAAGACAGTTTCAAGTACATAATCTTAACTAAAAAGCCACAAAACCAAACATCATCACTACCTCCCCCCCCCAAAAAAAAAAAAAATCCTAACCAACCAACCAACTAAAAAACCAAAGGAACAAGTGACAAAGCAAAGGGAGACCACAACAAGAAATGCCAGTGACATCCCTGAGCCCTCCCAGGGCACAAAAATGTGCATTTCCCTTCTCTAACCAATCCACTCCAGCCACGTGCATTCCAGAAACTGATGGAAACTGAAGACCTTTACCTTTCTCTCCAGGACAACTCAAACTCTTGAACAGGTTAAAACCCAGCCCTTCCTCTGCTTTCTGGAGGAGGAAAAGGAAATTAATTGGGCATCCTCATTCAAGGATAACAGTGCAGGGGTATGGTTTTATTTGCAGTGCCATTATCACTATCATTTACTCAAAAAATTAGATATTAAAAACAGTACACAAAATATTTGGCATCCATAATTAGAGGAGCTGCTTATCTTGAAGAAATTGTAGTTATTAACATTAAAAAAGTTAAAAAAAAAAAGAGCACTCCCTCAACAAACTGCACCTCCTGATATTTCACCTCAGTTTTGACATAAGCTGAGTAGCAGCAATGTCTTCCTGATTTTTACTTTTGCAAAAAGTCCTTAAGATGATGGTTTAAAACTCCAGTATTACCTGTAAAAAATTGAAATGCATTGCCATAAAATCTTTTTGTAGACATTTAACAGTTTATGTCTACAACAGAAAGACAGATTCCTTCTGCAGGCCTACTGAGCAAATCAGCAGAGCCAAGATCAAACCTCTTCCTCTCCTAATGCTCTGAGTTTAGCAAACTCACTGTTAGAATAGGAGTTTTTAAAAAAAAAGTCTCCTTCAGACATGCACACTCACTCCCATCACAGAAGTGCCAAACAGCATTCCATTAAACTCTCCAAAAAAACCTTTTGGAGTGAGAATATGGAAAAATTTCAGCTCTGAGTTGCCTGCAAGTTCACAGCTCCTGTTTTCACAAACTCCTCATAACTGAGGTTGGTTCCATCCCTGCAGTGCTGCTCTCAGTGAGCTCCAGGTGATGTGGCAGCAGAGCTGTGCTCAGGGACCATGAGAACCCCCAAAAACCTCCCCAGCTCCTGTTTTCACATCCTTCTCCCAATAAAAGCTGCTTCCATCCCTGCTCTCAGTGAGCTCCAGGTGATGTGGCAGCTCCAGCTGTGCTCAGGGACCATGAGAACCCCCAAAAACCTCCCCAGCAACCTCACACCAGCCCTGCCCTCCTGCCTGCCCCACTCTGACAAACTCCAGCTGTTTCACAACATCTTCCTCAGCTTAACAAAGGGGGAAAAAAAATAAAAATCTCAGTGCCCTAAATCACACTGGTGTCAGTGGACACCATGGTTCAGCTGCAGCCATTTCAAAGAACAGCTGCTCAGGACATTAAAGCACATTCTTCTCATGCAGCCACAGAACTTCCAGAAACATGAGTGACCAATCTGCCTAAGTGCATATTTATTAACAACACTGAGGGCTCCTCCTTAGATCAGTGTCTTGTTCCAGGCCCAAATCTTCTCTCAGCATAAAATTACTCATTTTTTGGGACTGTCCTGGCTTCTACCAGCAGATGCTTCTGCCAAACATTAATAATAATTATTTATCTTCAGATTCATCACATCCTCAGTGTCACCCATACATGTGAGGGTGCCCTGGCAAGGGCCCCCAATTCCAGCTGCTCTCTATAGCTACATATATATATATATATTTATATTTATATATCTGTATCTGCTCCTGTGCCCACATGCAGCCCCCCACCAAAGCCCAGCTTTGCTGCAGGCATCTGGCTTTGTGGCAGAGGAGGAGGATTTTCTTTTTCCCATGGCCTCTGTGTCATATCCTGTTTCTCAGAGTCCTCCCATTCCCCTAAACATGACTTATCTCTCCAGCACTTCTCTTTCTCAGACTCCAGGCTGACTCTCCTGCTGACAGTGGAGCAGCATGCATGCCAGCTTTTCATGGAATTATGTAAAGATTTCAGACCAAGAAATAAAAACTTGAAAATTTGAGGCTTGTGAAACGTTTTGGAATGCGAGACAGGAGTATCATGCAGAAGTACTGTTTATATTTATTTGGTATAATAGAATTTAGTTCAAATAAACCTTGTAAGTGATGGAAATAAGAAAGTATTTGTTTGCAAGACTACACTCTGGAATAACTAAAATGTGTTACCAGATTAAAAAGTTACAGATGCACAAGCACAAGCCAAGACTAAATCCTGCTGTCCTTATCAAGCAAGATGAGCCTAAAACTGGAGGTCCAGGACAGGAGCAGGACACTGGCTCTGTGACACCTTGGTGTATGGGACAGAACAAAAATCACCCAGCTGAGAGCAGAGCTGGGGAGAGCTCTGGGGCTTTGCTTTGCTCCTTTTGGTGGCTTCTTTCCTCCCCTGGAAATAATCCAGGGACAGCTTATGGAAAACAGGACACAACTGAAAGAGAAGTGCTCCTGAGAAAAACTCTCAGATCTGTGCCTGGGTCAGGAAATGCACAAGTGACCCTGCTCAGGGAAGGGTTTATCAATGAACAGCTTTTGGGTTTTACAGTCAGCATCACTGCAGAAGGGTGGAGAAGGCACCACAGCTTATCTTATCTGCTGCATCATTCTTCAACTTTACACCAGAGATTTAAAAACCTGCTGTGGAAATGCTGGCCTTTAATGTACAAAACCCTTCTAAGGAGGATCACAGAGCAGGGTGAGGATCTGGTAAGAAGTTCCAGCTGCTGAAGCCAGAGCTTCAAGCAGCTTCCTCCGTGCAACCTGAGGCTTTTTCCAAACACACACTTGGCTCTGCTAGCCAAGAAAGAAATACAAGATGTGCTCACACTTGGCCCCAAATGAAAGCCTAGAAATTATTATGGGTCCTAGTGAATATCAGTAAAAACGACCTTTTTCTTTCTTAACAATCCTCCCTCAAACACCTCTAAGGAACAAAGGCTAGGACAAAAATTGCCTCAGTGCTTACCCAGAAACACAGAGAAATAAATTCTCTGTAAGCCTGGTGAGCAGGTAGTCCCAGCACAGGGAACCCAAAAGCACAACTTAGTGCAGTCCTGGAAGGGAGGAGATAAGCAGGGGACCAAAACCAGGGCTCAGTGCCAGCTGTGAGGTCAATTCTGTTCTCAAGAATGTAGGCACGTGGGTTTTTTTCACTCCTTTATAAAATGGACTACTGCATTTACACAGCAGCAGCCAGCTTGAAGAGATTCACTCACAGATCTGGCAGAATGCACACAAATTCCATGTTATACAGAGCCCTTTGTGGACTCAGAAACTTGTCTTCAGCTCCATCTGAAGTGCACAGACAGCACAGAGAATAATGGTTCCAGATTTTCCTGTTCTGAACTGAAGGAAGGTGTTGGCTACAAATGTAAGGCTCACCTTATTGAGCTCTGTTCAAATATTCCCCTCATTTAGACCACAGACCTCAGAAATGGGTCTTGTTTTCCTTTTCCTCCTTTTTGAAAACCTAAGGCAGTAATTCAGACATGCAAATGTAAGAACTAGCTAAATTTTAAAGTATCTTCATACCGGAAGGTGCCAGAAGAGGTTTATATACTGCTTTTGCAGCAGACAGAACTGTTCACTTTCAGAAACAAACCACTTCCATGTGCTCCAGATACAGAGGAAGGAGCTGAACCCACGTTTTTTGGATAGGATGATCTGACAGTGCAAGGGTTGAATAAAAACCACACAAACTGGGCTGTCTCCAGCCCACACAAATCCTTCTGCATCCTCAGATTGCCATGGCTCCTTCTCCAGCCTCTTTGGGGTCTCTTTCAAGCACACACAGACCCACTCCATATTCATTTGCTATCTTTGCTGTTTAAATGAGCTCCATTTTCCTAATGCCAACCCCACAATTTACAGCTGAAGTGCTGAGAACAGAGACAGGGTAGATGAGCAGCAGGTATATTCACAACAACTGGTTATCTAACTTCACTCTTCAAAAGAACAACCCAGGCAGGCAGAGCAGTTAAGAAGTGAACAGTAAAATGTAAAATGGATTCAACTTCATCTTCTCTCTGTGGACACACACAAACCACTACTGTCACTGGCCTGTGCATGAAATTTCCTGTCTTCTCTGTCTAACAGCCCTAGGACAAAATCATCTCAGGAAATCCCACATTTTATAAAATACCTTTCTACACCACAGTTCCACGTGGGTAGAACTGGGATCAGCCATCCCCAGCAGTGTAAAAAGGCTGTGGACACTCCTCATCATCCCACTTTATCTAACACATGCTTCACAAGCACTGCTAGCAACACCCTGATGGTTTAAAACTCCCAGTTCCAATAAACTGAATCAACAGCAACTTGGACCAGCCCAGGAGCCATTTGGGAACTCTCAGGGAAGATTTTTCAGGCTCTCTGTGTTGCATTCCCAGGGGCTGTGGTGCTGTTTGAATCCATCCCTGGAGCTCTGGTGCTCCTGGTCTGGCACTCCTGGTCCCTGCTGCCATGGGGCTGCCAGGAGAGCATCCTGCTGTCACACAGAGGCACCAGCCAGCCCTGCATCCATCCCAGCACAGCCCAAACCATTCCCCTGGGCCCCTCACAGCAGGGTTGCCTTTGTCATGGGCTCACCAAAATAAAAGCAAGAAGCTGTGAGTCACGTTTGGGACAGCAGTGTCCCCGTTTGAGACCGTGCTCTCCATTATCCCTGCTATGTGACAGGCTTTCCCTTTGCCCTGACACGTTCTTTCCATTGAATTTGCGACAGAATGAACACAAAACAGACCTCAAAAAAAAAAAGCCAATGCTCTGAAATAACAAGAAACAGACAAAGCCATAGCAATTTCTGTTGGCCTAAGACAAATTAGTGGAATTTAACACTTAGCCTGATGAGTACCTCCCACCAAAGGATCAACCAAAGACAGATGAAAAGATCAGGAGCAGCCATTGCCAAATAAAAATTCTTCTTGAAGCTAAAAGCAATCCAGTTCCAAGGAAA
Source organism: Toxostoma redivivum (assembly GCA_013397375.1). Lineage (NCBI taxonomy): Eukaryota > Metazoa > Chordata > Aves > Passeriformes > Mimidae > Toxostoma > Toxostoma redivivum. Next base: position 167,111 of record VXBI01000852.1, on the reverse strand, counting down.
GTTCCAAGTGAAGACTAAAAGCATTGCAATGCTAGCAGAGTTCCATGGCTTTTCAGTAAGTCAGGAATCAGAAATTGTTTGGTTTCTGGACAGGAATGCAGAACACGCCTGTCCTGGTCAATGACAGGCAAGAACAGATCACACCATATGGCCCCTCCAGAGCTGAGATTTGTAGGATGGCTGGATGCTGAAAGGAGCATGATGCAGATGGTTTTGTGTTCTCTGTTCCCCTGCCCTTGTGCTTCCCTCTTCCCTTCCCCATCAAGGGAACTTGCTCTCAGTTTCCAAAACACTTTCCATCTCAAATGAAACACGGTCTCAGGAAACAGAACATTATTTCAGAGTGCTAAGTTTGATGTAAATTGGAGTTGAAACAGGATAATATTTTAAGTGATCAATTAATCTGGTCAGCATTCTGCAATGCCCAATCACATGGTTAACATAAGCATGCTGAGAGCCTGAAAGCTGAGCTAAATGAGAAATGAAATCCTCTGGCTTCGTGGCTCAGGAAAAAAGAAGAAGGGAAGTGGGGGGAGCAGAAATCATCTTAGGCCAAGAAACAACAACATTTCAAAGTAACCCCAAGAGCAGGTTCTTCTCAAAAGAAAGCTTCATGTCATTTTTGGCTAGCATATATTTCTATTAATCTTTAAAAAGTGAAACATAATTTAACATTTAAGCACATGTGACAAAATCTGTTTTGAAGTAAGGTCTGAAAAATTCTCTACCTAGCTCATTTGATATTTGTAGAGTTCATCCTATTGTCATTTGTAATTCCTTGGCTGAAAATACTCAAATCATGTTAGTCCTCTTCATTTCCTTAAATATCTGTGATGGGGTGACAGAAGGGACATGCCACTCCACTGACCATGCTTTCCTCTGCACAAGTCAGCAAATGCCACCAAGATGCCACTGAAGCTTTGAAGACTTCACTGCCAGGTGATGCCAACACCCAGAACCCAGGGCAGCAGGAACAAGCAGCATCTCCTGGGCTCCAAAAGCACTTCTGGGCTGCACAGTGAAACTACTGAGAGAGGAGCTCAAAAAACCCACATGAATCTCTAATTAAAATATTTTGTATGCATAGAGCAACTGAGGCTGGAAGGGACCTTTGGAGTTCATCTGGTCCAGCTCCACCCTAAGCACAGCCAACTCAGGAACTTCACATTTCTGCTGCTTTTCCAAAGAGACAACAATAAGCACAAGCACAGTGGTTAGAAAGGGATATCAAAAGTCCAACCAAATTAAACAAAGAAAGAAAGGAATAAACTGCAAGCCCCCAGAAGGGCTTTCCAGGTACCTGCTGCTGATTTAACTCTCTCCCTTTCCAAAGGAAAGGTCCAAGAGGAGGCATGATGTGAAACCTGGGCAGGAATGAGATGGTGGCAGATGAGTGAAGGCACCTCAAAATTACTCTTTTCTCTTAATGCATTTTTTTTCTTTCCACTGCAGACACTTTACACCATTCTTTGGCAACTGATAAATTAAACCAAAAGCAGGGATGTCTGTGAATGCTGAGTTTCTCCACGTTTGGACTGTCTGCAGTCACACTTGTGCCATGGGAGGGTCCCAGAACAGCTCCCTGCTGTTTCAGTTCAGTGTCCCTCACCCAGAGGATGCTCCAGAGCTCCCTGACCAGCAGATATGGTGGGGACCTCTGGGGAGGTCTCTACCTAAGCCCTAAAATGTGGATCTAGTGTGGATGCTGTATCTTACTCCTTTCCAACACTTTGGCTTTTCTCTCTCTTTAAAACAAAAACACACCCCCAAAATCCAACACATCCTAAACATGATTTTTTCTTGTAAAACCCAGACCACCATGGTTGAGAGGGGCCAAGAAGCTCCCACAGAACATGATCAATTTATCTGTACATTTTAACATCAGCAAAGGCTGAGACCTGAGATGCACAAAGCCAGGCTTTTGTCAGGGCACCCATGAGAAAATCCCAGTCCTGTGTGACCCTGAACAAGAATCCCAATCCCTGCACACGAGCTGAGCTGACTGAGCATGAGGATGAGGTTAAGCCAGAGAGCCCAGACTCTTCTATAACCAGGAGAGAGTGACAGGAAACTCCTGAAGGTAATTCACAAGGGTGTCCACAAGGAGAGAACTGAGAGGAGAAGGAAGTGGAGGAGGGTAGTGAAAGTTTTCTGAACAGGATTTAGGAAAAAAGCACAACACCTGATTTTCCTTGCAGCCTTCTAAGCCCTTTAAAAGCAATACCATTTAAACACATATATGGAAGGAACCCTGAGAGCAAAGGTAACACAGCCCTTGGGAAATGGTAAGGCTCAAGAACTGCTCATTTGGAAAAATTCTCTCTGCCAGATGAGAGGTGTACATATATGTGATCAAAACCAACCAAACAACACTCCCTGTGTCATTCATATTCTGTACAACTTGAGACTGTACTGTTAAATACTTACTCCGTGTAATAATTTTAGATACTGGAGGAAAAAACCCTCCTGAACCCAGTCTGAACGTGAATGGCAGCAGGGTGCACTTAACGCTGTTTCTCCTCTTCAAACATATCTTTACACTTGACTTAAAAATGTAGAATGGGAGCATAATACCCCATTCATTGCTAAGAGCAGCATGAATGAAAAGCTCTCTGAACATCTGTTCAATGATATTTAATGCATGGTCTAATAAGCACTGGCATTTCCTGCTCCCAGATTTGTAGGAATTGCATATGGGCTGCAGCTCTGCTGACAGATCCCTGCTCTCCTGCAAAGGCTCTGCCCAGCCCTGAGGCTGTGCTTCAATTCCTTGTGGACATCACCATATGCTGGCAGCCCGGCAGCAGCACCGAGCCAGGTCTGCTCCTGGCATTGATGCACATTGTCTAAATGCCACAGAGCAGCAGAAGCCACTTCCCAAATGAGCTGTTGCTAGGAGAGAACGCAATGACAGAGGAACACAGGAAACAGAAACACTGGGGGCTTTTCACAGGGCTGGCGTTTGGGAGGCATTATCATATACACAGTCATGTCCACAGTCTCTTCCCAGCCCTTCAACTCATGAAGAGTTAAAGCAGCAATCCCAGAAAACAGCAAGGAAGTTCAGAAACCACTTTCCTTATTGCATAGTGGGGCATAAAGAACAAACACCTTGAGTTTTTTACATTTCTGGACTTGGGAATGCAAAGCACGTTGAGTTAATTTTGATTTGCACATGAAAGCACACTCACTCCCTATTTAATCTTTTAAAATCCAGTAGGGAAAGTTATTTTACTTCAGGGTAGTAGGAGGACAAGCAATGGAGAAAACTTTTCAAGGCTTATTCCTTGCATTTGAATATTCATGGAGACAAAAGATCTGAAATTTGTGCATTATTAGTCACACTGAAGAGGTCCAACATAATGACAAAGCAAGAGCTAACACAACATCTGGAAAGAAACCTGACCCAGCAGAAGTAATATCTGCCTTGTTTGTAAAGCTCCCTGTGGACTTCAGCCAAGCTGCTCTGGATCTGCTCTCTGTATTCCCCTGCTGCAGATTGCACTCACTGCTGGCTCCTTCTCAGCTCTGCACAGCTCAGTGCTGCTGCTGCTGGAGCTCCTGAGCACCCACACCTGCACAGCTCCTGTGCACCCACACCTGCACAGCTCCTGTGCACCCACACCTGCACATCTCCTGTGCATCCACACCTGCACAGCTCCTGTGCATCCACACCTGCACAGCTCCTGTGCATCCACACCTGCACATCTCCTGAGCACCCACACCTGCACAGCTCCTGAGCACCCACACCTGCACAGCTCCTGTGCTGCTGGAGTCATCTCCTGTGCATCCACACCTGCATAGCTCCTGAGCACCCACACCTGCATAGCTCCAGTGCATTCACACCTGCACAGCTCCTGTGCATCCACACCTGCGCAGCTCCTGAGCATCCACACCTGCACAGCTCCTCTGCTCCTCATCCTCCCCTCTCCACTCCATCAATGGCACTGCACAGCCTGGCAGTGCTGAAACACAATCCAGAGAAATCCCAAAACTCAAACAGTTCAAGGAGAAGAGAAAAACTGTGGTGAAAATAAAGCCATTGGAAACAGTGTGGTATCAGCCAGCAGCCATGATGAGGGTGCAGGGAACGCAGCAGGATGGAAGCAGCAGTGATGCAGGGTGAGGAGCAGCTGAGGGATGAGGCAGCTCAGTCCCCACAGGGCACAGAGGCTGCTGCACCCCACACTGCTCACTGCTGCTCATCCCTTTTCTCTTCCAGAAAAGACCCTCAGAAACTCTCCCTGGATAAACACACCCTTTGGATATCACAGAGCTCTTCTCTGGACTTAGTACAAGTGATTTTGGGGTGGCTGAGCAGCCCCTGAACGAAGCCATCCTGCTCCCTGCCCAGTTCCCAGATGATGTGACAGACACCTGACACCTCTGCACCTGTATGTGCTGAGTAACTGCAGGTAAATACATAAATACAGGGAGTATAAATACATAAATACAGGGAATAAATAAATCAATAGAGCACACAGGCAATGGAGAGCAGCCCTGGAGAACACGAACCAAGGCACTGAAGCAGGGAGATGTGACAGTGGGGAAGAACAAGCTGTAAAAGGGAGGTGTGAAAGGGCAGACAGTTCAGCAAAACTGATACCAGATCCTGTGCTGTACTGATCTTGGACATAACAAACACACAGCTCATGGAAAATGCTGATTAATGCCCCCAGCCCTGGCTGCTTGGAGCAGTGTGTATTGATTTCCCTGCAGTCCATGTGCTTTTCACTAGGCAGCATTACAGATTAACAGAAATGTGCCTTCCAGAAAACATCTAGGTTATGAAATGCTTTAGACATCCAGCCTTGGTAAGAACAGTAGATTTTTACAAATTAGGTTTGAATTCACAAATCTCACACCAGTGAATCACATTCCAGCCTTTGGTTTACTCCAAGCCACCAGGAATGGAAAGTATGGCAGAAACCTTAAATATGATTTGGTCCCTGGGCTGTGCACGTTTTGGAAGCAGCAGACATTTCCATAAACCTGTTAACCTCTCGAGACAAAGGTCCCTTATGGTATGTGGGAAGCCTTTCCAATCTGTAATTTTTATTTCATATGAAATTTCAAGAGAACTCACAAAATGAAAGAAAGTGATATAGCAGTCTTATCCCATTACCCTTGGTGGTGATCAGGACACATTAAAAGAGGTTGAGCAATGGGATGCCTTACAAGAACAGGGAAAATACCAAGTCATTCATATCTAAAAGGCCAAAATAAATTCCACAGTTGCAGCAGCAGAAATTGAAAAATGCAAACACTTGCTGAATAATTCAAATATTTCAAAGGAAATGGGAAAAAATCAAATTAAAATACATTATGGAAAGCAAGTGGTAACAACAATCCAAATACTAGATGGAACATTTTAATATTATTCAGCCTATTCCAACTGCTCCCACTACATTTAAACATGTTTTTTAGACAACCTACAACTTCATGTTGATTTTCCTCTACAAAAAATGTCTTGCTCACGTCAAGACCCAAAGTTTCAGACAAAAGGGAGAGAAGTGGGATTTTTTTGAAAAAAGGAACACAAAAGAAACACTCCCACACCATTTTTAACACGAACAGCTAAGAGATTCAGCATTCACTTAACGGCTTTACCTTCGACCACCTGTGACTTAACTGTTATTATTGTTCAGTCAAATATCACTTCTTGCTGCATGCTGTGAGGGGTAGGGGGGAGGGATGGGGACAAGGCATGTAGTGACAGCAAGCACAGTACTTGCTAATTTAAGTAACTCCCAGGAATATTCTTATCTACTACACAAACATTCTTTTTTTTTTTTTTTTTTTTAATTAAGCCACGCAGACAGAGATCAAATGACCACGTATATAGCAATTTATGAGTAATTTATGAGTAACTCCCAGCAGTGCAAGATGCACTTTTGTTCCTGAGGCCAAGCTGGCTTTGAGTCATTAGAATACATGGGGAAACCCATTCTGGAAAGTAAGTTGCATGGAGGATCCTTAACTTACTTTTTATTTCCTCTATAATTAAATGCTTTTAGCATTCAGCTGAGTAGATAAATCACTAGTAAAACCTGGTTGGGTTTTTTTGGTGTTTTTTTTTTTTTTAAATCTGCTGCTAGGGAAGTAGAGCACTGAGTAGTAGGCATTTCAAAGATTTATAGCTGCTGCTATTCCTGTTGATTAGGTTTAAGAGAAAAGGTTTATCTGCAGAAAGCACAAAAGCACATCCTTGGTCACAACCTCTCCCAACACCTGGATCTCAGCCAAACTGGCTCAAGCAGCAATGCATTACTGCAGATAAATGCAGGTGAGTGCATCTTAAACCAAATATTTTCTGTGTTATGGAAAACCAAATTAACAGGCATTCTGAAAGGTGAGCAGGGAGCTGCAGGAGCAGAGAGGCTGCAGCAAGAATGCAGTCATGCAAAAGTGGAGCAATGCTTTTAAATACTGGATAAGGAAATGTCAGAACAAGTCTAGTCATCAAATTTATTTTTTCACATAACCTTTCAAGTGATCTGTTCTGCATAATGTGGAGGAATGGAAGAATTTTCCACTGCAGAAGAATCTATGAACATTCTTCAGAAACTGACCTCAGCAAGAAAGCAGTCTAGGATAAAGAAAGCAGTCTAGGATAAAGAAAGCAGTCTAGGATAAACAGGTTCCTCTTTCCATTATCTGATAGCACAGTTCTTTCCCCTATTACATCACATTTCCTATTACATCACAAAACTGTTCTAGAATTCTCCACCTCTTAGACAGATGTCTGCTCTCCCACATCAGCACAACCATTTCAGCTGAAACCAGTGCAGGCAGTCTTTAGCAAATTTATGCCTTACAGCTGTCTTTACCTTATTACCAATCATAGAAATAACTGAGGCTTTTATTTCAGAACAGATTTCAAATACTTCAAGGACTCAATCAAAAATGTATAGGAAAATGTTCACTATGTACAGACCAATTTAAAACCCACAGCTCTACACAAATTTCACTGTCAATACTTAAAAAGCATCAAAATGCAGTAGAACCAGTTGTCTGTATATATACATCCACCCAAAGAAGAGGATAAAAAAATAAAAAAAGAGCCCCAAAAATTACTGAATTATCTGGAAAACTGAGACTGGTGACTCATGAAAAAAATTCATGTTTAGGTTTAAAATTTGGGAATCAAGAAGGACCCAAACTTCTTGCATTAAAGTCTAGGGTTGTATAAAATGTCAGGAGGGGGAGCAGACCCCAGGCACAAACACGGCACTCACAGAGAATGCAGTTTTTTCTGAGGCTGTAAACTGAGGTTTACAGATTGCATATGTTAAATATTCCCTCTTCAGTGTTGACTGTCAGTTTGCCCTGGCCCTTCATTTAAATTCATCTGTCCTTTTTTTAACCTCCTAGACTCACGTGCTCATATATTCCCCATTGTCAAGAACTCAAGAGAAAAATCAAGCATGAATGTAATTATGAAAATCCCCCAGAGCTGCACATGAAACTTCTTTTCATGCAAGAGACACAAATTATTATCTTTTAAAGTCTGAAACCAAAAAGATTGTTTCACTCCCATTCCTTGTAAGTATTCAGAAGTCTGGAATTAGCATGATTTTAAAAATAATGTTTAACTAGAAAATTTTAGGCAGAAGAAAATGAGCATTTTAAACCTTCCTATGTAGAAACTTTACATATATCATTTTGCCTTTTGACTAAAACACTTGACTTATTTCTCAGCCATTTTAAGCCTTCATCTCTCAGTCATCATCATTCAAAGACAGTATGCTGTGGGGAAAAGAGGGCAATGGATTGATTATAGACCTTGACAGCATCCCTGCAGTGTAAAGGACAAATCAGCAACCAGAAAAGGAGAGCAGGGAAGTGAGCTTGGAGAGAGCTCTGGGCAGGAGAATTTCAGATGGTCAGCGAGGAAAAGGGCAGAAACATCTCCTGGTAGAACAAGGGAGAGCAGGCAGAGCTTTTTGGGGTAAGGAGAAGACAAGACACGAGAGCTCCAGGGGGCTCAGCAGGCTCTGGACTGCCACAAAGCAGACAGGGATGATGGGGAGAGAAGGCACAGAAATGATCAGTGCTGCTCTTACAGACACAAAATGAACTGAAATCAGAGCTGGACACAGATACTGCTGTCAGTGTTTGAATGCTGGAGATGCAGGCAGCAGCAAGCATGGAGTCAGGAAGCTGCTGGGAGAACCCTGAGCACAGGAACAACAAATCCCCTCCAGGGCAGCAGGTCCTGAAGCAGAAACCTCTGAGAGCCACCCCAGGCAGGAGCAGCCCCTGTGAGAGCCCAGGGGTGGCTGCAGAGCTGCCCAGAAACACTGCAGAGCTCTGGGGACCTTGTCAGAGTCTGGGACATCCCTTTGGGATCCAGAGCTGTGAGACCCTGTCAGGGGCTCTGAGACCCTGGGATGATCCCAAAACATCTGTGGGGTTGATTATAGCCCTTGGAACAAATCACCAGCTTTAGATGAGAACTTAAAAGTCACAGAAGTTTAAGTAGTGTTATCATAAAGTGAAAATACAGATTGTAGGATTTTTGGGAATGGGGATTTTAGAACACAAGATGGAGGAAAAAGCACGTGTTTGGTCTTTCTTTGTTCTTCTTCTTCATCTCCATTTTCTATTGTGGAGCTGCACTTTGGGATTGGTTTAGAGTAGAAGTTCACTGTCTAACATAGATGATGGGAATTGGGAAATAATTGTAAACATCATGTAGGTAGTTTTTAGTATAAAAAGATAACAGTGCCCTGAAGGGCAGAGAGTGTGCCATGGCTGCCCTGCCAGACAGACCTGGCTGGGCTGAGAGAAAATATTACAGATCAGAAAAGAATAAACAACCTTGAGAGTGAAAACTAAAGAGCTCAGATTGATTCCAGCTCAGGCACACGAACTGCCAGACAAGAACTTTTACACATCTCGGGGAAAAACCAAACCAGATTCTGAGAGATCTCACCCCAAACACCAGCCCATGGCCAAGCCACAGCCCTGCTGGGGCTGCAGCAACCTGACCTTCCCCAGCTGAGCTCTGCAGAATGAACAGGGAGGACCCACGCACATTCTTAGGAATTCTGAGGGAAAAGAACCAGTCATTAGTTTCTGGTGCAGTATTCATGCCTCTCTCCCTCATTCTCCCTCTCCATTCTGTACCTCAGAGGCTTTTAGAATATTTTTTCTCCATGAAATTAAAAGAACTCTGCTGTTAAGAGCCAGATGTGATGGAAAAGGAAGCAAAGACTTTGCTGGTTGTGTAAAGGCAAAGCATTCCATGAGCACAAGTGCAAACATTAAAGTGCATTAAGCTTGCAAACCTTGCATCACACTGCCCTTCCCTGAGCCTGGAGATGCAGGGAGCATCAGAAATATCACCCAGTCCAAACCAGAGAAATCACCCAATCCAGCCAGATCAGAGAGAATCACCCAGTCCAGCCAAATCAACCAGAATCACCCAGTCCCAACCAAATCAAACTTACAAGGGCCAAAACCTCCCGATTTATATTCTAAATTATACATCAAGATTTTACAGCATGAACTCCCAGGGTCAGAGCAGAAGCTGAAACAATTTATTTTAGAATCCCAAAGACAAGATACCTTTTTTTCCCTGCCACTTCCACACACACCTAGTTTTGGTTTGTGTCTATGTATCTGCTTTTCTAAACTGGACTCTTCTGGAACTTGGTCCATCAAAAATGGGAAGTGTCATGAAGGAGAGGAAGGAGCATCATTTCTGTGAGGAAGGGCTCCCTCACCTCAGTTCCCTAGAGAAGGAAGTGTACAGGACCTAAATAAATTGCCTGCTCACTGGAAATGGCTTTGAAAAGATCTGCAAATGCAATAATTTCTGCAACAACCTTTTACATCACCACCTCAGCTTTGGACCTGACTTGGAACCTCCTCCTAAAATTCCAATCAACTGAATTAATTCCTGATTGCCACGAGGAGAGCTGATGTTTATTTGCTTTTATGGAGTAGGATTCTTTTTGTCTTTGTTAAACATGTACATCAGTGACTGTAACTCTGCTTTCCAGATTTCACTGGTGTGCCCTGTGATGTGAGATGGAGCACTGTGTGCTCTGCACTCTGAGGAACAGCTGGCATCACACTGATAGCACAGGGTTAAAATGTTTCTAAAATCAGAACTGCATAAAGTAGGTTCAGGGGGTGGAAAGGAAGACTGGGTCTGGTAGGGAAAGAGAACCAGGCCCTGGGAATGAATATTGCTTTGTTTCTTTCTAGATCATGTGAAGCTACACCTGTAATCATCCTATGATAAATGATATGACTGTTAAATGTAATGATTGTTTGAAAATTTAATATGATTATTGTTTAATCGTAATAAGAATCATGAGGAACGATGTAATGATAACAGGAATCATGAGAAAGGATATTTGGGAGGGGTCTAATGAAAATGACAAGAATACATGCTTGGATAAGATCAATGTATATATAGTGTACAATAGAACAATGTGGGTTTAATAATTAATACATGGTTATTTAATGAAAAGGGTATAAAAACATGTCAGAGTCAGATTTGGGGCTGCACCCCTGACTCCCAGAGCTCCCCAATAAAGCCCCTGCACAGAACCATTCTGTGATTGTGTGTCAGCATCACTCCCCCACAAGAGGTGACTCCCAGAGTGGTTTGGTTCTGAGCAGGACGGGGGGAGCCCAGCTGTGCAGCCAGGCTGTGTCTGCAGGAGCTGGCTGCAGCCTGCAGAGCTGCACTGCATGTCAGCACAGGGCTCAGCCTGCACACAGGGGGGACTGGGGGCTCACAGCGAGCACTTGGACACCACAGAGCAAACAAACCTCAGACAGGCCTTTCAGAGAGGCCTCCAAACGTTATCAGCCCTGGAGCAGCCGTGGTTTCACCCAGCCTAGACCAGAATGAGGTGCTGATTGCATTTTGGTTTTTTCCTGGGAAGCAATCAGGCTGGCACACGGGGTTCCTGCCCTGGCTGTCCTCAGCTGGAACATTCTTCTGCATCCATGCAGAATTAAATAACAAACCATGAGTGCTGTGCAGGGAGTGGGGAGCTGCAGTTTTTGCAGCATGCACCTGTGCATGCTGAGCCACAGCCCATACACAACATTTTGTGGGGTTAGTTCAACTTTCAGGGCAAAGGAAGAACAACTGGACCTGGGGACACAGGGGACACCTAACAGGATGCTGGGAGAAAGGAACATCATCCTTCCCTTCACAGCAAAACCTTCATCACTTGGGGTTTTTTATTTCACATCTTCTTCCACTGGAGCTGACATAATTCCTTTAGGCTAAAAGCTACTAGATGCTAATGAATATATATATTTATTGAAAAAGAACTTTGTTGCATTTTCCATGAAAATTCACTCCTTAAAAGAATTCCTGCTTTCATTTTTTTGTTACAATAACATTGTACTGAACTTTCATTCACACCAGCAGAATATCTGTCCTCTGAGTAAAGTGATTTACTCCTCCACTAGCATCGATGCAGGGGAAGAGCAGGATGCAATTAAGCAATTAAACACAGAATGGGGTGATGTGATATACACCCCTACATGAAAGTGAGTGGAAATGGAAAAGAACAGGCACTTGTAAAAGTGTCTTTCAAGAGCAGGATGCTTTTTGCTTTGAGATAGGCATCAAATCCTCTGTGCCTCATCAGGAGGAAACACTGCCTGTCATCAAAGGAAGTTATTGTTTCCAGTTAATTAATGGCTGTAACATGCCTTGGGAATTTGGAATGTTAACAGCAGTGCTGCTACAGACGCTGAGCTCTCCTCAATCTGTTCGTCTTTCTGTTCCTGAGGATAACCCAAGTGTGCTGTGATGCTCACTTGGAGCATGCTCTCCCTAAGCCATTTCACAATCCTCCTCCAGCCCTGCAAAACATGGTTTGAAAAACTGCAAGAACAGCTATAAAAATACCAACCCTCATTGATCCTCAAATAAAAGATGCACATTCTACAATGTTTTCACAATGCCTCCTTGCTGGCAGCAGCTCCTGACTCAGTGAGCAATGTGCTGCTGAGTGCAACAGCCTCTACAGATTGGGGACTGAGGGGTCCCAGACATTCAGACCAACAGGATTCACTCCTTTCTGCATTAAAAGACATGCAGTTAAGAGCCACATTTCTCACTTAAGGCAAACAACATCACAGAAGATCTGTTTTTTCTGGTGGAAATCACAGGAGAAGAGCTCCTATCATATACTGCAATCCTTTCCTAACAGACACACAGACTGTCTCACTGACCTCTACAATTTCATATTTTCTTTGATAATCATCCTTGTCCACCTCAGGGTTCATAAACAGGTTTTATAACCTGTCTTTTAAGAACAAAGGGAGCTTAAACCAAAATAAAACGATGTCTGTCATTGCTAAGTGGTGCAAAACACACAGAGATATAATTTATGGCAACCAAAAAGATGAACTCAATCAACAAGGACATACAGAGTGTATATGGGAAACACTCAGGCTTGGAGATGATAGAGAAAAATCATGCCAGGGATTTAAGAAATAAAGGAAAACAACATATTTCTGTTCACATATACAGAAAAATTTCTCTTGTGCCTTACACATTTGCCAACAGAACAAATTGAAATTTGATTGCTGGAACCACACAGCAATAAAGAGCACCCCAGTCAGACCCAGCATAAAACCACAAATAGAAACCAGTCGTGTGCCCAAGGCTGCTGAGCCCAGGGGGAGGCTGAACCTTTTTATTTAGCAGAGCTGAACAAGGAGAAGCTGTGGCTGTGAGAGTGGGGTCACAGGCAGGCACAGAGGTTCAGAAATTAATTAAACTCCTCAAAGCAGCAAGATAATGTATCAAACCTCTGACAAAAGCACGTGTACACAGCCTAATTAAGAAGTGAGGAGCAGGGTAATGAGGGTGTCAAAGAGCAGTCCTGGAACACAGTGCTGGTACCAAACCCTTACTTAACTCTATAAAAAAGAGTAAATCATCATAAAGATATCATAAATAAATATCATAAATAAATATCATAAATAGGCAATCTAAAGGTTTCACCTTCTTTCAGTTCAGTGTTTCTCTTTGTCTCTACCTATACCATTCCATTGCTTTTTTTTTTTTTGACACCAGACACACAAAATGGGGATAGCTATGCACAGCTGTATTTTACAGATGTGTCAGTATTCATTCTGTACTGGAGCACATACATACACAGCAGCACAGTAATGAAGAGCTGGCATTGAAAGAGCCATTCTGTTCACTTCAATGAAGAACACTGTGCTAAAGCTTACATAAACTAACTTATTTTCTGCTTATTGGCACGAAAATTGACTTCTTTTAAATATCTGCCCTAAGAGAAAAATTACTGATAAAATACAAGAAAGCAGTGTGACTTTAGAATGTACTTCAAAAAACCTAGTTGAATTTACTTCTCCTTCTAGCCCTACAATAGAAATTTCTCATGTTTATTTCTAATTTCTCAGGTTCTCCCAAGGGTGAGCTGCTGCAGGCTTGCTTGGTTATCAGGCACAGATGTAGAAGCAGTCCCACTGTTTATAGTAAAGGCATAAAATGAGCAACAGCACTTTTGACTTAGGAAATTGTGTTTTAACCAGACTAGTAAGTCAAAAGTCAAACAACGAGCTGTTGATGTCTACTACCATAAAAAGTGCTTTTTCTGAATTTGTTTTAATACAGAATTGTTAAAAATATCCTCCCATGCCCAGAAGAAGGTTAGGGTGTAATGTGATGCTGTTTTCTCACACAACACAGGCTGTGACCTAAGAACATGAGCATGTCCCTTAATGGCTGCAGATCTGGATCCTCACAGCAAACAGAGCCACTCACTTATCCCAACCTCCTCCTGTTCTAGTTCCACACAATTATGTTTGAGAGCATAAACTACTTTTGGATATGTTTTTAATGCATTAGGATTATTTGCCGTTCCTTGGGACAGGAAAAAAAAATAGAAAAAAAACACAAAGAAGGCAAAAAATATTGAAATCCAGTATTTAGAGCCTACGAGGAAAATAGAACAGGTTCCAGCAGAAATCTGCATGTCTTGGCCTTTTTGTTATAACAATCACAAAGAACAATATTCCAGTTGATTTAGGATACAAAAAACAGCAGGATTTGGGGTATTTCTTTAAGGTATATCTTCCAGAACAGAACAGAAAGTAAATCTGCTCATGACTAAGAAAACTTAGTAATGAATTGATGTGTAAACCTTGTTTCAAAGAATAAAAACACTGAAATTAAGAATCAGGAAGTTCCTCTATATTTGCCCCTAGCTGCCAAAGGCAAGGTATTGAGTGTCATTGTTTTGAGCAAAATATTCAGTAATTCACATCAATTAATTCTGTAAGTATCTTGTTATAGATTTTTATCATTTTTCCTAAATACTGTGTTCCATGATCAAATTTCTGTTATAAGAACAAACAAAGATTATACATTTGAAGCTAGAATCTTGAGAAGGCTTGAAAGAGTAAAATGCTATAAATAACTAATTAATGGAACCCTTCCCTACTTTGAGGTAACTCATGTTATTCCTTTAAGCAAAGTATGGAAAAGAATCTGGCTGATAAGGATCAAAGCAAAAGAGAGCATTTTTCTTCCACCATCTACAACAAAAATATCTCTGGTTTGATTGCCATTCAGTCAGGGAAAGCAACAGGAGTCACAGTGAGGGGGCACTGGATATTGGGGTTTTTGTGAATGCAACAAGCAAAGCTGCTCTCCTCAGCAGCTGGAAGGGAGAATAAACTCTACACCTTGTTCTGTATCTGCCCTTTTCTCCAGGAGCCACCCACATCTGGGTCACATTTCAGTGCTCCAGAGGTTGGGAAGATTTTGGAGCAGAGTTTGTGGGTCCTGCCTGGGATGGCAGGCCAGATTTCCCAGCCTGGGGAAAAGGAGGAGCACAGCCTGAGGGACATCATTCAAACCCTGCTGCTGGCTTGGGTGGCAAGCCTGCCTTGGAATTGCCATGGACAGGTAAAAACCACTTTATTGCAGTGAGGCTGAAGGTCCAGGAGCAGAGATGCCTGGACACACAGGCACTTTGTTCTCCTGGTGCCATAGACAATGTTCTCCTGGTGCCATAGTGGAATGTTCTCCTTGTGCCATAGAGCTTTGTTTGTTTTCATTGTGCCATAGAGAATGTTCTCTTTGTGCCATAGACAATGTTCTCCTGGTGCCATAGTGGAATGTTCTCCTTGTGCCATAGTGAATGTTTGTCCTCCTTGTGCCATAGTGAATGTTTGTCCTCCTTGTGCCATAGTGCTTTGTTCTCCTTGTGCCATGGTGCTTTTTTTGCTTTCCTTGTGCCATAGAGAACATTTTCCTTGTGCCATAGAGAATGTTTTCCTTGTGCCACAGTGCTTTGTTTGTTTTCCTTGTGCCATAGAAGATGTTTTCCTTGTTCCATAGTGCTTTGTTCTCCTTGTGCCATGGTGCTTTTTTTGCTTTCCTTGTGCCATAGTGAATGTTTGTTCTCCTTGTGCCATAGTGCTTTGTTTTGTTTTCCTTGTGCCACATTGCTTTGTTTTCCTGGTGCCACAGGGTTCCTCCTGCAGACACGGTGCCAGGAGCCCTGGCAGAGCAGGGCTGGCTCAAGGCTGACAGGACAGGGCTTCCAGCTCCTTCCACGGATTCCTCTGGCTGAGCAGGGATGTCCCTGTCCCCAGACTGCTCCCAACTCACTATGAGTGAGCTGGACACACAGAATTCATCTCCATTGGGCAGCCACCCTAAACCCAGCAGTGACACTGAGACAACTCACTGGCCCTAAATAAAAACCAAAGAAGAGTTTCTGGCAGCAGCTGAGCCTGGCATGGCAGGTCAGCCTGGGATCCACCAGCACCGACCTGCTCTGTTGTTGGGACACCCAGCAGGGACACAGACCCCATCTCACCTCACACCAACCCACACTGCCTTTGGCAGGGTCTCTCCAGGCTTCCCAGACTTTTTGGAAGCCCAAGATCCCCAACAAATACCATGACTACAAGGGGTGTATACAAGAGGCAAATGGGAATAAAAAAGGAATTCTAGGCTTGATCCATCAGCAAGTCAGAGCAGTGGCTCTAACCATGCTGTTCATGGTCCTGTCCTCATGCTGCTGCTTTCATTTCAAACACTCCATGGAGCAGCATTTTTACTTTTAATAGCCTGAAATTCCTGGCTCATGAAAAATTAAAAGAATCCCTCTGAGTATGATGGGGGAAAAGCAGTAGGCATGAAACTCTGAACTTGAGTTTTTATGTAATGTTACTTCAACAGGAAAGCAGTACCTACAGGATAAAGGATTTCACATTTGCTGATAAACAAGGGACTTATGCCAATGAAAGAAAAATTTAAAATAATGGGATGAAATAAAAATGGGACTCCCTGAGGTCCACACATGAAATCTGCAGGTGCTAAACCTCCTGTTTATAGAGGTTTTCTGAATGCTCACAGTCTTGGTTAGAGAAACATCCTCAAAACACCCAAAGCTGGAGCTGCAGCATATTAAATTCAAGAATCATTTCCACTTTTCATGAGTGCTGAGCACCCACAGTAATCCTTAGCTTAGACAAAACTAAACCAACCAAGGAATAACCAAAAAAAACCAGCTAAAAACAACAACAACAAATAAAAAACCAACAAAACCCCGTTTGCAGCAGGGCCAGTCCCTGACAGCTCACTATGCAACTGATTCAATAGCACTGCTGGCATGAAATGGATAGAAATGGTTAGAAAGCACTATGACTCTGTCAACAGCCACCTGAACTCACCAAGATAAAGTAACTATGAAACCACAGTTAAGAACCCAGAAAATGGTATTTTCAGAAGCTCAGTTTCTGGATTTTTTGTCTGACCACCACAAACAAGCGGGGGAATAAGGAAGCAAGTTATATTCATTCAGGAAAGAGATAAACCTGTCTCTATCTTGTTACAAAAAAAAAAATTCCCATTTCTGTACCACAATTCTGTATAAATGCAGTATCTGCTTCCAAGTCTATTCCACTTGCCTTGACTGCAGTACTTTAATCCATGCACACTTCGAATTTATTTTCACCCTCCAAAATAAAGGGAAGTCATGCAGCTTCTCCATTGGCTGGAAGAAGAATCTGAACTTGACTGAGTAATGAATAAATTTTTGTTTGTAAGAAAAACTGGCTTGCTTGTATTAAAACAAGGACACAATAATTTATAGATGAGTTGAGGTGAATCTCTGTTTAAGGTGCTCTCCAAACTGCATGATTTTGTTAATGCACTCAAAGCATTAGGAAAGAGTAAAATGGATTCTGTGATTGTGAAATCCAGTTTGTAAGCAGAAAAATCCATTTTCTGGGAGAGAAAAGAAAATGGACAGCCAAAGCACTTCCAAAGGAGGAGGAGGAGGATGGCATTTTGCTTGCCTTCAAAATCAGCACAGGGGAATGCAAAGTTCAATAATCCATGCTTGCAGTGTACCTGGCAGGTAAAACACTGAGGGGCTGCTGAGGGTCTCTGCAGACACAGAGAGCACCTGCAGAGTGTAGAATTCAAAGGAGGCCCCATCTGAACGGGGCAGCCCTTGGTGCTGCCTCTCAAGAGGAAAAAGAAACATCAGCAATCGTTTCACAAGACAGGAACTGCTTTTTTCACTTCCACAGCAGTGACTGAACCTGCCAGGGGCTCCAGCTGGCAGGGGGCAGCTCCATCAGTGAAATGCTCACGAATGGCTCATCTTCTAGCACTGCCAGAACTGCCTGCACCTGCAAACCCTCCAAAATGCATCCAGACCACCCCTTAATGTGCAAACTGCCCAGTCCTTCAAAGGCATCTGGAAATCATCTCATATTGCAGTCAGGTCCAGACATCTACACTGGTCATGTCTGGATGTGTGTTAAACAAGGCAGGACCATAGGATTGGTATTAAATACCTTATGTATTGCTGAAATAATTAATATTCAAAAACACAGAGGTAAGATTAAAAAAAAATAAAATAAAAAAAAGTAAGCAGCTTCAGAATTTCTGGAAATGCCACCAGTCTTCAAGTGAAGGCAAGAAGGGAAATACAGTAAACAAAGGAATGAACTGGACCTGCATGCTCAGTGAGGAGGATGGAAAGGCAAGGATCAGATGACTTTGAGCACTGCAGAATGGATCTGCACTGACTGTTTGTCACTCAGCCATGTGAATGCTGGTTTGCAGCACGAGGCTGCCCAAGGGAAGCAGCTGCAGCATCACAGGAAAAGGACAAAAAAGGCATCAGCTGCTGGTATGAGAAAAATCACAGGAACTGCCCAAGACAGACTGGCTTGTGGTTTCCTTTGGGTTAGCAGGAATCACAGGAGCACTTTGCTGATGGCCTCAGAGCGTTTGCCAGCACATTGCCACAATGGTTTCCTCCTAAGAATGAAGTGTGTGCTCAGATGAGGATCCTGCATCACTAAAACAGGGAAGTTCTGTTATTGATTTCCATGGTTGTTAGAAAAAAATACAAACCAAATCCTTTGTAGCTGCTCTCTTCTGGAAGAAAACCTTCCCAGCAGCTAAAAGGCAGAGCTTTGCAGCACTGAAGGAAGGGCAGTGTGGAACTTTTGGCAAATATTCTCATTATAAACAGTGACCATGGGAACAAACTGGAGGGTTTTTTCCCTCTAGACCCCGGGGGAGGGAGAAGAAACCCCCATGGACATTTCTGTGTGTGCACATACATTAATTTTATTAATTCTGTACGTCACTGCAATGTTTGTGTGTCAGAACCTGGCTTTAGAACAGCTGCTCACTTCCTTAGGGTGATGGATATTCTGTATATTCCCATTGATTTCCTGCTAAAAAAGGAAACAACACACACACAATTCCTCTGTCTTTGCTTCTTGCCCAAAATGGGACACCTCTAAAAGGAAACCCGAGGAAGTTTTCAGCTGACAAACAAGGGGCAAGAAAAGAAGGAGGATGCTACATGATAAATATATAACAAAACAGTAATTGTCTTTTGATGAGTTATTTCTGGCCAGGTTTTCTTCCAAGTACATCTGTTTAGAAACCACAATTAAATTACTTTACTCTGCAGCTAGCATGGAGGTGGTGCTAAAAAAATAATCAACTACTAAAAATGCTGATAGCTCAAAATGTCTCCTTTGGGAGAGTGAGAATCAACTTTTTAAAAAAAGATTACAGGGCTACAAGTAGTTCCCAAGTTCTAAATCACTTTTCAAGTACACTGTGGCACAGGAAGATGTGTGATGAAAGCAGATCATGGACTGAAGTGGCAGCACATTGCTCAAAGCAACACTGCCATGCAAACCTGAGGCCACTGAAATCTCAGCACGCTGAAATCTGCTCAGCAGGGCTGCTGGATGCACCCACTGCTTAAAACCAGTCCTGCCTGCCTTCCTCAAGCTGTGGCTGATGTGACTGAGGGACACTGCCAGCTCTGAGTCTCAGATCATAGATTTTGCATCACTGTGCTTTGTGCCTGAGGTTCAAGATTCACACAGTGCTCCCAACCCCATGCAGCCATCTCCAGTTTGCCCGTACAAAATACAGAAAATAGAATATACACAGGATAATTTGGATAGGCAGGGACCTCCAGAGGTCATCCAGTCCAACCCCCTGCCCCAAGAACAATCAGATGTCACTGGGAAATACAAGAAAAAAGCATTCTTGCTGAAAGAACTTCATTATGAAGTGCTCCCAAAAAGAGGCCTTGGAGTGATTTAATCTCTAGCTGGGAGGAATGCCACCACCAGCCTCTGGAAACCTGCCTGGATTCTGGAGCAGCCAGGGCACAGGAAGGGCTGGAAACCACAGATCCCTGTCTCAGGGCACTGAGACCCACCAGGACACAACTGCTGGGCACCCATCAGCCACCAAAAACCCCATCAGCTGCAGTCACATGAGCAAATCTGTGTTCTGAGTGCATAAAATAAAAGCTAATATCATGATTTCCCCATGAAAATTCACCCTGAAGACAACTCTACCATATACTCATTGGTCTTGTGTAATATCTACCACACCCTTCAATAAAACTGCCCAAGAACAACCACAGGACAAATAAAATTAAACAGCCCCTTCAAACTCACCGTGGGCTATCTGTGAGTCACTCCTGAGAGAAAGCAGATTTTTACTGAAATCAGGATATCTTACAATTCTGAGCTTATTTATTTCATTATGTTGTGCCCCACTGCCACCCTGCAATGAGGCTGCTTTCAGATGCAAAAAATCCTCTGTTCTTGAGCATTGCCACAGTGTTTAATAAAAAAGTGTATTGGGAAAGCTTTGTGACCTAGAAAGGAGATGTACTGTATGAATGATGCACCAAGCCCAGGGAGTGAGACGTCATTATTCTATTTATATCTATAGGCAGAGGAAAAATGAGCCCAGTGAAAAGATGAAATACTTCACGTACTGCAGGAATTTTTATTTACATGAACAGGTTTTTAAAAAAACCCAAAAGACCTAAAAAACCCAGCACCCAAACACGAAGACTAACATCCTTGTGGTACAAAGCAAAAATAATCAAATTTATAATTATCAAATCCCAGTCCTGGGCAATTTGTTCTCTTGTGTGTTCAGTTTGCCACATCTCCAGCTGTCTGACATGAAGCAAAAATATTTCAAATCCATGGTTTGTAAGTATCCAACCAATTTAACAATTGTGTTCAACTGTTTCCAGCAATCTCACAAGATACTTAGAAATACAGTGGTGTTTTGGGTTTTTTTCCAGCTTTCCTTCAAGAAACACCTATTTTCTGTGTGGCTGCACTGCATCCCAATTCAGACTGGATCAAGGGCAGGGAGGAAGGAGAGGATAACCCATCATTGCCAGGAAATCACAATGGGGGGCAGTTTTGGTGTCCACACATCCTGCTGGGCTCTCTCAGGTGTTTTTCCTCTTATATTCCCCCTGTGTTGTCTGATCAATGCTGAGTAGAGGAAGAGCTCCCTGAATTTATTACAGGACATCACTGGAGTCCATTTGTAAGTGACATCATAACAAACATCTCTTTTATCCCTGCTCTTCATTTAACCTTAATTCACACAAGTAAAAATCCTAGTGAGCTGCCTCTCCCATTTCCACAACGTTCTGAAAAATCACTGGCAAGCACAGGAGAGCTCAGGGACCCACTCAAACACATTTAACCTCCTTACAAAGAGCTAAGGGAGCTATTTCAGCCCTGCCTTCCAAAAAAAAAAACAACCAACCAACAAAAAAAAAAAAAACCAAACCCCAAAAACCAACCAACCAAAAAAAAAACCCAAAAAAAAAGAAAAAAAAAGAAAAAACATCCAAAATCAATTGCCAGTTCTGCCTTTTTGAGCCTCTGGATCTCACAGCTGGAGCTCCCAGGCTCCCTCCCATCCCATCACACGTTTACATGGCAGCCCTTGTACGTATTTTAGTCATAGAAAAAACAAAACCTTTGATGGCCATTTCAGCTGTCATCAAAACAAGCAGAACCTTGTCTGCTCCCATTCTGCATTTCCTGCTCTCACTGCCAGGGCTCACAGCACACTCTGGGACACCCCTCAGACTCCTTTCCTAGAGCCCTTCTGCTCTGCAGTCAACTGACAAGCTGCCATGCATTTGAAGCTGCCATGCATTTGAAGCTGCATGCATTTGAAGCTGCCATGCATTTGAAGCTGCCATGGATTTTAGAAGGAAGTTTTGTGACACACCTGCAAACATCCCCTGTTCCAAGCAAGAGCAGCAGCTTCTCCTGGCACCTAAAGCTGACAAAAATAGTGGGGAGGTCTAAGCTCTGCAAAGAAAGGATCCACCAGTAACCCACTGGAACATAACTAACATAACCAACGTCACTAATGAACATAACTAACATAATCAACATCACTAATTAACATAACTAACATAATTAATGAACATAACTAACATAACTAACATAATTAATGAACATAACTAACATAACCAACGTCACTAATGAACGTAACTAGAGTAACATAACTAATGAACATAACTAAGCAGTCACCAAGGAGTAACACTGACAGTGTACAGCAGCAGCAGAGGGGACACAACTTTGCCGTGCCTCAGCACCATGAAAACGCCAGTAAAGAGCATTATTCACCCTTTTCAACTGCCTGAACAAAGGCTCTGCAGCTTCAAACCCGGCTCACAGAACCCCAAGAAGGGAGCTCAGGAGCACATCTTGTCCAACTGCCCAACACTTAGCTGTAATAAACACCAGACCAATTCCCCTAATTTATCAATTCACCAATTTATCCAATCCTATATCCATTAATGTAGGCAGCATCAGCTCCTTACATCGAATGAAGGAACACAGCCCTGTCCAAGGAGCCAGCCAGCCACCTGCAGCAGCTCCCAGGAGCAGCAGGACCTGTCCTGCACAGATCTCCCACCTCTGCAGCTCTGAGTGGAGCTGCTGGGTGCTCCTGAGCCTGATCCCACTGAGGAGCCAGCCCTGCACACCCACGGGTCTGGGACAGTCACACCTGAGAGAGCCAGCTCAGGGCTGGGGAAACACCAGAAACCCTGGATCAGCCACCAGCTGCTCACTGCGAGTTTGGGTCCTGTCTCCCCTTTCCAGTGTCCCTGTCCTGTGTCAGAACTGCAGTTTGGAGCTGGACACTCTGTACTTCCCCCACATCACCAACTGCTGCCACCAAGCCATGAAGAACCACCCCACACCAAGCAACTTCTCCTTCTTTGACACCACTGCATTCTTGGCTGGCCAGAGTCCTTTTACTGTCAGAGTCTGGGCCATCCCTTTGGGATCCAGAGCTGTGAGACCCTGTCAGGGGCTCTGAGACCCTGGGATGATCCCAAAACATCTGTGGGGTTGATTATAGCCCTTGGAACAAATCACCAGCTTTAGATGAGAACTTAAAAGTCACAGAAGTTTAAGTAGTGTTATCATAAAGTGAAAATATAGATTCTAGGATTTTTGGGAATGGGGATTTTAGAACACAAGATGGAGGAAAAAGCACGTGTTTGGTCTTTCTTTGTTCTTCTTCTTCATCTCCATTTTCTATTGTGGAGCTGCACTTTGGGATTGGTTTAGAGTAGAAGTTCACTGTCTAACATAGATGATGGGAATTGGGAAATAATTGTAAACATCATGTAGGTAGTTTTTAGTATAAAAAGATAACAGTGCCCTGAAGGGCAGAGAGTGTGCCATGGCTGCCCTGCCAGACAGACCTGGCTGGGCTGAGAGAAAATATTCCAGATAAGAAAAGAATAAACAACCTTGAGAGTGAAAACTAAAGAGCTCAGATTGATTCCAGCTCGGGCACACGAACTGCCAGACAAGAACTTTTACACAGCTCGGGGAAAAACCAGAACAGATTCCCAGACTTTACTGAAGAAGAGGTAACGAAATTGAGATGTTTCTTATGCCTGCTTTGTATACACACAAACCAAACCAGACGTCATGCTGTCCATGACAGGTTTATTTTACTCAAGCAACCAAGTTAGCAAATCCAACTTTACTGTTGTTTTTTTTTTCAATTCCTCAGGTTTCAAAGCCAAACAACTTCTTTTAGTGAGAAGCAGCTTAGGACTACATGTAAACAGCAGAGTGAAAATAGGTCAGATTTTGACAAGTCTCTGAGTTACCTCACAGAAAGTCTGTGAGGAAATTGGAGATTTTCTGGGAAACTTACCCACATCATGTTTCCATTACTGAACAAATAATAAAATTATGAAAACAGGAAGGAGGTTTTTCACTGTAGCCTACTGTATTTGTTTCTTTGTCTCCCATTAAATTTCCAATGCTTTGCCTATTTCTCAGTCCAATTATTTCTAGAAGAAGAAACCTCGTATTTGATTTTTCTTAGTTTCTATGCACAGTATTATAAATCATATGCTGTCATAATGAACCAACAGACAAGCCACCATAAAAACCTAAGTTGTTTGGTTTGAGGTTTTTTCAACAGGCCAACCAATACCCATTATGACAAAATAATTTATTTTTCAAGGAAGCAGAAGTGGCAAAGCCTAATTGTACACGCTCTTGTGTTTCCAAGCTGAGATAGCTGATACAGGCACACAGGAGGTCACAAATTACAGAATGCTCCTAAGAAAGCATCTGGGAATGAGCAACTCTGGTACAAACTGAGCACATGGGAAGATCCCCTGAGCCACCAGAGGGACATGCCAGAAAACATCTGGATCAACTTCACCATTTGTGGAATTCCACAGGAGCACAACCAGAAATATCTGCAACAAACAAACTGTCTTATCATTCCAGGACTGATTCACTCAAGTGAGAACATGAAAACAAAGCAACAAGTCCTTTTAGGATATGCAAAGCTTGTCAGAAGGGTGAACAGAGCCAAGGGCTGAGGGAGGTTTGCAATTTCCCCTCCATGGGCTCTACAAGAAGGGACAAATTCCATAAATCCAAGCTCACAGGTGCTCAAATGCCAGCCAGCAAACCAAATCACTGAAATCACTGCAGCCTTCACCTTTCAGTGCTGGGCTCAACACCTCAACACAACTGAGAGCTCTCAAGAGCTCCTCTGGTTTAAGGCCAGAGCATCCAGTGTTTTAGTCATGTTGATAAAAAGGATTTTCAGCCACCTCCTTCACACACTCCTGCAGTGTCCCATCCCTCTGACTGCTCATCTGTTTGTGTGGAAGATAACCTGTTTTACAATAGATGCAAGTTAATGATTCTCACAGTGTACAAGGTGTACCCCATGTGCTGGCAGAGATAAAGACCTGCTGTGCCCATAAAGCTTGCCATCAAAGCAGTCACATTTCAAAAAAAAAAAAAAAAAAAAA
>VXBI01000852.1:76384-142402 GCA_013397375.1 Toxostoma redivivum | reverse complement strand
AAAAAAAAAAAAAGAAATAAACATCACAGAATAAGGGAAATATGGCAAGTCAAATTAGCAATTTTGGGCCCCTCCTTCACACAAAGTTTAATTTGCAGAAATACAAGGAGAATCTGTTATTAATTTTTTTTTTGTACTGGCAATTTTAACAAAATCCCAAATAAAAGCAAGCAAGGCCTGAACCCCAGTATTCCAAGCAGACTCATCAGAGCAGACTGGAAATGGAGCTGTGCCAGCTGAGCACTCCATGACCTCCAGGAGCAAGCACAGCACCCATGCACCTCTGTGTGACCTGCAGACACCTCCAGGAGCAAGCACAGCACCCATGCACCTCTGTGTGACCTGCAGACACCTCCAGGAGCAAGCACAGCACCCATGCACCTCTGTGTGACCTGCAGACACCTCCAGGAGCAAGCACAGCACCCATGCACCTCTCTGACCTGCAGACACTGCCATGGGCTCTGCACCTTCAAAAATTCATGCAAGAAATGTCAGTGTTCACACTGCTTTGGTGGTGGTTTTGTAATGGGAGACCTTTAATTCACTTCAGACTTTCTGGGCTTCCCTCACATTTTAAGAACCTTAAACCTTGCAGTTTGAATAAAGCAGGATGCAATTTGATGTAAAGCCCTCCATTTCCTGCTGCCGTTTGAGATGAGGCATCTTCTATTTTGAATGGAATGAATGCAAATCAAGATCTTCTCCATTCTTTGAACAACCACCAGTGAAACTCAGGTCTGCATCTTTTGGTCCTGAAATGCAGTCTGAGATCAAGCTGAACATTTCTTAATTAATTCAACTTTCAGTGCTTGCAAGTCTAAATAATTTTTGTAATAGCTGAGGTTCTCTCTCAAAAATCCCCATCAGTGGCCATCTCAGAACTACATCAAGATCTTCCCTTACACTGGAGGAGAAAACAAAGCAAATCAGACCAAATGCTCTGGTTATACCTGTGAGTGACATGTGGGAAGAGAGCTTGAAACTCACAAACCCTAAAGTTTTGCGTTTTTTTTTTTTTTAACAGGTGCATTCATTTATATGAAACCACAGAATATTCTAAGTTGGAAGGGACCACTAAGGATCCCTGAATCCCAGCTCCTGCCCAGCACAGGACACCCCAAGAGCCTGAGAGAGTCCAAAAGCTTCCAGAGCTCAGCCAGGCTGGGGCTGGAACCTTCCCTGGGGAGCCTGTTAGTGCCCAGCCACCCTCGGGGTGACAACACTTCTAATCACTTCAGAACATTCATTACCAAGATTTACAAATCCCTCTCCCAGCTCTAGGATGTGTCATTGGCCTGGAGTTTCTTGGCTTTTAGCACTGTAGTCTGTACATCTGAGTTCTCATCCATGGAGGTTGTATATGATTACTCATGCATAAAAGTGAAATTAATCCAAGCTGCTCCAATTAGAAGCTGCAATTTCAGTAGAGGGAGAAGTCATTAAGTCCCAGATTCAAGGGCATCCCTTTGAGGAACTTCCATAAACTTTAACTACAGGGGCAATAAACACAGAGTGACAGCTCACATTAACTGAAATAATAAAACAGTGAGGTCATTTCTCTGTAATGCTTATCAAAATTTGATCTCAAGTAAATGATTTATAGTAGCAGATAGTACCCATCAGGGCTACTGCTCTTTGCCTCACAGTCACACATTCTGCTAAGGGGAGATACCTTCAGAAAGGAGACAGTCTCCAAGAGATGTGATAAATAATGCTGCAAACAGACACTGACTGCTCATTTCCCCTCTGAGGGACTCAGTGCACATCTGCATGCAAAGAACATTTTATTTCCATGCAAAGAACATTTTATTTCCATTTTTGTTTACCTTCTGCACTGGCCTGGCCATAGAGAGACAGAAGCCACAAGCTGCTCTGCTGTCCTGCACACTGCCAGCACTACTCCAGGCTCCTCAGGCACTGTTTCATTCACCCAGAGATGCTTTTCCAGGCACAGAAGGGAAATCAAGCACAAGCAGTCTGTAAAAGACACCTGAGGTGCTCATCTTCATACTGAAATCAGCTGGGCCACTGACTTCAACCACAGCACTGACCTGGATCTCCTCAATTTGTGCAATGCTCAGAGCTCCAGATTGTTTTGACAGGAGCACTGGGTGACCCAGGGATGCTCCTCCTCAGGAGCAGCTACACAAATTTACCAGGGGTGAATCTTCCCTTGTCTAGGATGAGTCTCTGATGTGACACTGCCACCAGAGCTGCTTCTCCAGAGGAACTCTCCTATGGCACAAGCTAACACCTCAGCCTGTTTATTTACATTTTTCTATAATGACTGCTGCATCTAAAATTCTATTGGCAAAGAAATTTTTAAAAACCAAACGAAACAGAACTCCAAACCCTGTGTTGCACTTCCTTATCTCCTCTCCTGCCCACTGCACTTTCCCATGAGGAAAAAGGAGAACTCTATTCCAAATCAGGGGAGAGAGGAGCAGAGAGGTCAGGAGCTGCACCCACATCC
The DNA here is from genome assembly GCA_013397375.1 of Toxostoma redivivum. NCBI lineage: Eukaryota > Metazoa > Chordata > Aves > Passeriformes > Mimidae > Toxostoma > Toxostoma redivivum. The sequence continues at coordinate 139,929 of VXBI01000852.1, read as the reverse complement.
TGCAGTCACTGCAGAACCAGCCTGAGAACCTGCATGTGAACATTTAAACATTCACTGATTATCATCCAGATGCCCACACCTTTTTCCCTTCTGCTGTTCTTCATTGCTGACACTCTCTGTGAAGCTGCATTTAACATCCCCTGTGGGTGGGCACAGGTCACCCCCTGCTCCTGCACATCCTCCTTTCCCCAAGAGAGGCTTATGCAATATCCTGATGTTCAAACCATAACAGAACCATGGAAAATGTGCTCTCACATGAAAACTTGAGGAGGGGGATGGGATGGGATGGGATGGGGAGCTGTCCCGTTACACTCAAAGGTTTCAATTTGAACCAGCTGTGCAATAAATAACTTCCTGCACTTTGCCACAAAGACACTGCAAGGATACTCTGAAAACAAATATTTTTTGGGTCAAGTGTGTATATTCACTCTAATGATAACACTGTGAGCACTTCCTGCAAGCTCAGCAGCCATATGGGATTCTGCACAGCCTCACCATGTCCAGGGTTTGCTGCTCCAGGAGCAGGACCTGGCATGAGCAGGAGCAGGAGCAGGAGCAGGAGCAGGAGCAGGAGCAGGAGCAGGAGCAGGAGCAGGAGCAGGAGCAGGAGCAGGAGCAGGAGCAGGAGCAGGAGCAGGAGCAGGAGCAGGAGCAGGAGCAGGAGCAGGAGCAGGAGCAGGAGCAGGAGCAGGAGCAGGAGCAGGAGCAGGAGCAGGAGCAGGAGCAGGAGCAGGAGCAGGAGCAGGAGCAGGAGCAGGAGCAGGAGCAGGAGCAGGAGCAGGAGCAGGAGCAGGAGCAGGAGCAGGAGCAGGAGCAGGAGCAGGAGCAGGAGCAGGAGCAGGAGCAGGAGCAGGAGCAGGAGCAGGAGCAGGAGCAGGAGCAGGAGCAGGAGCAGGAGCAGGAGCAGGAGCAGGAGCAGGAGCAGGAGCAGGAGCAGGAGCAGGAGCAGGAGCAGGAGCAGGAGCAGGAGCAGGAGCAGGAGCAGGAGCAGGAGCAGGAGCAGGAGCAGGAGAAGGAGCTGGAACAGGAGCTGGAGCTGGAACAGGAGCTGGAACAGGAGCTGGAACAGGAGCAGGGGCAGGAGCAGGAGCAGGACCTGGCAGGACCCAGCAGAGGCAGGATCAGGACCTTTGTGCCCCTCTCAGCTGACACACCCCAGCTGCCCCAGCACCCCTGGGTGTGAGGATGTGCTCCCTGGGAACCTGGCTACAGGCTGTTGTGCCAGGGAAGCCCAGCCTGAGCCCAGCACAGCACACCCAGCCCAGCCTGAGCCCAGCACAGCACACCCAGCCCAGCCCAGGCAGAGCTTTGCCTGGGAAATTCAGGATGAAGTCATCTCAGGCTTTTCCCTTCAGCTGGGAAATGGAGGAACTGAACTGAGTCCCTTTCCTCTACCCATCCATCTTGCAGCATGACTTGTAGGAATTCAGTTCCTTTCACCTTTCTATATCCTGTGAAAAATTTGTCTCTAGCAGGCTCAAAGTCACAGAGCTCAGGGCAAAACTCATATTTATACAATGAACAAGAAAATGGAATTTTGTGACTGAAGAAACTCAGCTACAAACAAATACTTTATGATTGTGACCATAAATTGAATACTTTCTGCCATATAAAGGCACTCATGACCAAAACTCACTAACAAGACACCATGATGCACACAAATTATGCAGAATTTTTATCTATTTTCAGATAATTTAAATAGCTAAAGATAACTACTACACATTTCTATTTTATTAGATAATGCAAAGCATGGTTTGGGTTCTTTATTTCTTCATGGAACCACTTAAGGCATGATGAGCTGTGACCTAACACAAATCTTCTGGTATTTCATATTTTCCCCTAGAAGTTTTGATGTCTACTAAAAGCTAATGATGGGGAAATTCCTATTTTCATGTTAAAGTTTTCAGTGACAGTAGCCTAGGAAAAGCTTGAGAAATGTAAAACAACCCCCAACAAAACAAACCAAAGCACAAACTAAACAAAAACTCACAAGTAAAAACTGTTTGATACGAACAGGTATATGCAGTTTGATGGGGACAGGTACACACACTCTGACAGGAAGGTTTCTGTCCCTGCTCTTCTCATTTGGGGATGACAAGGCTCATTCAGGCAGTGCCACAGTAACTCCTATTTGCCTGAAAGAGTGCAACTGTATTTCTTCACTATGAAACTTTTTGGGTTTGTTTTGAAATTTCCCATACAACTTTTTCCAGCTAAGGCAGAGAGCAAACACATCTGATCAACCAACCATGTAAAATATAATTGTGTATCTAACCTGAATCTATCTGCCAAGTCTTGGGGTTTCAAAGCTTTAGCTGTGACAAACTGACTTCTCCTCAAGATCCTCTGTTTGCCATGGAAGGGCTCAATTTACCTTTTCATGTTTATAGGTGCTGGTAGTCCCTGCTGGGCTGGAAAAAATGGGGGGATTGTTCCTTATGAGCTTTGTGCAGACAGCCTGTGTGAGTGCCAGACAAAGCCCAAGAGACAGAACAGGATGCTGAAATAAAAGCATCACTTCCTCCCTGCTGCCACACTCTCTGTGGCCACAGAACTTCACCAGAGTCAGTCTCTGCCTAAACTGAGGGGTTTGAAACCCACTGTTTGCTGTTTTTATCTTATGGAATGTCACAGGGGGAGGGAAGGAGATTCTCCTCCCTTTCATACTAAATGTGTGTACTGCTTACCACCTTACCTTCCTTTGAATCCAGCATTTAGACTATTTTCTTAAAGGACCAGGTCACTGGGCACCCTTGCTACACAAATCAGATGCATTTTTATGATTAGGGTATTTTTAAAAGGAGCCCCTATAAGTAGAAAGCAAAACCAACATCAGCTACAAAACTTGCCAGCAAAGACTCAAATGATCCCCACAGTTCCTGGCTTTAAGAAACCTCACAAATGTCAACCTCTGTCCTCCAAAGCCACCACCAATATTCTCTGCAACTTGTCACTCCACTGATTTTCCAGCATTCAGACTCTCTCAGCATTACCAGAATGATAACAGCTATTGGAGACTTTCCTGCTATTCATAATAACCATAACCCATCAGTTCAGATTATCTGAAACAGCAAATTTACAAAAAGTGCTTCATTTGCTTTCAGCAATCATCTCAGCATCCAGCCAGCCACTGGAGTCCTGGGGTCTGACTGCTCCAGTGCAGTGAGAATATTCAGGGATATTCAGATTCCTTTCTGCAGGGATTCAGGGGTTGGTGTGATTATTTCAATAAACCAGAGCTGCCCAAGGTCTGCCCCTGCCTCAGCCCAGCCCCTCCTGCCCCTCTGGCTGTGAGTCCCTGCACACACACCTCTCACTGCTTTCTCTCATCTAAAGGGAATTTTCTACCAGTGAAGCCATTAAAACATTAAAATTGACTTATCCTGATGAGATCCTGATGGCAAAATGGATCAGGTTTGCTTGTAAAGCATGAAGATAAACAGACACAGAATAATCAGCATAAAATGGTGCTTTTCATTGCTGTTTGATACAGTTTTCAAACCAACACATCAAATGCTCAGCACAGCAAACATCTGCAGACAGCCAGGAGCAGGAGCACACCTGGCTGGCTGTGGAATTTACCTCAGAGCATTGCAACAGCACTCCCACACAGGACAGCAATCCCTTCACCACTGCATACAACAAACCATACATCAAAGGTGCAAAATAAAACCACAAAAAGAAGTTAATCTGACAAGATTAGCATTCTCTCCACCTTCTTTTCTCTCCCATGGATTCTCCACATCTTTCTCCTCATTTATGCTTATAAACCTTTTAATCTCGTCCCTGGCTGAATATGAAGGCTGGAAACTGGAGGGGAAGTGGAAAGAAGTGATTATTAATTATGAACTAATTATTAATTCACTGCCCCCCCCCAGAAGGATCAGTGATGACCTCTGGGTAAGCAGAGATGTCAGAGGGAGAGGGGCAGTGTCTGTGTCTATGAGCACACACACTCATATATGGTAACAACTGCTTTTCCACTTTTCAAACTATTTGCTTTGAGACTGGAACATTCTGATCCTGGCAAAGTGACGCAACTTATTAGTGGCAAGAAGTGACTCAGTGCCTTGCACTATTTTAGAAAGGCAGAAAAGAGGATTCTAACTCTGCTACTTCCAATTCACACACTCTTCCAAAGTCAAACTTTATTATGGAAAAAAAAATAGAATTACAATGGAAAAAACCTTCAAAATAACTCATAAGAAAAGAACACTACAAAGGTTTCAACTTGTTCCTCTTAAAATGACCAGGGATGAGAAAACACCTGATCCACTATTTGTTCTAATTAGCTCTGCCTTTAAAAACAGATCACGAGACATCAGAAAGAGAAGTTTTCAAGAAGTCTCCAGGAATAAAGATCGATGTACTCACCTGTCCATGCACACCTCACACAAAACCCCTCTCCCTCAGGTGTTCTGTGGCAGTGCCAGCAGGAGGGCAGGTGTCCCCAGAGGAGCTGCTCTGCAAACTCTGCCACCTCCCTGGCAGGGCACAAGGAGCATCCCCAAGGCAAGGTAAGGATGGGAAGAATTCACTTCACTGTTAATCCTATTGCTCCACACCCACACTTCTGTCTGCCTCAACAAATCTTCAGAGGAAGCATTTTACTTATTTATGCATCTATGGAAAATACAGGTAATTTTACACATGAAGGCTCTTTGGCACAGTGGCCACAGCACTGTGGAGCTGCAAGCCCCAGGTTCCATTCTGAGCAACACTCACATACACTGGAGTGTGAATTATTTCCCCTCTCAGTTTGCTGATCCCCAAAGTGCAACTCCTCATACCCACCCACTTTGAAAATAAGGACTGAAAAAGTGTTAAGGAAGCACTTTTTGGGATCTGCTTCTCCAGCTGAACCAGCCAATACAACTCCCAGGCACCAAACACAGTTTAGGACTGCTTTGTGAAGTGAAACAGGCTATAAATATATACATAATATAAAGTTAAATACAGGCATGTTGTAGCTTAACAACTACACACATAGGATTGTAAAAGTTACTAAAGAAGAAAATAAATCTCCATCCCTAATTTCTGAAAAATTGTCTCATGGGTTTAACCTTAAAGTTATTAAAGCAGTTTCAGTATTGTTTATTAAAGAAAAAAAAAAAGAAAGAAAAAAGAGAGGGAGGGCTTGACATTTGAGATTTCTATTGGAGAATACAATAATGTCACACTGTGTCTGAGCCATACTGAGCCTCTGCCCTTCTGCACAATCAATCAGAGATGCAGGAATAGCAACATCCTCTCCTACCTCTGCAGCAAGTACTGAAAACACCAGCTAAGCATTTCCCTGACAGCTATTTCCAAAATTGCCATTTTTATGTGGATTTTAGAATCCAGAAGAGATGGTTTTTGTCTCAAAGCCAGATAATCCTGTCCATAATCCTGTGTTTTCATGTAGGGTAGTTTCTGAGTTCACAACAGTGTCAGAGTCATATGCAAGCTCTGCTACAACAAATCTCCCTGTAATCATGTTTGGTAACTGGTTATGAAGAAAGAAAAACCAAAGTATGCCTAGAGAGAAGGAAAAAATAGCAGTAAGATGATTAAAACAGAGATGGAAAAAAACCCCAAACCTAAGGCTTGGAAAATAAAGAGAGGATTATTGTCTTACTTAAGTGATCCCCTGTACTGAAAAGAGATTGCAATCACAAATCTGCCACTTATCCAACAAATGAGCCTGACTTTAAAGGCATCCCTCAGCAGATGTGTGCCTTGGAGCCTTCAGTGCACCCATTCCATGGAAAGCCATTTATCACACCAAGCAGGATTACACTGAGTCAAGGAAACAAAACCAACTCTCCCTCAAAAAAAACCTAATTAAAATCAGGCAAAGTGTCTTCCAGACAAAAGTATTTTCAACCTGAAGCATGGTCTGGTGTGAAATGTTGAGAGTAACTGGAGGAGCAGAATTCAGAGACCTCTGCATGGGTTTTTTTCCAGTTTAAGCCTGAAGGTGTGTGAGTAAGCTGTCACACTCCTGGAAGGGACAGGAGTGCTCTTCATGTCACCTTCAGTAGCAGCCTCTGGCTTTATAAACCACAGATTCATTACACAGTGGAAAATCTTGGTTTCTCACCAGCCAGGGGGTGAGGGTTTATTCTCCAGATCTGCCATGGGCTTTGGCACCTCACACCCTCTCTGCCTCTTCTCCCCAGGGAAAGAGCTCTCTTAAAAATGGCCCTAAAATCCCTAAAACCCATCCAGGGACTAACAGACAGCAAAGTAAAAGCACTCATTGATACTGGCAGAGAGGAAAACAAAAATAAACCAAACTAGCAGGGACACGCTCTAGATTTGAGTGTCTCATTCCCCAACTCCCCATTCCAGACTCATGGCTGGAATAAACTGATGGAAATTCCCCTTCTGCCATTCCAAACTGCAATTTCCAAACTGCAGATCCACTGATCACACTGCAGAGCCCTGCCCAGGTCATTTAACCTCCCCCTGTTTTAACCAGCTCTGATGGGAGATGAAGATCCACATCACCCAAAGTCTGAGGAGGTTTCTTTGAACAAAGGTGCTCTGAAGGATAAGTAAGCAACAGAAACAACACAAAGCACAAATATACAGTAATGAATCAGCTACTACAAAATAAAATCGTTTTCTTTAAGAAAAAAGCAAAGATAAAATTTGAAGGTCAGATTTCTAGAAGCAGCAAAATAAGTGAACTCAGATTTTACCACATCCAATTATATTTGGGATGTTCTGAAAATGAAGTTTCACTGAACAGCAGGTTTACATACAAAGAAAAACGCTGTTCCAAAAATGCAAAGTTTTACAAAGAATGACATTTATAACAGTGTTCAAGTCTTTCTGATTCTTTAAGGTTTTAAGTCTAGTTTCTCTAATAGATGGAAATATATAACTATATATTAGTATCTCTAATTTTTGGCCATTCCTACTGCTTGGTGATCATTTGCTCAAGCACTCACCAAAGGCAGGCACTGAACATGGGAACCCCTTTCCTGCATGTCAGATATTCCCAAAAATCCCTGCTAGCACAGACACACAAACACCCAAGAGAAATGTCCTGTGCTTTTGGGCAGGTGGCACAGGCAGAAGTGCTCACCTCTCTTCTGAGCTGCTGCCTGCTCTCTCCATTTACCCAGGGGCTGTGCTGCCTTCACTCCTGGCTCCTCTGGCTGGAGAATGAATCCCAGGCATTCTCTGCTCCAGAATTTTATTTAGCAATGCATCTGAATGGAAGGATGAGCACCTTGTCTATCCATTGTGTAATTTGGTGCCTCTAAAAGCATTAAAGAACAGAGCCATGATCTCAGCAGTTACTGTAGGGTAGTTTTTCCTGACTGGCACAAGAAGATGAAATCCATAATCAGTGTTTCATTCTTTGCATGGCTAACACTTTCTTGTGATGTACACTGCTGGTCATTCAGCCATCAGCCACAGACATTCCCAGGATATCCAGCATCTGCAATAACACATGGAACAGCTCTTTGTACCTCAAACCCCACTAAATCCATTGTGCTAAACAACACTGGGAGCAAAGGAAAGATTGTAAAAACGTGGGCACAAGCACTTACATTTATTGTCAATTCAGAGATTAATGAATTCCAAAATTCACTAATCTGGAGGGTACCCCTGTAATAAACTCCACCCTGCACACAGAACAACACGTGCTCACCCCAAAGCTTTGCTCCAGAACACTCTGCTGACTCATTAACACATTGCACCCCTTATCTGTAAAGTGCATACACTGCAACCCGACCTCTCCCCGGGAGTGAATTTTAGACATTATTATCATTACACATTTGTAAGAATTCAGTTTCTCAGTCCCAGTTAAGAGGGAGATTTCACAGTCTCATGTGTGTCTGCAAACAAGTGTCTAAACCTCATACTTTTAAAACTATGACACACCAACCTAACAGTGAGGCACCAATAGGTCTGGACAAGAGCCCACTTAATTTTTTACCACCAAACTCCATGTCAGGACAAAAAAGCCTTTTTTAATTTTTTTAATTGGCTCTGCTCAGTCCTTTAATGGCTCTCATTAATTGCCAGGGCCCACCTTTCCAGTGAGCAGCTCTGGTGTTTAACACACACACAATTAGCTGGCCCTGCTGCTGTTTATCTGGGAGGCAGGCACGGAAATTTCCAAGTGTGTGGTGTCTGCTGTGCCCATTAGGAGGAGAGTGGGGACATCAGTCTCTGTGACATGTGGTGTTCAGCACCCCCTGACACAGAGCATCACTGGCCTGGGGCACTGATGGGAACATGAAACTTGTGCAGCCAATGTCCACAATTCATCACTGCCTCACACAAGCCATGTGCACTCACTCACTCACTCCCTCCTCCTGGGAAGCATCATTTCCAAGGGCTGGCTGTCCCTACAAAGGCACAGTCAATAAAACTGTCACAGCACTCCAAAGCTTTGCTCTGCTGTGCCCTGGCTGGGTGGGAGTCAGCAGAGGAAATTCTGTGTGCCTGCCTCTCTCTGTGCCCACACTCAAATGCACATCTGGGAGCAAATTTAAAAAAAAAAACTTCCTTGAAGGCAATGAAAAGTGAGAGTCAAATGAAATTCTTACCTCTCATTTTGCCTCTGTGCACTGCAAATTCTCTTAAACTCCTTGTAATAATGTGAATGAAAATATGTGCAAATGTAAGCAGGAGAGCCAGTAAATAATTCTGATTACCGTTGTCTGCTCCTATGCAGAGCTCATTTGGTAATTATGAGGCACTGCAAACAAGCTGTATACACTATATAGTTCTGTGAATGCATTTTAAATCAACACATTTGTGGGGGTGGGGGCAGAAATACATTGCATCACATCTGCACCATTGTTCCTTTTAACTCTTATTTTGAGCTTAATAAATCTACTACATGACTTATGTTGAGCTCAATAGAGACATTCAAGTCAGAGATGAGTATTTTTGCTGATACACTGAAGAAACATGAAAATGTTGCTGTTAGAGTCTGCAATGGCTGGTACTGCTTGTTTACCTTAATCTAAAGCAGCCCAACGTCCTCTCAGCTCCAAATCCCAGTGACTGCCATGGAAATGGCTCATGTCCAGCTGCAGGACTGCTCAAAAGATGCTTCAAACACCAGCCCTAACCCAGAACAACCTGGCCTGCCCAGACAAGGTGTGCCTGCATTTCCAGATCCATTTCTGGCCTTCTGAAGGCACCAGACCTGTGCAAAGCAATTGAAGAAGGGTTCCCAAGATCTACTTTCTGAATACAGCTGGGTATTTCTATACAGGTTTGGAAGGACAAAACAGAACTAGGTTAATGCCAATATAGAATAGAAAAACAGGATTTTAAAAATCCCCTTAGGTCAATAAAGAGCTGTCACTAGGAATGAAAAAAAAAAAAAAAAAAAGAACCATTCCAGTTAAAACATCTTTCCTCCCATGCTCAGTGCTTATGCAAGATGTAATATATTAATTATTAAAAAAGAATGGAGTATTTAGGATTCCTGCCTGTTTCTTTCCAGCTACCTCAAGCCCCAGTCTCCCACAGGGCAGGTAAAAATTCAGAAATTATTCCATAACCAGCCCACCAAGCCATTTAGCTAGAGAGGCTGAAGGGCCAAGAATGCTGTTTGAAGTGTCAAATAGCAAACATGGGAATAAAAGATAATGCTGGTTACTTCTGTTGCAGTATTTTAACATTAGGTAAAAAGAGCAGAGTGGAACCCTAAGTTCTTGCCCACAAATTTATCCAAGAAGGAAAAGCAAACAAACAAAAAAATCTGGAATTTAAATACGAAATACTGAAAGGAATTAAAAAACAAGTGTAGCTGAAGTTCACATAAAAACAGAAAAAATGAAAAGTTCTTTTGGAAACATATATAAAGGATTTAGATTTAGAAAACAGGTCATTTTAGCATTCAAATTCTCCCTGCTTCTCTTAAAGTGATCCTGAAGAGCTGCTGACTACTGAAATGCTGCAGGAAAAATTGTAAAGGATATTTGATACAGGAAAAATTCTGCATGAGATACAAGCACCCAAGAATTATTTGTGCTGGCTGGAAGAGCCACCCTGAGAATATCCCAGCCAGAGCAGGAGCCACTGCTGCAAGCTGTGAGCAGTGCCCCAAACCCCAGTGCAGGCCATGGCCAGCACAGCCAAATTTTACACAGCTGGGTGATGGGAGCAGCCCAGGGGAGTGCAGGCTGCAGTCCCAGCCCACCAGGGTTTGTCCCAGCTCTGTCACCCCCAGCAGAGGATGGCACCTGGCAGCAGCTGCAGCCAGCACTTTCCACATGTTTTCTGATTGCCACATCATAAATCAGTCCCTGATCACATCCCTGCACTCCACAGCCTCCTCAACACAGATTTACTGCTGTGTGTCACAACAGGACTCTTCCTCTCCTGGAAGTTACAGAATAATTTTACTGCACCCCCTGTTCATGGGTATCATCCTGTCAGAGGGGAAATGACAGGTAGGACAGGGAAGGTGAGGATCATTTCCACTTGGCAGGCCACTGGGATTTATTTAAAACCCCATAAAATTACACAGATTTTATAATACATTTAAATTGTCTTTGTTTAAAGCAAGCCTGAACTGCAAACATGGGAATATTTCTGGTACAAATCTGACCTCACCTTGTCCAGTAAGTGACCCAGGGGATTACATGATTACAATATTACAGCCTAGAGGTAAGTCAAGCATTTTCACAACCATGGACAAATCCTGGTTTGTTCAAGGCCTTATTTATGCACCAGAAAACACTCTGGAGAGGCATCTCAAATGACTTAGAAGACAAGGTCTTACCTTTGAAAAATAGGTAAATTACCAACTCTATTTTTTTTTTTTTTTAAATAAAAGAGATGTCACTAAGGCAAGTGGCAGATTGTAGCAGCAGCCCATGATTTGTCCAGCCCTGGAGCATCAGAGGGATGAAGTTAAAGGGTCAGGTGGCATCACCCCTGGAGCTGCAGCTGGCACAGGGACAACCTCTCCCCATGGAGAAATGGAAAGCACTGTGTCCTTCAGAGCTTCACACTCTGCCCAGTACAAAAAAAACACAGCCACAAATTGGTTTTGTTTGCTGACGAACTGGAAAGCCTTTGGAAAATTCTACAAATAGTGGCAAGGAATTTTGTGCTAAACAATATGTCTGAGGAGGAGATGAATCCAGTTCAAGGGTGATTAGGAGCAGGAAGTAATAAAGAGGGAGAGTCAGCATCAGACTGTGTGGAAAGTCTTCAACACCAAATTATCATAACTATAAACAGCAGGAAAAAATTTAAAATTTATTGAAATCAGGCTAGCACTGCATGCATCCCATCTAGGTTTTTTATTTCTATGAAACCTCCTAGCATATCAATCAGCTTTAAGGAATGACTAATACATTTTAATATTCTTCTTGAAGTTCATATTAAAGCATTTTACAGCAGGAGTTATTAGTTTATTACTATTAGATCAATATTAATATTGATTTGACATAATAAAGTTAGTAAGCATTCATTACCTTACTAATTTGAAGACAGCAGAATGATAGGAAACAAATATTACCAAACACCATTAATAAATATTCAGTATACACCAGATTTTGAAGCTCTACCTTCTCCCCACGAAGGAAGTGAGTCCTACTTTCCATTATGGTTACAACTGGATCAAATGGAAAGGAACGTTCCCTTATCACACTAAATGACACAATTATATCAAAATTACATTTGAGGACAAGACCTGTGAAAATATGCTTGTGTTATATTTTACATTAAGCAGAGCCAACAGCTAACAAAATGAGGAACTGCAGCAGAGTATCAGCCTGAGGAAACTGCACGTACAGAGGGGGATCCCACAGGTAAAACTGACAAAGCTTCAGGACTGAAGAGTGACTGCAGCTGTGGGTAGGACATCTGGGGGCCACCCAGTGACTGCAGGTGACTGGAAAGATCCTGAACACTTTTGTGGATCTTGCCCAAAAGGGACCATTATAAAGCACTGGCACTTCCTTAGCTTCCATAAATCTAATTTCCAGCAAAGAAATCAACAAGCCTCTTCATTACCAATAAAAACTGCTAGTAGCAAACATAAAAACATGTTTCTGAACTATTTCCTTATTTTAAGTCAAGTGCTGAGAACTAGTTAGCTTGATGGTAATTATTCAGTCCTGAAATCTACTTCTGCCTTGGCTGAGAAAATAAAGCTGGAGTTAAAAACAAACAAACAAAGAAAGAAATCTTAAATCCCAGCCTTGCAATAGATGTGGGTTTATTTTCCATGATAGCATGTGGGGTTTACTGGTGCAAGAAGAAAATACTCAAGACTCAGAGCAGCTGTAGCACAGGCAGGACTGGCAGCAGCAGTTTTTAGTGATTTCCATAACACAGCTCGTGTCAAGCTGCATGTGCAATGTTTGATTCTTCATTTTGTGCCTGAGTTATGGGTATGGGCTGAATGCTCACTGAGCAGATGACAGAAACACATTATCCTATCCCTGTGAAAGTGAAACCTGCTTTCTTTCTTGTCTTATTTCAAGCCATGATGTCCCAGTTTGGAGGGGACACAGCACTGCAGGTGTCCCCTCTGTCCCTCTGACAGCTCCCCAAAGTGGCCAAGCTGCAGGACAAGCAAAGGGGAGCCCTGGATGTCTCAGCCCTGCAGGGCTGGGGCACAGAGGGCAGAGCCTGCACAAAGGATTCACCTGGCAGAAACCTGCATTCACTGTTTGGGTGCCTTTGGTGCCTGAGTGAAGGCATGGTCTCATTTCAGTCCCACACCAAACCCACAAAATTTATCTTTAATAAACACTTATGAAATTCAGATTAGACAGCAAGGAAACAAATACACAAACTTGGGATGGGCACACACATAATTCTAGAAGTCAGTGCAGAAAGCAGGTTGTGATTCAAGACATCAGGACCCCCAAACCCTCTGCTCTGTTTGCTGCATGGCCCAGACTAGCACTGCTGCTCATTCTCTTAATCCTTCTGCTCCCTTACAATTTCTTCTGATGAAAGGAGCATAGGGAATCAGATCTCACCATCCAGGCAGACATCAGAACACATGTGCAAAGTGGACTCATGAGAAAGTGGGAGAATCAAGGTTCCTATGGTTAAGTCACCAGGTGAAAAATCAATCCCATTTAAAAGGGGCTGCCTGTACATTATTTGATAGCATGCAGACCCCAGCTTGCCTACATTGAGCAACAGAAACTTTACAGCCCAACATCTCATCCCTTGGGCAGCTGATTATTTCTCCTGACATTCACACAGTTCTATTCCCCTTTTGTGCTGAGGAAGAGGCACCTGTGTTTCTCCAGTCATTTGTAATATTCAGATTCTGCTTTTGAACTTTCCTTTGCCCCAGTTTCTTGTCATCACTGCTTAGTTATCAGCACGGGGAAGCGAGCGAGCAGCCTGCTCTCCTCCCTCAGGCAATGCCATTGCTGCTTTGATTTGCGTCACAGAGACAAAAAAAGTGGAGCAGCTGCAGCCCTTAATTGCAGAAACCACGTAGAGAGGCCAGGCTGCAGTTTCACTGCTGCTCTTCCAGCTAGAAAAATTATTAAAGGCCCAGTCCTGCTTCCCCAAAACCACCTTTCCCAGCCTGTACCCTAGAGCAGTACACAACTCTCTGACAGTGAAATATGGTAAAAACATTAAAAACATCAGTACTCAGAAGAGGAATAAAGAAATACTTTCAGAACTTTCAGAAACAGGCTCCTGCAGCAGAACATCAGCTGAGTGTTTCCCAGAGGTCTGTCAGGGAGCAAATCCATCTCTGTGTCCCTGTCTCCATCTCTGTCCCTGGAGAGAGGATGGCACTGCCATTTATTCTGCCTGTGGCGTGACTGTGCTGGGAAGGGGCAGCTGCTGGGCTCCTGTCTGGGTGCAGGTGGCATTATTTTAAAAAATACCAGATCTCAGAGTCACCCTGGCACTGGCAGTGAGGGGAACACTCAGCTCTGGCAGCACATCCCAGGCTCCTGGGGATGTCTTTCCCCAGATCTGATCCCACTCTTCTTCCCACATCCATAGGTGCAACCCCACAACAAAACAAGGAGTGGCTCTCATTAACTGAGCGTGGAACTGAGGAGCTTGGCTTACTGGGAATTCCCAAATTCCCAAAAAACTCCCAGTGAAAGCTGGGCACTGATCCAGCCTGGCCAGACCAATACTGATCTGGGCTAGAAAATGCACACACAGGGTTATCACTTTCAGCTTCACCTTTTCCCTACTGAAACACTTTCTTGCAGGTGTGCAATCCCTAATGGCTGCTTTTGAGGTTTTCATGAACATGATCATCTCCTTCCATACTGTCCAAGTTACCAGACAGACCCAAAAAGTATTTTGAGATCTAGTTTGTTTACTCTGTAGAGCATTAATACAACTTCATACTGAGGAGGATCAGCATCTGATGATGCTGATATTTTGCTTCTAAAGAGCAGTTCTGTAATGGAAAATGTGCTAATACATTAATATTTCAGAAAAAGGAGTAAGGATATCAGGATGGCTGGTGCAAATATGAACTACAGAAAGAACACAACATGCTAAGAAAGAGAGAACCACCAATTAGAATCCGAATTAATTACATGAGGAAGAAAGCTTCCAGCACCTCAAGGCCTTTGCAAATCCCTACACAAATTCAGCTGCAGAATGCTTTCAGACTGAGCACTCAGAACTTCCACCTGCAGCAGCTGCATGAATCCACTCCCCCACCCAAGCTCCACCAGCTGACTCAGGAACAGCAAGGAGCATGAGGAATTTTTCATGATACTGTAATCATATGCATGTTACTGATGCTCACACAGCCTTGCTTTCATGAGGAAAAACAGCCAAAAATAAAAAGGTCCCGACTTAAAAGAGTGCCCTGTTCTAGTGGTGTTTACACTGCTGCAAAGTGTCAGGTTTGGATTCCTAATGTGGACTATTCACCACCAAATTCCCAGGAAAAAGCAAGCTGTAAAAGGTTGTGCTTGCTTTAACTTCTTGACCAAAAGGTAAAACTCTTCTAGACAACTTCGCAGTGTTGTTTGAAAACTCTTTTGATCCTGATGAAATTTGTCATTTTACAAAAACCACACTTACTACCCTGAAAAAAACCAATCACTTTGAAGCACTATTTCATCAGCTCAAAGAACAAAAAAAAAAAAAATAAAATTCCTAAGTCACTAAGATTTGGTTTTGATGGAAGTTCCATAATTATTTCCCCTACATTACTTGTTTGCACTGGGTGAATATGGTGAAGGTTCTGATCTTTACTGTCATGCTCTCAGCACATCCAATCCCTCCTTTCAGGAGAGCTCAATTCTGCCATGAGTACAGGCTGTTCAGTCAGGAATACATTTTTTTTTTTTTCCTATTCAAGGGCATTTCTTGATCACAGCAAACAGCTCTGGCTTAAAGCACAGACCTGTCCATTGTTATGAGCACTCATTTTGGTGCCTCACAACGGAGCTGTTTGCTCCAGGCAGTCACTGTGGCCTCTGCTCATGGATGTGCTTTGCTCCTCAATCTCCTTCCAGAAAACTGAAGCAAGAGCCTGGCAGCAGAAGGGAAAAGGCAGCAGAAACCTCTGCATCAGACCTGTCCCCACACATTTGCTCCCAGGTCCAGATGTACTTTTGGGCTCACAGTTGCTTGTTCCAATCAAGTTTTGTCATGGAAAATTTTGACAGACACGGAGAATAACAATGTTTTTCACCTCCAGTGAAATGTTCTGAAAGGCAAGATGCCTGGTGGTTCATTTTCTCCTTTTGGTAAATATGCATATAGCCTGTCCTGTTTTTGACTCCAATGATATTTGAAATATTTTTAGAGGCAACCACTGGCTAGACCAAACATTCTCCCTTTCCCGAAATAGCAGCTCTGTTTTATGGTCTCTGAAGCATCCTGGCTTTCCCCATCTCAGCTGAGACTCAGCTCTGCTGATCTCCATCAGGGCTCTTCCCCCACCTTCAGGGATGCTCCCAATTCCACACAAGCCCAGAGCTGCATTTCAGTGAGCAGTGTCACCAGACAATCCAGCCTTGGTCACCTCTGGCAGAAGGGAAAACAACACAATGGTCTTTGCTCATCCCAGATTTCTTGGGAAAGAACAACAGACTTGTTCTGCAGCACAGGCAGCCAGGAGAGATGTGGAACAGGACAGGTTCATCCCCCATGGCCATGGGGACCTCAGCAGGGCTGGACCTGCCCTGCAGGGTGCTGGCTGAGCTCTGTCTGTCTCTCACATGGCACCTGATGTTCCTTGATTTCACTCTGGTTTAACCAGGGCACGGCACAGAACAAGGTGTGCAGGCAGGAGAGGCACCAAAGGGTGACATGCTCGTGCTAGAACAATACAGCATCCATCAAAAGTTAAACATTTACCCCAAACAGGGCTCTGAACACTTTCTGTCACACTGTAAATTGCTGTAATGCAGCATGAAGTTCCAAACACAGGAGCACACACAATGGGAGGGGTAAAACAATTCTGCTGACTTGACCCAACACCTTTTGCTCTGCTTTCTTTCTTGCTGAGCATGGCAAGAGTGGGATAAGACTATTCCATGCTTGTCTTAAAGAAGATAATAAATTACAACAGCATCTTTTCCTGTTTGATTTCACCCTTATTTAACCTAGTTAGGGAGGAAAAAGAAAATAGAGATGGTGGTACAACAGAGAAATTAATTGACTTAGGATTTGTTAGCCCTGTGGCCTTGATCCAGCTTCAGCTTTTGTATCTAGATGCCTAAGAAGAAGGAAGAGTCAGGGGAAAAAAAAATACACAAATTACTATCCAAACAACTGTTAGTACAGCACGTATCAGTAAAGTGTCACACCAAATCCTCTGCTCTGGATGGCAGGGGCTGTCCTAGGGGACCACACTGGGACTGAGGCTCCAGAAGTTTCAGGTCCTGGGACACAGGAACCCTTCCAGTGCCATTTCTCAATTCAGCAGCCTGTCCCAGGAGGGTCATAAAGCAGCTCTGCCTCACAAAATCTCACTGGCTTCTTCTCCAGCATGCCAACTTTAAGTGTTGCTTCAACACTGTCAGCTGAGTGATGCTGATGTTCAGGAGTGCTCCAGCAAGCACTCAAGGAATTATTCTGTGCTTGAGACACAGATGCTCCCAGACTCCAGAGGTGAGGGACTGGTCTGAATTCTCTGAAAAAGGGGCTGTAACTTGCATATTCCTTCTTACCACCCCTGCTGCAATGTTTGTGTATTTATATACAAAACCAATATACAATGACAAGTCATCTTCTCCAGGGAGAGAAATGACATGGAAACCCCTCCCAGCTCCCAGAGGGTACAAACTGGCAATGGACACCTGGAACTGAGATGAACATGAAGCTGAAGAGCTTTTCCAAATGTGCTGGCTGTCCTGCCCTGCTGCAGTGTGTGCTTCTTCCCTTGCACTGTCCTCTGATGCAGCCATGAGAAGGAAGGAGTCCATGCACAGAGCTCAGGCAGCACAGAAAGGCATTTCACAAAGCACAGAAAGGCATTTCACAAAGCACAGAAATGCATTTACCAGGTGCCACAGAGGCACTGAAATCATCACCTAAGTGCAAGGTCACAGTGTGCTCCACTAAATCTTCCATGTATTGTAAACAGGCAATTTCTAGAGGACAAAAGCACAGGCAGCATTGTTTTGCTCACCTATTCTAGCGGCCTGAGCACCAGAATCATTACAAAACCAGGATGTGCCATTAGAGAGGAAAATAATCTGAATTTCCTGCTCAGGCCAGGGCTGTCCATGTCCCAGGCAGCAGGGAGGTTTCACTCACACAGGGCTCGTGTTTCTGCCATCTGCCACCAGTGCTGGGGAGCTCTGGAAGAGCTGCACAAAGCAGGGCTTGTGTGTCTCCAGCAGCCAGAGAGGAGCTGCACTGGACCCAGCAGGCAGCCCCACATCAACAGCTACCCAGGAGCCTGTCAGGGCTAAAAACAGCAAGAGATTCCTCTCTGTGAAATAATTTAAACTGAGATGAGGCTGCATGGAGAGCTGGAAAAGGGCCTATTGAAAGAGTGGGGTGGAGGGGGAACAGCTACATGTGTGATAAAACTGAGGCAGCAGAAAAATCCAGCTGGCATCCTGCAGGAACCACAGCTTTATCCACAGCCCTTGACTCACAGCTCCTTTAGGAAGCCTCTCCTATTCCAGGTAATGAGTGGCTAATGGCATTGCCAGGCAGGTTTGTCACAGTTAGAAATGTTCCTGTTACAGCAGGCAGGAAGAAGAGACAGATACTAGGAAGAAACCATAATTAAAACCCAAACATGTTGTATGAAAGGAGTTAATTTCACAGACAACAACTCTGTGAGAGGAGGATGAAGAACTCCAGTAAGATCGAAATCTTATCCAGAAATGGGAATTCTTTACAGGGAACTCGGGAGAGGCACTCAGACAATTGTTGTCTCCCATTCAGTTTGGGGCTGAAAACACCAATTTCAGTCAGCTGCTCAACACCAGGAGCTGATACAGCAGTGATAATGGGTGTCTGTGGCATTACTGTAAAATAAAAGCCTTTGAACAAACTAAAAGGAAATTTCCAAAACCAGACTTTATGACAAAGAAAAACAAAAATACCACAGGGTGCTCCATCCCTCCCTCAGCTTGGAGTCTGCCTTATTTTCCAGTGAGTAGGGGGCCATAAAACAGGAAAAGCCCTAGAACTGGATCCCACAGAACACAGCACTTGTGAATAGCTGTAACAACCTGGAGATAAGCCCTGGCTGGATTTTAATAAACAGCTGCTGGCATAAAAATCATCTGCAACACAAACCAAGGATGCACACAGACCTTACCATCTCAAGGGGGTTCACATCTACTGAAACACTCAGCTTCTTCATCCCTTATCAAAGACACAAAAAGAAGGTGTGACTGCACACTGGAAAGACCTAATTGTTTAAGAAAAAAAAAAAGCAAATAAGAAGTATTAAAAGAAGCAATAAAATGGAGAACTGAAGCCAATCTTGTAATTTTCAGATGAAAATAAATTAATGTGGCCTGAAAATTAAAAACATCCCAGATTAAAACTCAGTCAGCCACACCATTAGTGCATTCCTCCCAGCCCGAGTGGTCTGAGGAATTTATAAATTTGGCATGGTGTAAAATGTGCTATTCCTGGCAGGTCTTTGAAAAGGGCAGGAACAGAGGCAGAGCCCAGGGCCAGCTCCAGGAGCTCACTGGGAGCTATCTGCTGCCTTTTCCAAGGATTTCCAGTCCCAAATCCAGAGCACCAAAGAGAGTTAACAAATTGTGCTTCCCTTGGATTATTCCACAGCTCTGATACGTGCTGGGATTTGTGAAATATCCACAGCAAGGTTAGTCAGGTAATATCTACAGGTAGCAACTTATAGACTTTTGTCATTCTTTTAATGAAAAAGTACAAAAGTCATGATCTGAGACATCCCTTTAAAAGGTTTAATATGGACCAATTCTGACCTACAGAACACTACAAGAAACACTTATGAAAAAAAACCCAAAAAACAAATCCCTGCAATCAAAACAACAAACCAAATAGAAAATTCTTTTCCCACGAGGAAAAGCAGCTTTATGCACAAGATTATCTTTCACCAAGTATGCAGATAGTTCCCTCCAGGGAATGGAAAGACTTGCAAGGCATCTGTCACTCACAGCAGCACAAAGGTAGATGGCAAAATAAAAATGAAAGACACAAAAGCATGCAAAGTCCCAAGTACCAGGAGGGTTTGGACAGAAAATTCTTGCAAATGACCATATCTGCCCACAGCAATGACAGCTACATTGGAAACACAAAGATTTTTCTTGGTTGGGCCTGATTTTTTAATATTTGGAATATTCATTGCAAGCATGCTGCTTCTTCAGGTTTTAGGAAGAACAGCTACACATCAACAAAAGGAAGGAACTCACTTCAAGTACACAAAATTGGATTTCTCTCCTGGATTTCCAAGTGAAGGGAATGGAATACTGCAGAGTTCCTGGTATCTGTTAAACCCCTGATGTCAGAGCACATTCAATGCACCAACTCCATCACATGCTCCAGAGACATGAGCCACCTTAGGGAAGTGCTGGTGCCAGTCCTGGTGCAGCTGGGAGCTGCAGACTGAAGGGAAATCTGCCTTAAAAACTGTGCTCAGCAAAAGATGCTTTGCAGTGAGCTCCCCAGCTGCTCCTGGCACAGACCAAAAACCCAGACAGAAACATCCAGAACATCAGAAGGCAAACAAGGGAACCTGAAGCACTGCAGCAGGAATCTTGTCCAGGTCCCTCCTGCAGCCAGCCAGGGCAGCTCTGGCTCCATGTCCCTCCCCACTCCTCCACTCCCTGAAGAGCACAAAACTCCTCTGATTTGCAGAAGATAGAACATACGTAGAAAGAAAAGATCCTTTAGGTTTAGAAGCTGAGGAACTCCAGGAATTCTCCATTTCTAAAAGCAAGGACAAGGAAAAGGCAACAGGATGAATCAGAGGTGCAACCCAGATGGAAAAGCAGAGCCACTAAGAAGAAAGGAAGGAAACAATAACCAAAGAATGAATTTCTTCAAAATTCACACGTCCTGATGCTGCCCACTTCCTCTGCACTCCTCAGTTGGAGTTTTGTCCGTGTAAATAAACATGTGCAATGGGAATTCAGGTCTAGACCTTGCTCCCATTACTGTGGCTTGCATTTAACTGAAATGTGCAATCCCATGGAAGTCCAGACTTTAACCCATTTGGGTGGAGTGACTTATTACAAGCTTCTTATTTTTCCTAAAGCTCCAGCTGCTGGAACTGTAAGACTCCGTGAGAATCCGAAGATCTCAGTTGCAGGATTTTTGTTTTGTTTATTTTAAAAGATAACTCGAGTTCTCATGCTCATGGAGAAATAAAAATAAATAACAAGAAAAAGCTTGAAACCATGACTTGCAGGTTTATTAGAGGCTCAGAAACCAGAAGAGGAGAAAAAAATACTTTCCATCTTTTAAAAAAAGCTTATGATTCTTTTAGTTTCCTAACTGCTAACTCCTCCAGGTTTTAATTCTGCAGCACTTTCTCTCCAATGACTTTTCTTTGCAGAATATAATAATTCCTCAATAAAGGATCGATTAGAGGGCCTATTCTTCCTCCAGCTTTACTGAAGGTGATCATATTTCATTAGTCCAGAGCAATTTCTCTTCCATGCATGTAAGAAGATGTAAAATATTTCAAGGGTTAGTTTAGACCACAGTGCAGGAGATGAGAGGGAAGAGACAGATCTGCTACAAGACTCCTTAGATAATATATGAAAAGGTAAAAACCATTTATGTAGTGTTAAAGGAGCCAGGCCACAGTCTGTCATCAGGTTTGTGCCTGTCCCCTAATCAATGCCAACAATAAATCAAATAATCAATAAATCAATTTGACTGGGCATTTTCTGGGAATTCACTAGAATGCCTTACCTGCAATCCCCACACCATTGATGCTGAGGGAAAAGCACCCAACACATTTTCTCATTACTGTTTAATGGTCATTTCAAACTGTTTTCAGATGATGCTTTAAGTCTCATCACCTGGTTCACGTGGTGTATTTGGTTCTGAGGACTCCCTGCAGAAGCAGGGGAGCAGCTCTGTGATGCAGATGTGTTTAATGTGGCAGCACCAGGTGACCCCAGACCACCTGAATCCCCTCACCAGCACAGTAAAGCACTTGTCAGAACTCATTTTCTTCAGAGATGTTATGAAAGAAGTTGAGATACACTTTGTCCAGCTCTAAAGTTTTTATGGTTTTGTATTTTCATGGAGAAAAAGAAAATATTTTTTCGAAGCAGTTTCCAGCTTCAGGACTCTCAAGTTACAAGACTGGAGCCCAAAAAGCAACACAGGAGCACTGGTGGTAAAGATGAGAGACAGAAGGAAGGGCAAGCAAGAGAGCACAAGTGTGTGTATGGATTATTATTAAACATTATTATTAAACTATGCATAAGAACAGCCTGGCCAAATTAAGTTTTCAATTAAACTCCCATTACTGAAGCACAGATTACGTGCAGTTAATTAAAAAAAACCTTCTAATAATCCTTGGTGAGTAAAGCAAGCTACAGCTGTGTAAGAGTGATGGAGACACTGAAATTCTGCAATTCACTCAGACCCCTGTGCTGGCTGCAGAGGTCCAGCACTGGAGGAGAGGGCAGAGGGGCACTGCCATTTCACTGCTCTGCTGCACTCCCAGAAAGCCTGGCTGGCTCCAGGGGAGCCACTCACTTCACAGAGCTGCTTCAAAAAGAATTCCATCCATTTCCAAATCTGCTCTGAGGTTTCCTCTCTCTCCTCTGCAGTATCAAATGCTACTGACCACAGCTGGAAAAGACATATAAAATGAAATGGAGCCCTGTCTCCTACCAGTACAAACCCACTAATGAGAAGTTATTAAAAATATCCTATTCATTTCACCCACAAGAGCACTTCCCCAGTTATTTCCAATGTAGACCTTAACCTGAATGCTAAAGCCAGTGATCAAGCTCATCTATTTTCTAATATTCTAATTTTCTACACAGATTGCAATACCACAGCACAACGCAAGCAGCACCTACTCTTGATGCATCCTGAATTTTTTTAACATGTCTAAGGAATTAACAATCAATTTCTTTCATCTTCTGGACAATAACTTCAGGCCAAAGGAAGAAAGCAAGGAATTGTTTCCTTTGGCATTCTGTTGTATCAGTGCATTTACCAAGCAGCTCTTACGTAGAACTTGTCATGGTGATTCATTTGATTGCATCCAAGCCTGCTGCACTGCCCCAGTTGCTATTCCAGCTACAAATGAGTCATAAAACCCCTGAATGTGGTGTTTCGTAGAAAAGGCTGAATTCTCCATCAAAGGAGTTTAAAAAAAAAACTAAAAGATCAAAAAGAAAGCACCCTTACTTGGGAGCAAGGGGGTGGAAAAAGAAAAAGAATACATGAATAAATAATGTGGAAGTAAACAAAGTCCTTGCCGTGTTGAGCACAGCTGTTCTCCAGCATTTCCCAAGTCTCTGGTTACAGTCAGGGCCATTTCCCCAAGGAAAGAAAAGCCTGGGATTGCACAATATGGGATCATGAACACACAGGGAACATGCATTGACTTGTCAGTGCTGAGGAAAAGAGATTTTGAACAAATCACCAGTCTACAACAATTCTAACCAAACAAGCTGAGGCTGCCAGAGGACTTGCACAGAGATGATTCCACTGGAGTCAAAATTCTCACAAAGTCAACATCAGTGCTGCCACAGGCAGATGTGTCAGACACCCCCAAACACAACAGCTCTGCCTGTCTGAATGAAGCAGCTCTGTGGGCAGGAGAGCAGCCCCTGTGGAGAGCAGGCTGAGGAAATCACTGCCCTGCTCTGTTCTGAGACAGCACAAGCTGTTCTGCTGTGCCCTGTGTGTGATCTGTGCCCCTCCTGCTCAGAGATGGCAAGGCCAGCAGGGAGGTGACAATCCTGCTGCCACCAGCAGCTCCAGCAGAGTGTAGGGAAGGGATGAGTGCAGCACTGATGGAGCAGAGCCACAGGGCTGCTCAAACTGCCCAAAAAACTCAAGAGCAGTCCATGGGCACTGCAGCTCTGCTTTCCCAGGGCTACAAAAAACAACACAACAGCAGCAAGGCAAGTGGGAAGTCACGTTTTCCATGAGCCTGGCAGCACAAAACCCTTCTTGCACCCATCCTCCCTCTCTGAAGGTGGGCACATGGGAACAGGCAGCTAAGTGCACAATCCTGCAACACTCAGGGACAGCTCCTCTAAACGTGTGCACTGCAGCACAGAGCCAGGTCAAGTATAAACAAAACAGCCATACATATACACATATGTACATAGCCATGCATATATATGTACATAGCCATACATATATGTACATAGCCATACATATATGTACATAGCCATACATATATATGTACATAGCCATATACAAACAATATAGCCAAGAGTCAGCCAGGCTGGTTCTGCCCAGCTGCACAGAAGCCTCATTGCTCCCAGCAAGGAAGGCAGCTCAGTGCCCATATCTCAGGGCAGGCAGACATCTCTGGCACTGCAGAAATCCCATAAACAACTGCCTTTCTCCAGTGTTAGCTCACTCTGATTTATTCACACGACTCATCCCTTCTGTTGAAAGACCAGGATTGCTGCCCAGCATTTCCAGCTGATCCCAGTGTGACAGCTTCATTCTGAAAATCAGAAATCCCTGCTTTCCAGTTCAAGACAGCAAACCATTAGTCAGAACAATCTCCTAGCAGTAAGAAAGCACTGATTGAATTTTCACTCCACCCAACTCAAAGGTCAGAGAGTATTTTCCATCCTACACTGCTCTATACCATGCACACCAGGAAGCTGAACCAAGTCTTCCACATCTGCAGCCAGTCCCTACCATGCCTCTGCACACTCACGTGCACACACTCTCTCTCTGAGTTTCTTCAGAACACTTTTTCATTTTCCCCTGAAAAAAAAATAGCAAAACTGATGAGTCTTGCAAAATACTTTGGCTCCAAATACAAAAACACATTGCAACGAAACTCCAAGTCCAGTTTTTCTGAGCAATGCTATTATTGACATCAATTGTCAAGATAACAAAATCAAAGTGAGCTGGCAGAGCAAAACTAATAATTCAAGACCATGAGCTAATGAGGCTGGAAAACAGCCTTTGTACTGCTCAGTGCTTGTGAGGTTTCAGGTGCTGTCAGACCTGGAATCCTCATTCTTACACTGGAATGTGTCTAGAGCCAATACTATACACTCCTCACAGTTGCTCTAGAACTTTCAGGAATGCAAAGATGAGCTAATAAAAATTAGAATTTAATTTTAACATAGCCTGTTTTTTAAACCATCAGAAAAAGGGGTAATCTGTTCAGAAAGCCATTTTATTTTCACTGACTGCAGGGATGGAAAAAGGAAAGAGAGAGGAGAGAAAAAAGGACTCAGAAGCCACATTCCTACTCCTCTGCCTTCTTGAATGACTCCATTATGAGGCTGAAAAAGAGATTTAATTAAATCAGTTCCACTTACCAACCAAACCTTACCTGTTTCTTTGCCAGAGACACCATTCCTTCTTGTTCCCAAAGGCATGTTGAGAGGAGGGAGAGAAGAACAGCAAAATTGGATTTTAAGAGCAGGAAAGCAGAGGGGGATTTAACTTTTAACCCAATGAAAATTGAAAAAACAGTGGGAAAAAACCCAAATAGAGATATCAAGCATTCATTTGTGCCAAGGCACCACTGCTACGACTCTCCTGAAGATCCAGGATACCACATGCCGAACTCGCAGACACTGAAAATAAGTAAATATTCTAAAAGGGCTTCTGCTGAATTGTACTTTCACAGCAGAAGCTGGACAAGGTCCAAGCAGAGCCATGGAACTGAGGCTTTCTATATATTGCAGCCATCAAAATATGCAGTGAGTTCAAAGCCTGCAAGGAAAGCCTGTGCTGTGGGAGCCCCTGCTAAACCTCAGAACATCTCCTCCTCAGCTGTTGTGCGAGGGAGAAAAATTATTACCCTCTGAAAATTAAGAATCAACTTCTTTAAACAGATGACTCAGCAGATGTAAACTCCAGCAAAGCTAATTCCCCAAGCTGCTGACATCAGCACACACACAGAGACCACCTAGGAACGACTGCAGCATGCTCTGAAAACCAGGAATAAAAGGCAGAACAGGCTCTGTGATGGTAGGTGTTGTTTTATTGCTTTATTCTGTGATTCCCCAGGGCTGCTGATCACCTCAGACAATCTGAGTGCTGAGCACTCTGCTCTCCAGAGCCTGGGGCAGCGTCACCTCACAGCCACTGACAGCAGAGCTGGCATTGCTCTGGACACAAGGGCCAGCAGTGCCAGGCTCTGGAGCAGCTGCTGGGAGCCAGGGGACCCAGTCCTGCAGAGACACAGCTCACTGCCCTGCCATGCCATGCCTGCAGCAGCTCCAGCCACAGCTCACACCACTGGCCAGGGACTGGGGACACTGAGTGCCAAATTCTGGCACCCACAGCTGGCTTTCTGCACTGGGAGAACAGGAGAAGCACAGCCTTGCCACTGTGCTCATGCAAAGAGTATTAAAAAACTGCAGCTCTATTATTTCCCACGCTGCAGAAGACAAATGCCATCATTAAGTCACTGGTTGATAAAACACCTGTGATATAAGCTGGGCTTGACCAGAGCCACAAGGCCACCCATGGTTTGGACCACACCAGACCTCCCCAGCCATGAAATGACCCCCCAGCCTGGCTCTGCCCCAGCTTTCCCTTCTGCAGGAGGAGAGGGAAGCCCAAGGTCACCCATCCCTAGACCTCTGCAGGCTGCCTGAGCTTCACAAAGCTCACCAGCTGCCCAGATTGATAATAAATCACACTGTTTGATAATAAATCACGCAGTTTGATAATAAATCACGCAGTTTGATAGTAAATCCCACTGTTTCTCTGCCCTGACATTACAATGTGGATTCACATTCACTGCTGGACACACACCATGCCACTGCAGGATGCCAATTCTCATGAACAAAAGATCCAGCTAGTTAAACAGAAAAATAAATCTCAGCTGCTAATAGGAGGGAAGGGAACTTTCAGTCCAAATAGCTGCAGGATTTCTTAAGAATACTTTTTTTCTAGTTGGAGTAATTCAGACCTAGAAGAGGCCTGTTATGCCAAGCACAGTAAGAGAAATCCACAGCCACATCTGAAATAGACATCAGGCTCTCCAATAAGAGACCCTGCATTTTGCACTTTACCTAAACATCAGTATAAAGGAAAATCTCACCACGGCAATGCCTACAGACTTCACAAATTGCTTTTACTGCAGAAATGTAATACTGCCTTATAGACACAGAAAACAACATCCATACTCTGGACAATCAGAAAATACCTCAGCAAATTGTATTTTATTTTGTCTGCTTCTTGAAAGAAAGAGGAGAAAAGGTAGACTGAACTGCTCACTATCTGTTTTGCAGATTAAGGGGACACTGACAAATGAACAGTCAAATTGCCAAAAAATTCAAAGCATTAACTTTGTAAAAGGAAACAGAGATGCTGCATGTATTACAGCTGCCTTTGACTTCATAATGCAAAGCACTGTGCTGAACCACGGAAATCAGAAAGACTTGGAAACAGATCAGTCTGCATTTCACTGGAAACGGTAAACAGGAGAAAAAGCTTTGAGTTTCAGGAAATTTTTTTCAAAGCATAAGCAAAAGGGATTTTTGTTCAAAACAAACAAAAGGCAACTTTTCCCACCTGCCATCAAACTGACTACCAGCCTTTTGATATTTGTGTCTTTTACAGCAAATACACATTTATCACTTTCCCAGTCAGCATCCAGCACCTCCCCAGTAACTGTGTGCCCAGTTCCTATCTGAAGTGCCTTTGCAGCACATGCACTGCCTGCCTCACAAAGCAGTTCGTTTTTCTAACTCACCCCTACACTAACAGGGCACAAATTAGAGTTTCACCACCTGACTACGTACAGAAATCATCAGAAGATTAAGCCCAGATGATCATACATTTTTAAAGCTTCAGAAGTAAGGTGTTTTAGGTTAAGTTCTTCATGGCTTGGGATTCTCTTCATGGGAATCTGCAAACAAACTACAAACAAACCATGCAGCACACAGCTCCCCTGCAGGGCTGCCCAAAGCCGTGTGCTGTATTTACCCCAAGTCACAGTAACAGATGCTGTTGGTCCTTTCAACTACTCCAAGAAATATGTATGACCTTTCACAAGGTCCCCTGCAAACCGATGTGGCCAAAATTAAGAGCAGCAATTTCAATTTCTGCTAATACATAACCCCCTGGTCCCCACTTCTGCACAGTGTCCTGCCAGGGGATGGAAAAGGATGAGGAGAAGTTACCTAGTGTGACTTGGAACAGAAGGCTTCTGTTGGGATGGAAAAACCACAGAGGGTTTTTAGAGAGCTGCAGGCCAGCAGGACAGCTGATGGGGGAAACAGATTCACATTGTGAGTGTCAGTGTCACTCCTGAGCTGCCACACCTGCAGATAAACACTGCCCGTGTCAGAGAACTGTCACTTCCTCCAGCCTGTCAAACATGTCAGTGGAACATTGTCATCTCAGCAGCAGACAAGTAAAATAAAAGTGTTTAAGTAAGTCAACATTCATCCAAAACACACCTCACAAAATCACAGGGGGTGGAGGGAGGGCAAACAGAAAGCACCCTTCATCTGCCCTTAGAACACGCTGGAGGTTCATGAGCAAACCCTTAATGCCACACTTTGTGCCCATCTGTGCAGCAGAGCTGCCCAGCACTGCTAAAGCAACAGGAGCCCTTAAACCACGGGAGCACAGTGTGGCTGTGTCTCAACAGCCTTGTTATTTCAGCTGGCAGAGACAAGATGAAACTGCAGAGGAAACACAGTGGAGCACAGAGAGCTCAGCTCCCCGGGCAGGACAGGCTGGGCTCGCAGGATGGAGGATTCAGAGCCTGCCATGGACACAGCTGGTGCCAGCACAGCCCTGCTGGGCTCCTGGGGACAATTCCTGCCAGGAACCCACAGTCACCCACACCTGGAGTGGGGGGAAAGCCCCTGTGCAGCTGCACACCCCACACTCACACCACAACTTTCCTCTGGCCCTGCAGCTTTCCTGTAGCAGGGTCTCAGACCTCTGGGTCCTTAAAGCAATTATTCATGGCACAGGAGCAGAGAAACAGCTCAAGGTGCTGTCTTGAGAAGGAACCTGAACAAAGGAACTCCTGGGCTTTTGTCCACCCACAGCCAAAGCACAGGAAAGTCTGGGATCTTCCCTTGGGTCTCTGGCCCCTGCTGTGTCTGTGAGTGTGTCACCTGGATGTGTCCCTGTGCCCTTTATTATCAGCAGGGCTGGGAGTTCACAGCTCTGGAGCTCAGCCTGCAGCCCAGGCTGCCTGCCCTGGGTGTGCTGCACACACCAGGGACATGGGGGGCACTGACAACAAACACCAGGGACATGGGGGGCACTGCAGTGGGGCCAGAGCCACCCTGGGATCCCCAGCTCAGCCCCAGCACCACAGCTGGGATGTTCCTGTGCACCCACAGCTCAGGAAGGGATCCCCTGTCCCTGCTGGACTGGCCCGTTCAAGGAGCCTCCCTTGCCTCTCTCAGCACCCCAGAGCTGCTCGTGAATGCAGAGCATTTGTCAGCTCTGCCCAGGGCTGGAGGGATGCTCCTGTCCCTGCACATCACTGCCTTGCTGCTGCAAGGGAGGCAAAATGCTCTGGCTCCTTCCTCCATGGCAAGTCCATGCCTGGATCTCCTGATTTAAGAGCAGGCGAGGCACTGACCTGGTCTGTGCCAGAAAATATCCACCAGACATTATCATGAAATATTATCCACAAAATATCTACCTGTAGATGAACAACAGAATATCCACCTGTAGATGAACAACAAGGTCATTTCCTCCCTCCACCATCTGCTGCCAGGCACTGCACAGCCTTCAGGGCAGGAACTGCAACAGCGACAGGGGGCAAACCCTGACAGGTGCTGTACACCCTGACAGATGTTGTAAGCCTGACAGATGTTATAAATCCTGACAGATGTTGTACACCCCGATGATGTTGTACACCCTGACAGATGCTGTACACCCTGACAGATGTTTGCTGTACACCCTGACAGATGTTGTAAATCCTGTCAGATGTTATAAACCCTGACAGATGTTACAAATCCTGACTGATGTTGCACACCCCGACAGATGTTGCACACCCCGACAGATGTTTTCTCAACCCAACCTGGTGCCTCCAGAGGTTTTTTGGTTGTTTCAGCACCTTGTGAGCAGCTGGACTGGGCAGGTGACACAGAGCAGGTGAAGGTGGTGTGCCACAGAACCCGAGGGGGGGAAACAAGCTGAGAGCAATGGAATTGGTAAAACAAACACTTTTGGAAGGGCTCCCCAGCTCTGTAAAAGCCAAGAGATTTGCAACACGACCACAAATGGCCAAGAGCTGTCTTCTCCCAATACTTAACATCTACACCACGACTGTGATTAAAAAGCAAATGTTTTTCTGATCTAGAAGATGGAAAACAAAATTGTTTGGCTTTTGTTGAGTTGTTTTTCTGTAATTTTGTAATTTCTGGAAGTCTGATTTTTACTAATGTAATATTTCTGTTAGCAGCCTCATCTACGTAAGGCATCTGCAGAAAGTTTTTACTGTTAACTTAATAGTGAAAATCTAATAGAGGTTCTATTTGAATTTTCCTATTAAATTGACGTCAATCGCAGTCTGAGAATCAGATTGTTACAACCAGACTATGAAACAAACATTCAAGTCAGATGCTATAAATGTAGCCACTGCACACTGGTAAGTGTGTTTTAATATTTTTAATCAGGTCTCTGGGTAAAGCCAAGATACACTTGGCATAGAGATGAGGGGAAAAATTATAAAAATGTAGATGTTTCTACTTGGAAAGTCAATTATAATTTATTTCCAGAAAAACTGAAAAAAAAATTGAATACACACACAGAATTGCACTTTAGCAAGCAGATGTACAAATATAAAAGTAACCAGAGGTTGATGCCTCAATCAGCACTTGCCACACAACAGATTAAAGGTGAGACATCACCTTCCCTGTAAGGAACATTCTGTGCAGCACAGGGACCCCAAAAAGGAAGGGGGAATAAGGGAATCCCATGGCAGCGTTGGAGCAGCTGAATGGACCAATAATGGTACAGCAGAAAGAAAAGAAAATGTGTGTAGGGAGAGGAGACTTCTGTTTGGAGATCAGAAGAGCTTCCTGAAAGCAGGACTACAAGAAATCTGAAAATTCCCATCCAAGGGACAGCAGGGTCCTATACCCCATCCAAACCTTGTGCACTTGGGAAAGAACTCATCCTCCTCAAGTTGTAGATTTTTAGAGAGGCCAGCAGAAAAGCAGATGAAATAAATCCATGCCAAGGGGTAACAGAGAGCTGTGCTGGAGGACATGGCTGGGCTGTCCTTGTCCCCTGTGGTGTGCCATGTGTCCCCCTGTGGCTGTGGCACCGGCTCCCAGGCACACAGCACGGATGCTGCTCTGCCAAAAGCCACAATGAGATCAAAGAGAGCTGGGAAGAGTCAAAAGAAGTCCACACAAATACACATGGCTCCATTATTTGCAATTGTTTACTGCCACAAAGAGGGCCTGAACACTTATCAGATTTCAAAACCTTTTAGGGACGTGTGAAAGAAGGATGAATCAGAGCAGAAAAGCCTGAAGGGTTTTGTCATTTTTCCGGCAGAGATGAACTACACAAGTCGTATTTTCAACTCCAACAGAAAAGCATTGGAGCTTTGTGCTAATTATAAAATTGCTTAAAATATCATCCAAATCACAGATTCTTCTATTAACTAGAAAACCAGTTGGGTAAAGGTTTTCTTCTCTTGTAAACCACAAGATATTTCTAAGGCCTGCAATAATGAGGTTAGAAATCAAACAGGTTTTTAAATTAAAAACAAACCAACAAAATGAAACTGCTTAAAATAGAAGCTAAATTACAGTTTACAGAACTTCAGATTGTTTCTTATTTAATACTAACAAGGCTGTAAGTTACAAGTTACAAGTGTTAGAAAAGTGAATTCTCTCTCCAAAACATTTTTCAGGACTGTTGGCAATACTAGGCAGCTTGGATGTTAGATTAAGGAGAGGGGACAAGAGCCCTTATTGCATTTAGAGTGAGGAATGGAAATGGCAGTGCTGCTGCCACACCTGAGCTCTGCCTGGAAATGATGGACATGGCACTGAGAAGGGAGGGATGCCAGTACTGCAATAGAAAATGAACGTGCTGGAGCCCTCAATGCTCCCTCTCCTTTATAAACCCACACTTGCAAACTCCCAGCATTCAGGAAGAAGTTATTTACTTGATGCAAACATAAAAACGTTCGACTCGCTCCCAAGCAATGACTGCAGAGATTGTGCGGGCACTGAACGCCGCCCATGGCAGCGCTGGGGAGCACAGCCCTGCTGGGACTGCCCTGGGGACACTTGCTGGGCACAGAGCCCCAGCTTTCCTGTGCAGGGCTGGAAAGGGCCCAGCAGATTGATGGGGCATTGTTCCAGGCTGTCTAGACGTGCCTGGCTGGCTGGGGAGGCGATAAGAGCGAGCCCAGGACAAGGGGAGCCCAGCAGAGAGGGGGCACGTCCTGGCAGCCCTGCAGCCCCTGGCACACAGCAAAGCTGCACAGCCTCCCCAGAGCCTGCTCTGCCATCCCCAGCCTGTGCTGGGGACAGTGCACACTGAGCTGTCACAGGCTGACATGCACCCACCACAGTGTATCCTAACTCAGCTGAGGGTTCTGTGCCCTCCCTGTCACTGTGCCCAGCTGGGGATGGCTGATGGAGCCAAGGCTGAACCCAAAACCAAACCCAAACCCAAACCCAGCCCAGGCTGGAGCACACCCTGCAGTCACCTCACCCACCCTGGCACAGAGCTGGGTGCCCCTCTGGGGCCCTGGGCAGGGTCTGGGGGCTCACTCCTGCCACACCAGCCAATGCCACTGCCCAGCCAAGACACAGCTTACCTTGGCAGAAGCTCTGCTGGAGGATTAGCAACAGCACCAACAGGACTTTCATGCTTGGAATAAGAGTAGCTGCACCTGGGCTTCTGTTGACAGAATGATGCTGGTAAAAGTGGCAGGGGGAAATGGGGGGGAAATGGTTTCCTGCCCAGCCAAAGGTGCCAGCAGAATTGGCAAGGGTAGGGTCAGGCTTCAGAACAAACCACACTGCAATCCCTGGCACACGCTGCTGGAGTGGAAATTTCAATCACAATAACCTGCAGTAATTAAATGGACCACGGAAGGACTTTTGCCCTCAGGGAAGGGATAAAAAGAATAATATTTCCTTCAACAAGCTGGAATACTTCCAGCCCCAACACAACTGTGCAGGACTGCGTGTAGCAATATCAACCTCTCACGAGACAGCCACTGGCAAGGAAACCAGATAGAGAAGTGTGGGAAATGCAAGTGCTTTCTCTTTTCAGCCCCACAGCATTCCTTGATACCTGAAGCTGCCACTCCAAGGAGGAAAAGAAACAAAAACAACAGCACAGCTGACTTGGAAGTCAGCCACTGTGCATTCTGCTTGGAGAGGGAGGTGTGAAGACAAACTGCAAGTCTGGAGCGCTCCTGGAGGAGCACCCAGCGATTCCTTCCTGCAAGCAAGCTCATTTAGAACTGCACTTCTGCAGCTCCTGGGCTAAGCTTGGCCAATCAGAACAGCACTCAGAGGTGTGCTGGGTTTGCATGGCTGCATTTTTTGGATTTAGGGTGGGGGCCACAGATGTGGCTTCTGTGAGAAGCTGCTGGGAGCTTCCACCACGTCCAGCAGAGCCAACCCCTGATGGCTCTCAGGATGGATCCATGGGGATCCAGGGGGATGCAGAGATCCATGGGGATGCAGAGAATCACCCACAGCCCATGGGATCCATGGGGGATGCAGAGAATCACCCACAGCCCATGGGATCCATGGGGATGCAGAGATCCACCCACAGCCCATGGGGATCCACGGGGATGCAGAGATCCATGCACAGCCCACAGGGAAGGTGCCACACCACAGCTGGTGATGCCTGGAGCAGGCTGCCCCAGTGGCACACCCATGGGGACAGGAGCCCTGCTCCCAGGCTGGAGCAGCCTGTCCTTGCAGCACTGCAGCCCGTGGCAGAGTGACCCACACTGCAGCAGCTCTGGGAGAACTGTTTGCCATGGGAGGGACCCCACAGTGCCACAGGGTAAAAACTCTCTCTGAACCAAGTGGAAGAAAACCATAATAAACTCACTTGTACCTCTAAGCTGAGCCTGCTCTGCCCTAGGGGTGTTTCCTCCCTGTTCTCATCTCAGCTCATGGAGCCTTCATTAAATGTTCTGTCCCCTGCCCAGCTGTGGCATGAGCAGCTCCCATGGGTGCCGGGTCAGGGTCAAACCAGGAGGAGAGGAAATGAAGGTGGACAGGCCACCATGAGGAGACCAGGGGGGAAGAGACCCCAGGGCTGCAGAGTGAGCTGGAGAGTGAGCAGCAGCACTGGTGTGTGCGACGGGGGTGCTGGGATGGCACTGGGGTGTCTGTCTGTCTGTCCATCCCAAACCTGTCAGTATGGGATGGGGGTGCTGGGATGGCACTGGGGTGTCTGTCTGTCCATCCCAAACCTGTCTGTGTGCAATGGGGATGCTGGAACAGCTCAGTATTTGAAAATCTGTCTCCATTTGTGGAAGCTGAAGGAGGCTCCATCATTCAATCTAGCACCACCTTTGTTTTTCAGACAGATCAGTTCTTTTTCCACATGCAAGCTCTTAGAGCTGACAGGATGCATCCTTTTCCTATCCCACCAGCACCCCAGCTTTTATGGAAACTATGCATCTAGAAAGACAAAGTTACCCATTCTCCTTACAATAACATCCATCCTATTTTTGTCATCACTTGAAGCCTTGTGTAAAGACATCTGAGATTATAAATTTGCTTCACTTCTTTCTGGTTGACTTAGCAAATCTTCCCCAAATCAAATGTTAGTCACACATACATTCTCTAAAACTTAATGCTTAGCAACACCCAAAATAATAAACTCTACAGGATTTTTATGAGTCAGTTTGTCTGCACTCCTGTCCCAATAAATATCAAAGCCCTTCCTTTGATCAGCTGGCACTAATGTCACTGTGGCTGACTCCAGCCACACTCATGTATTAAACACATCTACTCCTACTTGAATTTCTCATTTAATGCATTTACAAGTTTTTAAGGGGGAAGCCAACAAATCCCATCATCTGCAAACTTTTTTTAAAATCAAACATGTGAAATCTTTAAATTCTTTTTTATCACAACCATGGCCTGCTACAGAGCTGGCGCCTCCAGCACTGCAGCCATGGCTTCACAAAGATATTGGATAATTCCCTTCCCAGAAATTCCTTAGTACAGATTACCAGGCATTAGGGAATCCTGGACAGATTAATGAACAGCTGAACCTGGAGTCAGCAAAAGAGGAATGTCCTTTCTGAAGCCAGAAAGTAACAAAATATAGATGCTCATGTTTCATAGGAGACACAAAGCAGAGCAGATCTGCATGGGGGAACACGTTTGAGGGAAGTTCAGTGTTTGTCCAGCATTGTTCTTGTGGGCAAGCTCACAGGCACAGAGAGCACAGGGACATTCACACCCTCCCTTTCTGTCAGTAACAGGTGAGATCAGAATGCTTTTAAACTAGGAAGAATTCTGACAGTTAATGAAATCTTCCACTATGTTGTACTACACATAAAATTAGTGTCTTGTAGTCAAATATTGAATACAGTGGAAAATAAAGCAGTCTGTATTAGCAGGAACCTAGCTGGAAAAACTGAATGTTTTCTTT
The DNA here is from genome assembly GCA_013397375.1 of Toxostoma redivivum. Taxonomy (NCBI): domain Eukaryota; kingdom Metazoa; phylum Chordata; class Aves; order Passeriformes; family Mimidae; genus Toxostoma; species Toxostoma redivivum. The sequence continues at coordinate 104,760 of VXBI01000852.1, read as the reverse complement.
GCTATTATATTTTATCTACCACTACAATTTCATCAGGTGGCATCTTGCTTCTTGAGTGCATGACAAGTCAGAATTTACAGGCCAGAGAGTAAAAGAAGAAGGGTGAAACAGAAAGAACTTACTACAGCTTTGCATTTTACAAACCCTATTTATGGCCAACACAGCTATTCACATTTGGTCAGCTACTGTACGTGTGTGGGAAACTGTTCTGAGAGCAGCAATTTGGCACAGGCAGGAAGAACACCCAGGCAGGACATGTGCTGAACTGAAATATGGGTAAACTCCATGAAGGGGGTTAACACAAAGTCAGGGCTGGTGCTATTCTAAACAGTGCTAGCAGCAGCAGCATAAAACTTAAGCAAGCAATTTAGACACCCAAATAGCACATTCTCTCTCTTTCCCTTAGAGGGGAGAGGAGAAAGTGATGGCAGAGGTTTCAAGGGCTCCTTTTCTGTTCCTGTTTGTTGCATTTGGACAAAGCACCAGAGTGCATTCAGCAGAGGGAGCAGGAGCTGCCCCAGCTCGGGGCTCACTGGTACAGGTGAGAATGGGATGGAGGGAGTGCTGGGAAGCACTGAATGAATCTGAGAATCCTGCAGCATCCTGACAGCAAGGGAGCAGCACTACAGCAGGCCTGGCTCTGACCAGGAGCTGCTCTTCAATGGGAAATCCTGTAACAGCACATCTTGGAGAGGAGGAAAAGTGTGGGAGAGAAAGACCCAGCAGGCAGGTCAGCAAAGCAGGCTGGCTCCAGCCAGCTTTTGCCACTCCTTCCCTGGGAAAAGCTGCTCAGGGGCTGTGCTGGTTTTGGCTGGGATAATCTGGGTGCTCCAGGGTCTGTTGTGGTTTAAACTCAGTCAGCCCCACAGAGCCACTCACTCACTGCCCCTGCTGAATGGGTAGAGAATCAGAAAAGTGGGAAAACTCGTGGGTTAAGACAATGGCATTTGAAGAGGTAAAGCAAACCTTACACATGTAAGCAAAATGAAACAAGGAGTTCATTCAGCCATCCCATGGCAGGCAGGGATTCTCCAGGGCTCTGTCACACACAACAGGGGCTTGGAGGACACCACCATCACTGCAAACATCCCCTCCTCCCTCCTGGCTGATGTGCTGAGCATGATCCCATGTCTGGGACATCCCTGGCTCAGCTGGGGTCAGCTGTGCTGGCTGTGTCCCCTCCCAGCTCCTCACTGAGGGTGGGGGGAAGAAGAGAAGACCTGGTGTAAATCCTGCTTAGCATCCCTGTGCTGTCAGCACTGCTTCCAGCACAAACCCCAAACCCCAATCATACCAGCCACTCCGAAGAAAATGAACTCTACAAGCCAGCCAACACCAGCACAGTCTGAGAGCTCACAATATCACAGCCACCATATGTATGTGTTTGGATATACATTCTGGGCTCTTTCAAAACTTTCCTCTAGCACTAGTGAATATTTTCTTCCTCCTCTGGCTCGCAGACTTTTGGGACAGTTCCTGTAACTACTCAACTATACTTCCAGATTTGCTTGGAGATTTGTTCTCCCAAATGTATGCTGTCAATCTCTGCCTCAGGAGCACAACAAAAATATGTACAGGTTTCATTCCCAGCTGAAATACCAATTGCAACACCCAAGTCAAAGTTCCAGGAGTGACCTTAGATCCTACAGCCCCAGGACAGGCTTGGTGGCACATAGCAGTCTCCCTGCCCATCTCCAGGAGAACAGGAGCAAACAACATTTTCCATCTGCAGAGACCACGGGGGTGTCCATAGCAGCACCAACCCTCAGAGACCCACAGCTCCATCTGCAAAGCCTACACTGAAACCACCTGAAATAGCATCAGTGAGCAAAACAAAACAAAACCAACTGCAGGCTAACCTGGACAGGAACACCATCCACCTTTACCTTGCCTCTGCTTCCCAAGTGCTACACTTGCATGGTTCAGCTGCTGCAACCACGTCACTTTTCAGCATCAAGAAACAAAACTTCTATTTTCAACAGCATTCCTATCTGTCCCAAGCAAGATCTTGCAGGTGTAAGAACTGTAGAGAATGAAAACTTCACATTACAATGTAGGGACAAGGAAGAAACATTAACAGCATTTTACTGAAAACCTGTATCACATGAATCAAAATAACAGCTGGAAGATCAGAAAAAAAATAAAACAAACACCATGTAGTACTTGTGTTTGTGAACCCATGTGTGCATCTCAATTTTCAAGTATTAAAAGGATCCTATCTTCCCTTTAGCTGAAAACAAGAGTTCAGATATCAAAATGTTCATAATCCCCAAAAATCAAGTCTGCATTTATACATAGGTGGCTAGTAAGATTTAAAACAGTAATCTTTCCATCCAAGCACATGTACATACTAGTATCTTATGGTTACAGAATGAAAATCTGCCAACTTTAAACAGACAGACCACCGACCTGCTTCGAAATCCATGCTGCCAGACACTCTGAGGTGAGGATCTGAGAGCTTTCCCCGAGGAGGTAATAGAAATGGATAAATTTGGTTCCCAGTCAGTGCTTCCAAACACCCATGGGTTCCCCACAGTCAAAGGAAAGGTCCCCAGGTATAACTGGCCAGGGGTTTAAATTGGGGATGCCCAAGTAGATGCTCTGAGGTCACCATTTTATGTTTCTCACCAGACAAACCCACCCTCTCATGATAAAATCCCTCATGCAAAACTTCCAACCTTCTGAGGTCCTTGTTCCCATACAAATAATTAATCACAGAATCATTTAGGCTGGACAAGACCTCCAGGACCACCAAGCCCAAGCGATGGCTGAGCACTGTGAGCTGGCCCTGAGTGTCACATCCAGTCATTTCCTGAGCACCTCCAGGGCTGCTGGCTCCATCACCTCCCTGGCAGCCCATTTCAATGCCTGACAACCCTTCCCATCAAGAAATCCTTCCTGATGTCCAACCTGCACCTCCCTGGAGGCTGCACTCATTGTGTGATGTGCAGGGAAACACAAGCAAGAGGAAAAGATAAATATCAAACATCAAATATCAAAGCACACAAGGTGGAAGGGCCTGGGTCTGGATGCACACCAACACAGTTAATATTATCACTTGCAGAGTGTAAAATACATGTCTACACACCATGTTTACAGCTATATACAAAATCAGAAGTGCTTCCAGCTCGATGTGTTCCTGAGCTTGGAAACACCTGGAGAGATGCTGGCATGTCACATCAGGGAGTGCACACAACAAACTTTATGAGGAGAAACAAACCTGAAGGTCACAGGGTTATTTGATTGCTCACACACTCGTGCCTTCCAAAAAGCTCAGACAGGAGAGGCAGAGCCAATCCTGTACTCGAGATCCCTTCAAGCAATTTGCTGCTGAAATGCAGTTAATCAATAAAACTTACTAAAGGATTCAAAAGTACTCACATATGCAGTGAATTCTGAACTTTTTTCTGTGGAACTCATTAAAGGAATATTCATCCTGTTTATGTTAACACTGATAGTATCTCATTACACTGAAACACTATGGGAACACCATAAACCAGGACATCTTCATTTTGATTAGCAGACCATCACAATCTAAGCTCTTCTTATTACTGAAGAGTTTTCTTAAGATAGAAAAGATCCTAAGTCCCTTAAAGCCAGTTTAATTCCTGTTTTAATGGAAAAAGTAACTTTTCCCAGCTGTGAAGCAGCTCTGAGCTCCTTGAGGCCCGAACTCCCACAGCCAGATTTGACTTGAGAGCCTTTTCAGGATTAAGAAATTGGTTTGAGCTCAGGGTGTACTGTCAGACCACAATAAAAGGAAAATGAATACAATATGCTGGAAATACAACACCAGTCACATTGAAAAAACCCAACCACTTTCTGACAGCATTAATTATGACACTGTGCCTCCCACTCTTATCACGCACAGCCCTTCCACAGCAGCTCTGCAGACCTCCACCCTCAGCATCCCAGGCATGCAGCAGCACAACAACAAGGTCTGCAACACAGAAAAAGAGTCACTGCTTAGTTCAAGTTCACAGAAAACACTTGCTGAAAGGGGTTTTTTTGGTCTGTTTTTCAGTTTCATCTGTTTCAAAGAAATTTCTGCATCTGTCTTTGGGAGAAAGGGTGATGAAGGCGAGTGGTGAGGAAGGGACAAACACTGACAAAACCAAGGAAAGTCACAGTTTGCATAGAAAAAGCCCAAAACCAAAATCCCAGGCTGTACATATGTCTATTGAAAAACTTTTTCCAAAGGGGAGGAGGAAGAAGGAAAGAAAGAAAAGAGAAAACTCTTGGGATGCTGTGTCTGTCACCCAAGGCTCCAACACAACCCCTGCCAGAGCATCCTCAGGCTTGGGACATGAACAGTCATTTTTATTCTGTCTGCTAACCCACAAGTAAGGAACTGGGGCCACAGGTCACACTAATGCCATGACAACCTTGTGACAGCACAGAAAGCTGAGAGCAGTCAGTGCCAGCCTAACTCAGGTGCCAGAGCATGTGCCAGACCACGGGTCTGAGTGCCAGGAGAGCCATGGCCACACAGCTCTGCCATCCCACTGGGACTGCCAGCAGCTGAGATGGGCACAGCAGTGGAAGAGCCCCTGTGACAATCTAAAAGCTGCCCAGTACAGTGCTGGAACAAACTGGGGCAGACTGGCAATGAGGTGTAAGTGCCCTTTGCCTGGAGCTCTGCCAATCTGACACCACAGCACCCCTCACCAGAGAGGCTCTGCTGGACCTGCTCATCCTGGCACAGACTCTGCTCTGCTCCTGGAGCTGCTGCCATGCACTGGTGTGCACAGGACAGGCACAGCACAAACACTGCAGTGCACAGCTGCAGGCACAGCTGTGCTGCTGCCATGTCTCAGAATCTGGTTTGGTTTTTCCCCGAGCTGTGTAAAAGTTCTTGTCTGGCAGTTCGTGTGCCCGAGCTGGAATCAATCTGAGCTCTTTAGTTTTCACTCTCAAGGTTGTTTATTCTTTTCTTATCTGGAATATTTTCTCTCAGCCCAGCCAGGTCTGTCTGGCAGGGCAGCCATGGCACACTCTCTGCCCTTCAGGGCACTGTTATCTTTTTATACTAAAAACTACCTACATGATGTTTACAATTATTTCCCAATTCCCATCATCTATGTTAGACACTGAACTTCTACTCTAAACCAATCCCAAAGTGCCAGCTCCACAATAGAAAATGGAGATGAAGAAGAAGAACAAAGAAAGACCAAACACGTGCTTTTTCCTCCATCTTGTGTTCTAAAATCCCCATTCCCAAAAATCCTAAAATCTATATTTTCACTTTATGATAACACTACTTAAACTTCTCTGACTTTTAAGTTCTCATCTAAAGCTGGTGATTTGTTCCAAGGGCTATAATCAAACCCACAGATGTTTTGGGATCATCCCAGGGTCTCAGCAGCTCTGGATCCCAAAGGGATGGCCCAGACTCCGACAGCCATGCACTGGTGTGCACAGGACAGGCACAGCACAAACACTGCAGTGCCCAGCTGCAGGAACAGCCAACAGCCAGATGTGAGCAGCTGCTTTCTCCCCCAGTCCAGGCAGTGTCAAAAGCAGCAGCTACTGCCATGGCAGCCCAAAGCAAGAAAACAAGAGCCAGGTGCTCAGAGACCGTGCCCAGATTTCCTGGCCTCACACAGGGCAGTGCCTGACACGGTGCTGGACACAGGTACCCCAGGCCAGGAGAAACAAGCACAGCAGAGCACCAAGCTGCAGGATCAATGACAGCAAAGGCTGGGCACTGAGTGCCTGTAGCTGCTCTGCCATTTGGAGTGGCCACACACACGATTATTTATGGGTTCTGCCATCTGGGATTGTCCAACAGCAATGGCACAGGAACCATCTGTATTGTGGAGGATTTAAATCACACATACAACCAATTACAAGTTTTGGGACACAGAGATGGATTTTCTTTATTTCTACAAAATTTTGGCCAAATTGTCTGCTTGACCAAGCTCAACTATTTTTCCTGGACAGTAAAAACCACCCAAATCAGTGTCCTACACAGCAACACCTCCTGTTAACAGAATCCACATATGTGGTCACCCTTTAAGAAAGTCCTTGTTTTTAAGAAACAGTTCCCAAGCACACATGCATACCAAAAAATATCCAAGTTACAAAATCAAGAAGTTAAGAGCTAGCCTTGTTCAAAGAAACCAAACATGTACCAGCATCTTTATTTCAGCTGCACAAGGAGATTAAACCAACACCTAACTGAGAGCACCACAGCTCTGTTCTAGAACCATCCAGTGCATCTGAGTTCCAGAGCCCTGCCACCCTGAGAGGAACTCAGACGTTGCTGATTCCTCTTCCTGGCACTCACAACGCCTGCTCCTGTTCAAATGTCATTTTCCAGACTCTGCAGGACTATCTTCCAATGCTTCTTGATAAAGTGTCTTTTCTTTTTGTATTTTGGAACTACAGTTGCCCTCCCCTTGTCAGTAAATGTGCCAGCAATTGGATTCATTTCATGGACCTCTTCCCATTGTTGGAGCACTTGGTCCCATTTGTGAGTACAGACTTTGACACACTGAGCATGTTCCTGAATTGGCAAGGCAGTCTTTCTGAAGGTGCAGACACTGAAATTACCTAAGTCCCTTTTCAGTTAGTAAATGAATCTCTTAATTTTTAAATACAAGGCAGAAAGATCAGTGTAATGAATCTCTGATGGGAGTTAATGAATCTCTTGCTATCTCCCAGCAGGGAAAATAAAAGAAACTGTTGGTTTTTGCATCTCAAAGAAACTGAATGATAAAAGGAATGTCAAAGTTCCTATACACATGAACTACAAATCACTTGTTCTTTGAGAGCATAGATGAATTCAGGATCCAGACTGGTTTTCCTTATCAATTTCAACCCTTTTGTTGACCTCCTTGTATTGCTACTTATTCCTCTTCCTATTCCTACATGTCAACTCTGTAAAAATCTAGCAATATGCTTATAAAGTGTTCTTGAAATGAAGAATTTGTATCAAGCAGAATCGTTTTGCTAGTACTTTCCCCAGTGCAAACATTCCAAATAAATTTCAGTTTTGGTCAAAAAATCTATTCAGAACTACTTTGATTAAAGGTCACTTTTATAAATATAGAGGCAATTAAAAACATCTGGAATATAAAATACTCCTTTGTATGCAATGTTTTGAGTAAAATCCAGTAATTTAATGACATTTATTTACCCCGTGCTTCAAAGTTAACTGAGGTGACTGAACCAGGCTTTACCCCTGGCAGGATAACCCCTGCCAGCTCTGACAGAGGCTTGTGCCTGACTGATAACCTGGGACAAGCAACGGGGCATTCTGGGCTCTGACAGCTAAAGCAGAAACAGGAAAGACTTCTTTCAATCTTCCTGTGAAAAATACTCCTTGAAATCAATCCCTCCCAGTCTGACAGGAGCTCCTTGAAGAAGTGTACTCACCACACAACCTCCTGGGATGGAGGGTAAGGTAAAAAGTGATGTAACAGAACTTTGTTAGCTGGATACCAAAAACCAGCTCTAGGACGAGCTAGTTCCTTAACAAATAATCCATGGTTCTGTGCCTGAACTGCAGTTTTCCCAGTTAGAGCCCAGAAAGAACAAAGAGACTGAGCCCATGCTGGAGCCTGGTGTGGCTGAGGTTTCAGAACTTGTGTCCATTGCCTCAGCTGGCACCCAGCTGGTGCCTGGAGAGCTCAGACGCTGGGCAGAGTTAAAGGAATGAAGGGGGATTTGTTAAAATTATTCACCCTGGGCAGTGCCAGAGCCTGGCCATGGCTCCACCCAAGATGGACCCTGGCTCAGGAGTTTCACCCTTGGATCACTTTGGGTCCATTCCCACCTTGGGTTCACTGTCCAGCTCCAGCTCCAGGCTCTGCAGTCCCACCCTCCCGGATTCTCTCCTCCATTCGCTGCTGGTTGCATTTTTGGGGCTGGAGCTGCAGCGCTTTTACACCAGGGCTCATCTACCATCTAAACTGACAAAAGCAAAAGATGGGGGAGAATGACACATTAATTCCATTTATAATGGAATAAAGTCACAGATACTTCAACATAACCCCCCAAAACCAACTGAGCAACAGGCAAGACCTGTCAGACCTGAGTCCTGAACTGAAGTTCAGTCCCAAGGCCATGCAGGACACTGAATAAAAGCACCTCACTGCTGCAGCTCTCCAAGGCTATTCCCCCTCTCCCTGCAATTTCCTGAGCTGCTCCCACACCAGCAGCAATTTCCTTTACCTCCACACTGCCTCCCTCCCACACAGCTGAGCTCCTTCCCTGCCTGTCCCTGCCGGGACTGTGCCATGCGGGGCTGTGTCCCCAGGACAGTCCCATGCCCTCCAAATGTGCTTTCAGTTACCTGGGAAGGGCTCAGAGAAATGCCCCGGGCTCCCCATGAGACCAGACCAGCTGTGGCACAGAGAAAATGCCCCTGAGCACCAACCCCTGCAGAAACCTCTGCCCCTGAAATGCTGAAGCTGCAGTTCAACACTACAAAACAGTCCCTCACTTTTCCCCCTCTCTCCACAATTTAGCCTTCTACAATATATTTAGAAGATAAAGCTATGTTTGAAAACATAAATCTCATCATGAAGCAGTAACTTCACAGAAGAAAAACATGAAAAGCCCCAGCCAGAAGTCTTTTATTTAGTCCTCATCTGTCATTCTTTTCCAATCTGTGTGCTCAGTACAGGCTAGAAGGGAGCTTGAGGTTATGCTTCTTGCAAATCCTTTTCTGTCCTGTATTATCAGCCACTGTTATTACCTAAACTTTCATTCAGGAACAGCATTTGGAATAGTTTTTCAAGGGGGAAATTATTTTTAATCAAGTCAGGTCATGGATGATGTTAACCAGATTTGTTTTTATTTCTAGTCATTCTTCAAATTATTAATATAATTCCCTGCAGACAAATGGTGTGTTTGTGGTTTGTGATACACATCGAGAGGGAAGACTTATGAGCACAAAGCACTCAAAGCCTTTTTGCCAGTGAGAAATGGGAAACTTCTCTGGGTAGGAGAAAGGAGATCATCCAATTAAGTAGTATTTGCCTTTTTTATGCCTTCTATATTTTTTTTTTTAATCTCCACCTCAGAAAGGCTTTTGGCTGCATTTTTGACAGACAACTGAAGCAGGAATGGTATTGAACAGAGTTCCAAAAAATCCTTTCTGAAAACAGAGACAAAAATAATTGAATGTGAGAGAGGTTTAGGGACTTGCAGGGCCCTGAGTGAAGTGTTCCCTTCAGGCAGGTGAAGTTTGACAAGATAACCTGCAATATTTTAAGAGATAAATTCATCCCCGGGGTTCACCAAGCGTTCTCCAGGTGGTCTCACCCAAACCACTCCTCTCCCTGCCTCTGCTCACTCATGGGGCTTGGCCATTCCCCCCAAGATGCTGTTGGGATTTCAGATATTGAAGAGCTGGAATTTGTTCTGATGCAGACAGGACAAGGCTGCACAAAAGCTGGGGCTCTTCCCAACCTCCTCCTCCTCATGGAGCACACCAGGCAGGAACACCAAGCTTTCCCAGCCCCACAGCCCTGGGTGCAGGCAATATCAGTGCCCTTCAGGACATCTTACAGTTAAATGGTAAATTAAATCCTTTTTAGATGCAGTTTTACGTGCCAGGTCAAAAAAATCACTTAAATAAGAATTTGACAAGAGAAAAAAAGAACACCTGGAGCAAACAAAAAGCCCAATGTCAAGAGAAATGAAGGAGGGGGAAACAATAATTTTAAAGTGACCTTTAGTGGGGGGGCAAGGGAAGAAGTCTGTCTGATTTTCTTTGGATATGGTTGGGCAGGAAATCGTTGAGGTGGGTTAAAATACCTTTCTTGTACATGCTTTACAAAGAATTTCCTCTGATTACTAGAATAATATTTGTTTTCATGTCAATCTTGATAAATCACAGCTGTGGTGCTTTATTTCCTCTCTTCCCTCTCCTTATTTCCATCTATTAATAGCCTGCATGTACCCACACATCAATTAAAACCACTCATATATAGTTATTCTGTATCTAAGCACAGTGTGATCCTGCTCCCACCGTGAGCCCAGGCTCCCAGGGGTGTCCCACACCACACACCAATTAAAAACACTCACAGATAGTTATTCTGCATTAAATACAGTGTGATCCTGCCCACCGAGCTGTTGGGGAGGGGACTCAAGCAATGTCCCTGCACCCACTGCAGCCCCTCAAGTGCAAGTGCAGAACAAGAAAAGCAAAAGCCAGAGCGCTGCTGGCTGCTTGATTCTGGGTTTTCTTCCTTTCTGCTCCCCCAGCTCAAGAGAAGGAAGGTAAGACATCTGAAGAGGCTTTAGTATCATGCAGAGCTGTTCAATTCTGCCATTTCAAAGCTATAAAAGGCTCTGGAAGTAGTTTTAACCAAGTATTTTAGGCCACCAATATGGTCAGCATCAGTTCCAACTAACATTCTTCAGTATTTCCACTGCTGAATGTTGGAATCCAGCATAGGAAGGAAGAGATTTATTCTTCAAGTTTGATACACCAAACCTCACATATTTTTAAGCATTTGACTTAACGGGAAAACTATGAAAGTCTCAGTTCTTGTTACAGCTTAACTCCCCCAGGTGTCACCTACCCTCTTAAAATGCAACTCTGAACTAGTTCTGAGGCACAAATTCAACATATTTCTCAGACTCCAAGGAGAAATTGGAGATAAGAATGCACTGCCATAGCCCACTGAGTTTCATCAACTGTTCAAATGGAAATTCTTTCCAATTTCAAGTCTTTCTTAAAGCCTCTGACAGTCACAACAGCTGTTTTATTTCTATGCTGAGCAGAGCAGCATTAATGAGAGAGCTATTTGCTTTCTTTAACAGGATTTAGCACAACCATAAAAGAGGACTTTTATGCCAGGTCCCCCTAACCAGTTCCTTAGTTCTTAACAAAGCAGGCAGATATCGTTTTGAAAACAAGACTCCCTTCCCAGAAAGCTACCTGGAGGCATCTGACCTATTCCTGTTGGCAGCCAGGGCACTCAAAGGTCTCCCCCAGGAAAGATCATCTCCTGGAGGTGATCAGGCAATTGTACAGCTGCCATGCTGAGATTTTTAACAGCCTCTAAGAGCCATCCAATTAGTTTAGAGTGAAATGACAATAAAAAAAAACAACAAACGAACAGGGAGTGACAACAAGCACTAAAGCATGAGAACTCAGCTGGGCAGGAGGGCAGGAGGCACAGAACACGATGTACCCTATACACACCCATCCTCATCCCCATCCCCACCCTTCCCTATCACAATCCCATCCTCATCCTCATCCCATCCTCATCCTCGTCCCCATCCCAATCCTATCCCTATCCCTATCCCCATCCCAATCCCATCCCCATCCCCTCCTCCCACAGGAGCTCTCTCCCAGCTCCAGGCTGTCAGGGTGCTGCTGTGCCCTTCCCAGAGCTGTCCCTTATCTGGCTGCTAGGAAACCTCCCCGCACAGCAAGCCCAACAAACCCCAGCCTGTGTCTCACAGAGGCCATGCAGCACCCTCCTGGCAGCCATAAAAGCATTAATTACCTTAACAAGTGGACTCGATAAATCAGCTTGTAGCCAGGCCGAAATGAAGAGCAATTAGGAGCAACTTGAACACTGTCATTTATGGGGAAGGAGAGAGGGGGAGAAGAGTGTGCCACCAACCACACCTGAAAATCCAACCTGAACACTCAGCACCCGCAGAAGCAGAGCAGGGCAGGAGCAGAAGGGAAGCAGAGCTCTGCTCAGTTCTGCAGGGATGCTGCCCAAGGCTGAGGGCTCCTGGCCCGGGGCAGGATGGGCACTGCCCTTTGGGCACTGCCTGAGCACAAACTGGGCTCACGGGTGGGCTCTGCAGCAAGCAGCACAAGGGCACTGCAGGAGGGTTCTGCCAGCACTGAAACAGCTGCAGGAAACGCTGGCAGCAAGGATGGCTTTCCCCAAGGAAAAGCAGATACTGAGACCCCCTTGGGAAAATACCCAGAACTCTAACAGAACCGTTCATGCACACAGATGACATTTCCATACATAGCTTGTTGCAGAACTTTATTACTACTACTCATAGAAAAGTTTTCCCCAATATCCTACCAAGCTTTTTTCTTCTACAAATTAAATAGGATGAAATCAGCTACCAGCAGACATGGAGCACACTATTCTTTTCTCCTATCTTCTGACATATCAGAAAATATATGGGTTTTGTTCGCAGCCATTTCCGCCCTCCAGGCCTCTCAAGGAATGTTGTTTGCATATAAAAAGCAGGGAGGAGCTGTAAAGTACGAGAGGAATTCCAAGGGAACTCTGGACTTCCAGGCTCCATCCAGCCAGGGGCGGAGGTGATGCCCTTGGCCTCCATGGCAAACACTGAGAACCACTTCCCTTCCAAGGGAATTTTATCTAGACACATCTGCCCATGGATTTTGCACCAGCCCCAGCCAGCTGGTCTCAGGTAAATCACACAGCTGAAGCAAGGAAGAAGGTGGGACAGAAGAACATGGAAGTCATTCCCCTCTCCTGATTTAGTATTTCATTTTCCTCAGATAAGGCCAACAAGATCTATTGCACCCAACACAAAGAGCTCCCATGCTTTCCCTGCCTCTCAGCTTCCAAGAATCCCACAGGGATGTGGGACAAGAAGACAGCAGGTCAGGGCTACCAAAGTCAGCACAAGCCTTCCAACAGTGTCTCTGACCCAAGCAAGAAACAACAGTGATTCCTGTGGCTTTTCCACACCATTATTTCATATAAAAGTCAGCACAGGATTAATCTGTGGGCATATTCATTCCTGGGAGATGCTGAATGCCCTTCCTGCCCCTCCAGCTCAGCACAGGTTGCACTCATGACACACCTCAGAAGCCAAGCCAGCAGTCTGCAGGCTGTTCTACAAGCAAGAAAAGCAATTCAAATGCTAGGTAAGATTAGCAGAGGGGACACTGATTTGCCACTTAATATTCAAAAACCAGAGAAATAAGAGACTTCAACGCTGGCAGCTCTGGGTGGAAGCATCTGACAAAGCCACTTAATGATAAAACCTCACTGGCCCGAGGAAACGTTTCCTTGCAGCAGTACTGCTCCCACAAATGACAAAGTGCAGAACAGAGGCAGAGGACTGGTGAGGATGGGAGCTCTGCAATCTCACCAAGACTTCAAGGAGAGCTGTGGTTCCACCCCAGGAACCACTGCTGCCATCCCAGGGGCACAGCCCTGGCACTCCAAATCCCAGACTGTAATTTCACCTGCTGCCCAACAAGCCATTTGCAGGACATCAATTCCCTCTGCATCAGCCCGGTGCAGAATGCTTCCCACTGCCTCCAGATCAGGGACAGCAACCTAAGCACATGGATGTGAGTGCCTCTCCAGGCTGTAAGCAACAGGTCATGGTGAAGATTTCTACCTTGGCAAACATAAGAAGATATAAATCATCTTTGCATCCAGATTGGAATTTTTTCCTATTTTCTTCTTCTTCATTTCGCTGCTGCTTTGGTCTTCTGAAATGGTAACAATTTCAGTAGCAGTGCTAACAGCAGGCCTAAAAACTGCACACATCCAAGAAGCAGAGGTAAACAAATAAAGAAGAGTAAGATCTTGCTCACAAGCCAGCCCTAAAAGCTAATTTATTGCTTCCTATTTCAAAGCAGTATGTGGTCACATCAGGAGTGAGCCTGGAATATCATGCTTGCTGGGAAAAATAACACACACATGGAAAAGCACAAGACACTCGCTGGCACATGGATCAGTTAAAGATCTAAAACACAATATCCCAGTGAACCAAATGCCTAGGTCATCACAGAAATAGCTGAAAGCAAGCCAGAACTTTTTTCAATTACACATTAAACGGGAACAATACATTGGAAATGATTTCCAAGACAAAAAGCTTTATCCACATGCAGGTATTGAACACATGCAGGGAATTTTCTTTATAAAACATTTGTGTACATACTGTGGATTATGCCATAAATGAAGATGAGTTTTCTAGGCAGAAAATCTTACTGCAGCTGCATGGACAGGAGCATGAGCCTTAGCACACACTGAGCATCAGAAACTCCTCTCCCAAGGCTGCTATCAAACATGCTATGAAAGAAACTGAATTGTGATTTCACATCTCTGATACAGCTTCTTCCCAGCCCTCACACACTGTAAGTGAAAATTATTTCCCCTTCTTAGTAAACCACTTTGATAATGAGCACCATGTAACATCTCGGGACATTTGGAGGCACTGAAAGATCTCATAGCAAGGCTGCCATTAAATGAAACAAGGGGAGACATCTGTGCTTCATTGTCTTTGAAATAATTCACTGATTTGTGCATTACCAAAGTGAAAATTAATTTTATTCTACTGTGAGAAAGTTTGGGAAAAGTGGAAGTCTTTAGTAATCTTTTTCTTTTAAAAAAAAAAAGAAGGCTAGATTAGGCCAGACAAAGAACCAGTTCCCACAAAAGGCATGATGGAGCTATGCCAAATGTTTCTAAGAACAGAGCATTTTTTGGTTGTTTTTTGGAGCCAAATTTCTTATGCCTTCATTCTCTCTTTTATGGGTATTAATAAGATTTCCACATAAATCTGTCTCTACTTAGTCATCCTCAGCACGGTCAGAGGCCTCCAGGAGGAAGGACTGCCAACACAAATGTTTGTGATGTCACAGGAGCCACACCATGGCTCCAGCCACCCCTCAACAAACAGCCAAAGGGGAGAAGGACTCTAACCCCATGGAGGGGCAGAGGACTGAACTGTGGATGTATCTGGCATTAGAATCGACAGGGGGAGAGGTGAAAGAACAGCAGCAATCTCCTAAATGCATTTCTTGACTTGGTGCTAACCAATGAAAAACCAGTGAGCATCTTGCTCCAGTTAATGCACATTCTTAGCACAGACTCCATCCACTCTGGGAGATTTCACCTGTGCTCATCTGAAACTGCCTTCATGTTCACTTCACACCCTGTGACCAGAGCAAACCTGCCTTTGAGGTATGGAAATTTCCTCCCCAGCATCAGTGATTTTTTGCATTCAATCTTTTGCATTTAGAGCCAGGTAACTTTAGCATCCCTTAAAATCTGAGCTAGCATCTTCACAGATTGACACCCATGGGTGGATCCCTCTGGTCCAACAAACAAACATATACACACACATCCCTGAAACCAACAAAACCAAAAGCACAGAAACAACAACAAAAAATATATCATCAGATGCTGGTTGAAGGGAGAGAAGTGAGATGAGCTAAGGAAAAAAAAATCTCACCAGACAAAACTGCAGTCATTCTTGGGTGGTCACTCACAGAAAAGCAGCAAACAAATCTAATTCACCTTTCCTGTCATGCAGAAGCAGGACCAAGTGCCCAAAGCCCATCCCTGAGCTGTTGGCCTGTCTTTCATGAGAGAGGAAAGGGAATTCAAGATAGGGAATGAGGCAGGAATAATCAGTTCATTGATGTCAACTTTCCTAGATCAAAAAGAACATTTGACCCTCAGAAGAGTGGCACTGTTAACTCAAAGCATGTGGCCATCAATATCATGACATTTCTTTTAAGTTTGCTTTTTATTAAATAAACACATGGATAAAAGAAAACAAACCTGCATTCAGCTAAGAAGCTAGATATCTAAAATTTCATTAAAAACATCTGCCATTGCATATTCAAGCATTCAAAAGATAGTGCATGACATAATTATCTCACAAGCACTGACTCACTGGTTTAGATAGCAATGCATTAAGATCACAGGAAAGATATTCCCTGGGCTATCAAGTTTCTCCCAAAGTTCTCATCTCCTTAACCTGCTATTATAAATGATTAAGACAATCTGATTGTTGCTTTCATCTCAGTTCTGAAAACCTTCACCAAATAGCAGACCCAGAGCCCCCAGGCCAAGTTCTCATGAGTGCACTGAATGACAGCAAAGAAAAATGTTTCCTCACTGCTCCCACTGTCTGAGGAGCTTTTGGGCTGGGTTTTTTTAAGTGCATATCAGCAAATTTTGCAATACAGTGACTTCAGCTTAAAAATCAATGTTTTTCTCAGCATCACATTACCCCTTTCATTTGAGAAGAGACAATATATAAAGCAGATCAGAACATGAAATAAGCACATAATATTGCAGCTGGAAGAATTTTGCCACTTTTTAAACACAGACGAGTTTCAGTTTCCATAAGAAAAATAAAATCTAAAAATCTAAACATGACAGCATGTCCAGGCATGCTGATATAATAAATATCCAGATTTTAAAATTTTGTGTTTTCAAAAAGTCTTTTTGAGTGGCAGATCACACCCAAGTCAGGAAGTCTTAAGGTTTATCTTAAGGATCTTCTTATTCATCTATGCACAATACAAAAGGAAAAAAAATTCTAAAATTTTGGCAGCTAAAAAGCTGTAATGAAAACCATTGAAACTATGCCTCATTCACTATTATGAAAAATTCATACTACCCACCAACCTTGAATAAGAACATCACAGATTTTAGGACTAGATTTATACACCACACACAGCAGAGAGAAAGCTGAAATAAAGATTGGGTTGCTTTGAGAGGGAGGGGATAGACAATCTGTGCTGCCTCACTTAAACATGCTCAGGGGCTCTCCAAGAAACATTTCTGTTTGCCATCTCAGTGTCCCACACAACAGATATCCACACAGCCAGATTCAGATGTCCCCAGTCCCAGTAAAACCCAGTTCCTCCCGTTTCCCACGAGCTGGCCCTGCTTCCAGAGGTGCTGGCCAAGGGGCAACGACAGCCCTGGGCTCTCAGGTGGCATTTCAGCTGGAATCTGGGGTTTAGGGCTGGCACCACCCAGTCAGCCGTGTCCTCTGTGACCTGCCTGACACGACCCCAGGCTCAGCACGAGGCAGTTCTGGGTTCTGTGCCCCAAAGTCACTCTGCAGTCCAGTAAGGCACAGACAACATTTCTCTTTGCTGCTGGCAGATTTCTCACTGTGGTCTCTGTAATGAGCCATGAACAGAGCCCATGCTGCCTAAAATGATGACATCTCCACACCCATGGCTATCCCTGCCTGCTCCTAAAGGATTTCTGCTTCTCCACGAGTCACAGGAAAGATGAATGCTCAGCACCTCAGAGCAGACCTGCTGGAAAGGTTCAGGTTCCCTTCCCACCCCTATCCCCCTTTTAACTTCCAAACCATCCTCACAGTTCCATCCCTCACAAGTACACATGAAGTACAGCCTCAAATCCTTTAACAGAAAATGTTTATTCATGTGCAGGTTTGTGTAATCAGTACACAATTAGGACTGCAGTTAAGAATGGCACTTGCAGACACATTAAGCTGGTCTTAAAAAAAAAAAAACCCTTGGTAATGGCATATGAATTACCCTGAAACATTTCAGCTTGTACAGAATTCAGAATCAACAGAAATACAGTGAATTTCAGGGAACTGTTTTAATAAATAACAAATATAAACTAGTCCATAGCTTCCCAGAGAAAAAGTACAGAGCAGCAACAACATCTCCCCTACATAGAACAGAGCTTTGATCTGTAAAAATGCCAGTCACCTCTTTATTTCAACTCCTCTGTCAAACTTCCCAGCAGCCAGAGCTCCACACTGAGCAGCCCCTGATTTATGCCCACAAGAATGGCCCCAGCTCAGGCTGCTCTGGGACCTGCCCAGCCAAATCCAGCCCAAGTCAGCCCAGGCACTGGGGCACTGGAAATCACCTGCATGGCTCTGCACCTGCAGAGCACACCTGTGGCACCGACCTCCACATTAACACTGCAGCCTGCCATTTGTAAAACACAAGTGGTTATGTGTTGATCAAAATCACTGCTCAAGTGTTTACAATAACTGACAAATAATTGCACAACTTGGCACACATTTGCAAATCGAGAAATAGAAGAAATATTTAAACTATAAAGAGTCGAAAGTCAAGCAATAGTTACTAAAGCTGGCATATTAATAAACAAGCCTGCCTGTGGAAACATCAGAAAAACGTGATTTAATATCCAGAAAGATCCCTGTCATATGGAGGTCAGGCTTGTCGACTGTGCTGCCAGAATCAAGCAACAATTCCATCCCTCTGGACTGCACAATACTGATTTGTGTATGCACATACACACCTACATGAACATACACAGGAATGTCTGCATGTGTGCACACATCTGTAAAAACATGCTGCAAGGTGTCAGGTCACATCTTCAGCAGCACAACCAATGTTAGCTTTGAATTACTTTCTTTAAAATAAGAAATATTAGCTGTTAAAGAAAAGTTAATTCAAGAGCTCTCTTTGGATTTTAGGATGTGAACAGAGCTCCTTCTGCACTAAGGACTGAACTGGAAGGATCACCCTGCTACCCTGGGAGGGCTGAGCACTCTCAATTACCACTGAAAATAGCACAGGCAGGAGGAGATGATTAACAACCTTTACAAAAAGAATTTAAGAAAAATAGCGTTTTAACAAAGCTTCACTTGTACAATATGAATTTTAAAATGCCACTGAATGAGAAGTGAAGGCATCCATTGTCCCACAAGAGTAAGAGGCAGTGTCTTTCAGCACAAGTATTCTGTACCAATCCCAGTGAGAGAGTCAAACTGAAACTCCAGCCACATGAAAAACACCTTCTCAGTTATCTTGCAATTACAGATGCACCCAACACACTGAAGTTCCTTATCAACACAAAATTCAGTGACCACACTTTGCCAAGACTAACCTATAGTGAGCATCACCAGTACAGCTGAAGAGAAATGCACCAGAGAGCTCAGGGCAGCATCCAGCAGCTTTCTGCCATTCAAAAGTGAGTTCTGGGGAAGGACTCCAGCACTGCCAACACAGAAACAGTGGTAGCTGCACTGGGGTGGGTTTGCACAGGAAATGAAGCAGCAGAGTCTACTGTGCAAGGAAAGCCCAGTTAGATCTGCCAGCTGGTGAGCCTGAACAGGCATCAGTGAGAAAGAAAGAAAAGAGAAAAGGGGAAGGAAGCCAGGAAGGGAAAGAGAAGAAAAAAGACAAAAGGGAAAAACACAGGCAGGAGTTGACAGCACACAAGGCTGTGCAGTCCTGTTTAATCCCCACTTTCACAGCCAGCTCTGCACCTTTCCACAGCTGTCAGTTCTGCTGAGGTTCTACACACGAGCACAGACAAGGCTTCACATCTGCAGGCAGCAAAAGCCTTGGGAGAGCACATCTGGATTAGTGCTCACAGGAACAATTCCTGAGCCCTGCACCAGCCTGGCCCTCCCCAGCAGCACATCTGGATTAGTGCTCACAGGAACAGTTCCTGAGCCCTGCACCAGCCTGGCCCTCCCCAGCAGCACATCTGGATTAGTGCTCACAGGAACAATTCCTGAGCCCTGCACCAGCCTGGCCCCAGCAGCACTCAGAGCTCCTGAGCTGCTCCTGCAGACTGCCCTGAGAGCTGCACTGACTGCACACAGCCCCACACTTCAAGGTGAATTTGCCAAGAATCATGATTTTTATGTTACACAGCTAACAAAATACATTAATGTTCTGCCTCTCCTTCATGACATTACAAACACAAACGTGCATGGGCTGATTTAAAACCATGCAGCAAAAGCAAGTGCAGGAGGCTCAGGGTGTCTGCTCTTCA
This sequence comes from Toxostoma redivivum, assembly GCA_013397375.1. Lineage (NCBI taxonomy): Eukaryota > Metazoa > Chordata > Aves > Passeriformes > Mimidae > Toxostoma > Toxostoma redivivum. The sequence goes on along the minus strand of VXBI01000852.1, from coordinate 85,294 downwards.
GGGAAGGAGCAGCTCAGGCTTCTGCTGGTGCCCTGGCAGCAGCTCCAGCACACAGAGATGCCAGCAAGGCATCACCAACCTGCTGGCAGTGCCATAGTTCCAAAAATCATTAACCTTCAGCACTCAAATACTCAGCTCTTCCCCTGTCTGGAATTCATTTCACAACTGTGCTTATGGACAAATTTACTCAAAAATCAGTCAGAAGGATGCTGCTCAGAATAGGTAATGTTCCATTTTGAAGTTCAGTACTAATTGTTCCCCTACAGTATTATGATTTACTCAAAGGCAACCAGAAACAAGAAGCTTTTTTAAAACAAAAAATAAACCCTCAGTGACTTGATCCTCAAAACACAGCAATAGTTTGCCAGCATGCATCATCATATTTATATTTATATTTATATTTCAGAGCTTTTAATGAAGCTGAGGTATTTCTAAGAGGACCAACCAGTCTGAGAGGAAGGGTTGCCTTTTTTAAACTGTCAGCAGGGTGTGCCTCAGGACTCCAGCAACCATCACAAAAAGCATCATGAGGATATCTGAAAAGCACCACTCCTACAGTGAGGCAGACAAAAATCCCATTAAAAAAAACCCCAACAGAATGACGCAGAATATAATTTTATTTTATTTTAAAATTCAAACCAAAGCATCAATCTCCCTGCAAAACAAAGCCAACCTCCAAAACAGAAAAGTCAAACAAACCACTTTAACCCCACATATTTCACTGGTGGATTGGGGGTGTTAGCCAAGGAGGCCTCAGCTATGCTCTGAGCTATTTCTGATATGTGGAGGTTTTGTAATTTTCCAGCCTTGTGCAGGGGCAGAAGGAGAGCCTTTAGCTCTATTGATGCTCATTAATATCTGCTCCCGAATTTTTTTTCAGTAGTTAATTGCAGTAAAAATGCAAAGAGTCGTGCAGGCATTTCAGATAAAGCACTGCAGTCACTAAAGCACACAGAATGAGCAACTGAGAACTTTCTTTCTAGCTAGTAATTTTTAAAAACCCCAGTTTTTCTAATCCTCAACCTGTCTGGCATCAGAAACCTGTACACTTCAATAAATAATAAATACAAATGTCTGTGCTGGAAGAGCTTCATTCATACCTCGCAACTTGCACATATTTTCCACAATCAGTGTATATTTCTAACACAACCAGACTTCTGTGTAGCAGTTTAAAAATAAAAGGTTTTTGGGGGAGTTTGTTTTGAGGTTGGGGGTATGTTTTTTTCTTCTTTTTTTTCCCCCAAATTCCTTTCTAATCTTTCATTTTTAGGTGAATACCTTGTCAACACCCCTCAGTCAGATCTGTTTTTAGGTAGAATTGCAGTCTTAGATGAGGCTCAGAAGTTTGGGCTATCTGTGGACCCCAGTCTGACTAAAACTTGATACAGCACCCCATGCCATGCCTTCACTGACCCAATTTCATTCTAACACCTCACACACACGGAATCTTTCCAGTGACCAGCAGTGCCAGCTGACACAAAATCCTTTCCTTGACAGGTCCAAAAATGAACAATGCCATTTCACTGACCAAACTCTTATAACCAGCAGTATATTCCCTGGGCTGCCCATTTTCCCTTTTCCAGCTACCCCTGATGTGGCACTATGAAAGCATCCATCCATCTCCTGGAAGGAGCTTTTGTCTCCTCAGCACAGGGCACAGAACCCCAGGAGGGCTGGGCTTGGATCACCCCTGGGGCTGATCCAGATGTGCCCTTGTGCCAGGGCAGGAGGCACAGGCAGGTGGCCAGGCAGGTGTGAATTCTGCCCAGGAGGCTCCCCAGGCTCTGGGCAGCTGTCCCAGTGCTCAGGGCTTTTTCCTCACATGCAGGTGCAATGTTCCAGTCTGTGCCCCTTGCCCTGGTGCTGGGCACCACTGCAGAGAGCTGGCCCCGTGCTCTTGGCACCCACCCTTCAGATCTGTGATCTTTGACAAGATCTCCTCCCAGCCATCTTTCTCCAGGCTGAACAGGCCCACCTTTGCTCACAGGAGGATGCTGCAGTGCCCTCATGTCCCCAGCAGCTCCCTGTTCCTGCAGCTGAGAGCCCAGAGGGGGACACCGAGCTCCAGCTGTGGCCTGCCAGGGCAGAGCTCAGGGGACGTTGTGTCCTGCACTTCTCACCCAGCACTGCCCTTGTTATTGCTAAAGGTGACCCAGTGCTGAGGTGCACAGCGTGTTCTGCATCACAAGGACCCCGCGATCAGCCCAGCCCAGCTCCTGGCTCTGACCCCAGAGTGGGGACTGAGGGACATGGCTGAGCAGCAGCTCCAGAGCACGTCCTGCCATGGGCACAGTCAAGGAGCACGGACAGATGTTGGGGCTGATGTTTGGGCCCGGCTGGGCCACACAGGGCGAGAGGCACAGGGGCTCCTGTGCCCCCTGGGGGACCGTGCCCAACAGTGCCAGCACCACTGCCTGCTGTGAGTGACCTTCATCATCACCATCACCACCATCACCTATCATGGCCATCGTCACCATTATCACCATCACCACCATCACCTATCATGGCCATCGTCATCATCATCATCACTATTATCACCATCATCACCATCACCTATCATGGCCATCATCATCCGTCACCATCATCATCATCATCACCTATCATGGCCATCATCATCCGTCACCATCATCATCATCATCATCAATCATGGCCATCATCATCCATCATCATCATCATCATCATCACCATTATCACCATCATCATCACAGGCTCAGGACAATGACACACAGCCACACAGAGGTGGAAGAAAAGCAGCTCAAGCCCTTCATCTAAAAATAAAAAAAATAAAAGAAGCCAAGGCTTGCCAAAAAGGCACATCCTCTTCCCACAACCCCAGTGAATCTCCAAAAGCAGTTCAGAAAGAAAATCGCTGATTTTCCACCCACAGCTTAAAACTCAGACAGACATCACATCTCATTATTGGTTTTACTGCTCCCAGTACAAAGAACTGATGCTACCACTTGAAACAGAGCTTAAAGTAAAACTTGCAGCAGGACTTAGAGCAAGACAATTTGGAACACAAAAAACTCCACCAACAAACAAAAACAAAAAACATAAATCCCCTACAAACACACACAGACAAAAAAAAATAAAGAGAGAGAACAAGAAAAACCAACCCCTACCTTCCTCCCTAAACCTGAAAAACTACATAGCCCAAGTGAGAGGTGTTTCTTTGAGTGACACCGTGACTAACACAGAAGAGACTTTGAGGAAATGTTTGGTAATTCATAAAAAGCTTCTTCAAAACCAAGCAGAGGGAAAACATTAAAAATCCACGCACAGAGTAAAACACGAGCTCCACTCTGTTATCTGAATCTACAAGGGATGTGCTCCAAGCTGTGCATCTCCCATCAGATCACCTGAGGAAATCCCAGCACTGCCTCAAAGCCTTCATTGAGCAGTGTTCTTTTCATTCCCAAATCACTTCGGATGCTGTCAGCTCACCCCCATTCCAAGCCCTGCGGTTTGCAGGCACCAGAACCCAGCAACCTTTTCACTTCCAGGCTGAGGTTATTTTTTTATATTGCTTTTTAAAGAAAAAAAAGCCCAAGCAATATTCCTTCTATTTGCAACACACAGCGATGCCTCAGTCTCACACAAAAAACTGCTGGAATGTGAGAACACTAACAGCAGATTAGGACAAATTCATACAAATGTCACAGTTAACGTCCAAAACATCATGTGTCACTGTTTTTCCCCTCCAGCCCCCAACAAGCTTCTCAAAACACATTTCATACACAGGGTCACTGTTCTGGCTGTTTATTTAATTAACATGACAACCCAGAGTACACAGGATTTCTTTCAGTTCCCCAGCTTTGCGTTTTCACACTTCAGGCAGAAAGAGCAGAAAGTCACTACTGTACTTTACTTTTTTTGCCAATATACCATAATATACATTTCTTGAATTAACCAATTGACAAAAATAGACTCTAAGCCCTTCGTGGGAGTTTCAGCAGCAGTTTGAACATTTTTGTGAGGCTGAAAGAAAAATGAAAATCCCAAGTAGAGCAGGTTTGCGTAAATGAAGCCATGCAAAAGAAAATAAAGCATTATGTCTGGAATCCCTGGGTGATTTTTCCTGGAGCCTTACTTAAATATTTTACACTGTTGTGTTTCAGCCAGTCACCAGATGACATAACTGCTCAGTATTCCTTAGGTTTTAGTGACCTAAATGGCAGTGCCAGTAAATCTTACTGGAGTCATTACAGCTCAATGAACCTTATTAGATAGGTGTATGGTGTATAAAGCCTCACATGTCTAACAGGAGACCTGTGCCTTTAGCACAAAGTTCAGTATCTAAACTCACTCTGCCATCTCCCCTCTAATATTTTAAATTTCTCTATGTTGCACCCTGATCTCTCCCATTTTCAGGCCAGAGGACAGGATCCATATTACTAAAAATTGGTTATAATATAAGGGTACATTTCTCTACATTTTAAAGCAAAATGAGGAAGAACCAACATATCCCTGATACTAACAAAGTTCTCACTATCAATGAGAAGAGATAAAGCCTTAATTTTTCCTTGGAACAAAAGACAAACTGACAAATATATTTCATTTTCTCCACTGTTTCTTAGCTGCTATCTCTGCAGAGATATCTCTGACCATGTGAGCTGGTGTAGACAGGCTGGGATAAATAACCACGGGCCACTCACGACTGTCCCAGGCTGCAGCTGGGAACAGCAGAGTTACTGCCCAGAACCCCATGAAAAACAGTCCATCGAGAAAAAAAAAAAACACTGCTGCTGCTGAGGGAAGGTAGACAAGTCTGGCACCAAAGTTACCAGTCTGAGAAAATAACTCTGGACAGGGAGAAAAGGGATGGGAAAGATGTGGCACACGAAGCAGCTCCCAAGTCCCAAAGCAACTGAAAATAAGTGACAGACCCTCAGATCTGCTCTGAGCAAAGAAAGGCAAAGAGCTTTCTACTTCTCCAACTGCCCAGAAGGAGGGAAAGAGCAAAAGAGAAATTCATAAGGATGTATTTATATGGATATAAAACCTGCCTGCCTTAGGGCAGACAGCACGGCTGCAGTTTGTACCTGGAGCTCTGGCCTGGCAGCTGGGGACATCAGAGCCTCCCTTCTGTCACACAGGCTGGGGGACCACAAAGCCCTCCAGACACTGATGTGTGCTCTACCCTACAGCCTTCTGACTGAGGTAAAAAAATAATCCTACAAAAGCAAACCCAGCTATTTGCAGCAGCTGTAAATAACACATACTTGTAATAAATCCAAGGTAGCTGACAGCTTCCCGTTCCCCTAAACAAAACAAACAAGCAGAGCTCTAAAGCAAAGTCAGGAGTCTTCAGCACGGTTTAAATTTTCCCAGCTACAGTCTCCTGGGCAGCATTCTACCCACCAAGGCAAAAACATCCCCCTGGACTGCTGCATGTGGAGATGAACACATCCACCAGAGGCACAGCCCCGGAGCACAGGGGCAGTGTCATATTTTAATGGGAAAAAACAACATAGAACACGATTCTGCTCCCCTCCCTACCCCCAACAACCTCCTCTCTGCCCTTTTAGGAAGATATAAAATGTTTGCAAAAACCTGGAGAAAAAACACCCAAAGCCATCGGCCTGGTGGCACTTTTCCATTTACTGGAGAGAAGATAAAAAAAAAAAAAAAAAAAAAGAGGTATTTCTTCATTCATTCCTTCCCTGTCTTATCCATCCATTCACAATTTCTCTCTGCATCCTCTTTCAAATGTGGCTGAGAGAGCCCTGAAGGAGCTGAGCAGCCTCAGGCAGCCTTGATGAAATCCCAGGGAAACAACACTCAGCTGGAGCAGGACCAGGCACACATTGCTCAGGGAGATCTACACACACCAGTCTCGAAGATTTAATCCAAGGACTGCCAAAGCTGGGAAATATATACAAAATGCAACCACAAAAAGCACAGAATTAAACTAAAACTGGGGAAAGAGCACTTTTAGCAACAGCAGAAGTTTGTATCATGGTACCAGTTGAATTCTGCAAGGTGGCTTTATTTTAATGACAGTTTTTCTTTTCAAATTCTTTTTGGAACTGATAGGCAGCTAACACAAATGTGTTAATAGAATATCCATGTTGTCAGTTTGCAATTCCTGGTACTGTCCTTCACATCACAATGCCACAGATTCACCTTCGAATTCAGATTATAACTGAGATGTGTGTGACTAAAAAAGTAAAGTTCAACAATTCCAACTTTCATAGAATCTCCTATTACAGAAACAATCAGATATTAAGGTAATCAAATTTTGGAAAAAATAGAAGTTTAATTAAATGCTCAGCAATAAGAAAGGTTGCACAGGAGGTGATGGGAAAGATCTCTAAAACTTTGCCTAATGTTACTCACTAAACTGTCTCAAAGCAATAAAGTGGATCTATTTCCTGATGAAAACTACTGGCAGCTCACAGATGTACAAACAAGACCAGAAACATTCAGGGGATGTTTTTTAAAACCAGGGGGCAAGAGAAGGCCTGGTTTTCTTTCAAAGCCCTCATCTCTATTTTTAACACATTATATTTTAAAACTGTCCAAAAGAAAAACATTTACCTGTGCTGTCTTTAAGTCTGCAGGAGCTGATTTTTGCTATAAACACAAACTTTGTTTGCTGTAAGAGAGTCCCACTTCTCCCATCATTTCTTTGAGAGCTTTATTTCAGCTTTACCATTTTTCTATCATGCTAGCATTTATTCAAAAGAAGAGCTTTTAGGGAGAGGAGTTCACATACACAGAGCCACACTGTGCTAAAAAAAATTAAAAATACAGAAAGTCTCCCCAAACTCCAAAGTTATCATCCATTTCTAATCACACAGTGACACAAGCAATACCAGATCTCACTATTGATTAACACTGAGTGAGAACAACAGAAAGAGAAATTTGCCAAAATCCTGCAGCGGGTGAACTGAAGTTGCCAGCCCAGCTCCAGAGCCTGGAAGTGGGAATTGCTCAGGGCAAAGCTGACCACAGGTAATGCACACCAGGGAGGGAACAGAGCCTTGGTACCCATCACCAGTTTAACACTCTGGTATGTGCAGGGAGTTGGAATTCCCTCCACGAGGGACACAAGGACCACGGGCACTGACTCCTGTCTCCAGATGACTGCATTTAGAGATGTGAACTAAAAGGCTGCATTTATTGCAAGTGGGAAAGCAAGGGGAAAATATGTTTAAAACCTTATAAACAGTTATTGTATGAAACAGTCAGAAATGCCCAGCATCACCAAGTAAGCATAAAGAGTTTTAATTTCGTGCCTTACTGTACTTACAAATTACTCTTACACCGTTCCCTCTCAGTTCCTGTTAAAGCCAGAACTGGGTCAGTTTCCTACTTTTTCACACTGTATTTATCTGTGGTAAATATTTACTTTACCTAAACAAAACTGTTAAATAAGTAAGTACATTTGTTGTAAAACAAGTCTCAAGTATATAAGGTTGTCAGGCCCTCCTCTAAGAAATGTCAAAACCAACCACAAAGGGATGTAATCAAACCATTTCCAGAGACAAACGAGCCACCCGGACCATGCAGTTAGACGCCATCACTTGGAAAATACCTTGTTATCCAGCAAGCCACCTGAAAGAAAACCTTTGGTGTATGACACCACGCTTCACTAGACCACAGCTCACAGAATCATTTTCAACACCAATTGAAAAAAAAAAAAAAAAAGCTTAACACCTTTTGATTCTTATTTCCCCCCAGGTTTCCCCTTCCACTGCTCAGCAGGGTTGCGCTGACTTTCGAGACACTCGGTTACACGGACCCATGCTGTGATATTCTGTGGGGCAATATGAAATCTCAAGATCTCAAACAATCTCTAACTGAGAACCACTTTAGCGCACTCCGTGTCCGTGTCAGGACTCTGTACAGCTGTGCAAAGACACCGGCGCTCCATCGCCGCTTTCTGCAGCTTTTTGGGGTGCGCACTGAAACGAGCGCATCGCCGGCAATAAAGTTCTCACTCAGCCTTTGCCATCTGAGCCTCTCAAGGGAAACAAAGCCGAGATAAATCGCGTGTGCCTCGCACCGGCTCGGCAGCCCCGGCGGAGCGGAGCTATTGATTAGCGCACGGGAACAGCCCTGCCGAGGCAAAGGGCAAAGACGAGCCTGGCGGGCAGGCTACCGCCCTGATAAGGGACTGCTCCCACCGGGACAAGCTGCCTGGCTCTCACACACACCCCTTTCGAGCTCAAAGCAAGTTTCGAAAGGCTGAGTACCTTTCTAGGAAACTAGAGGTTTGCGAGAGCTCGGCTCCTCAGTGATGCTGGGGAGGGCTGCGGGCTCGCAGCGGCTCCGAGAGCCGGGCACCGTCCGCCCAGCGCTCCCTCGGCCGGCTCTGGGAAAAGCCAGCGCCGGCCCCAGCTGTAAGGAAAAGCAACCCCGAGCGCTCTGCCCGCAGCCGGGGCTGCTGCGGAGAGCCCGGCTGAGCCCGCCTTGTCCCGGCTTCCCCCGGCCCGTCCCGAGCCTCCCGGGCTCTCCGCGCCGCGGGGCTCCGGGGAAAGCCCGCACCGAGCGGCGAGCGCCGGGAGCTCGGGGCCGTGTCCCCCCAGCCCCTGCCCTACCTGCTCCCGGGGGATGCAGGGCAGCGAGGTCCTCCGGTGCGTCTTGCCGCCGCCGCCCGACATGTCGGGGGAGATCACGGAGCTGGACCGCCGCCGCCGCCGGGGCACCGGGGCTCCGTGCGCGGCCGGGGGCGCGGCGGGAGGCTCGGCCAGCGGGGCGGCGCGCCGCGGGGGCCACAGCCGCTCGGCGTAGCCGGCCAGAAGGATGCCCAGCAGCCCCAGCAGGTAGGCCAGGTAGGGCCGCCAGGACGCCGGGACCCTCTCCAAGGCGACGAGGGACGTGGTCTTGGCCGCGCTAGTCACGGCGAGCATGAGGACGCCCTGCCTCAGCTTCAGCACCAGCCATGTCACGGCGGCCCGGCAG
>VXBI01000852.1:37088-68206 GCA_013397375.1 Toxostoma redivivum | reverse complement strand
ACTTCTCCTTTTTTTTTTTTTTTTGAATGTGCATTTAACAAACTGCTCACTCAACAAATTTGAGTGGATCCATAAATGCCTGTAGGATGGGGGCCTATTTCTCATAAGTTTCATTTGACTGGGCTATCCAGCTCCTTGGATAAACACCAAATATTCTCTTGGTCTCTTTTTTTATCTGGTAGTTTTGTTGGTTTTTTTTCCTCTAATTCTTAGAAATATTCTATAGAAATACAAAGAAGTCACAAGTTCCTCCAACAGGAATTTCAATGCTCTTTTCTATAACCTGTTTTGTTACAGTTCTGGGAGACAACACTGAAAAATCAAGATATTTCCTAACCTGAATACATCTTTGGTGTCAGTTCCATTTTACCTTGTGTTCCAGAGCTGACAGTACCAAAAATGTCAGCAAATGACTCTGATTTAAGTAGTTCTGTAAGTACACTGGGTTTTATGCTTCCTGGTTTGGGGATATATAAGCCTGAATACAAGTGTGCAACTTCTTTCCTAGCAAATGGGACAGATATTTTCAAAGCATCTTTTCCTAGGAAGACTAACAAAACCAGTTCTGCTTAAATAGCTGGGAAACAGAAATGTAGGCTGAAAGTAAGTTTTAACTGGTGTAGTGCAAGGAAAATGACCAAATCTGTCAGAGTAAAGGGAAGCTAGGAGTGAATATGTACTTTACCCAAAAATATAATTAATTTCATTGGAACAGTTCTCACTTGACATGTAATGCACACAATCAAAGGTACAGGCTCATTAATAAATTGTTAATGACAGTCCCTCTCTGAGCCATGCTAGGAAGTTTCTTTTAGAATGGAAAAATGTCATGCAAAATCTTAATATTCAAGAAACACAAGTTGTTAAATTGATTTAGAATCAAATTATGGTGGTTAGATAAGTATCTAAAGATGCAAATAAGGATTTAGTGGGATTTTCAAAGATTGTTTACCTTAATGTGCCTGCATCCAAAAATTCTTCAGCTACCCCTGCAGTTCCTCCAGTGCTAAAGCAGGTGCTGAAGTTTCACTCCAGGGCTTGTCCAGGGCTCTGCAGTGTCAGCAGAGCTGAATTCCCCAGGGCTAATTCGTGCCTGCAGGGATTCTCCAGCTCCTCCACCTGCATGGCCTGAGAAACTCTGGATTATCCAGAGCACGTGCTGAGCACATGGAGCAGCCTCCCAAAATCACCAGGCACAAAGGATGGGGTGCTCTCCCTCTTCAACTGTGCTTTAAATTCCTGCCCATGGAAGGTTTGGTTAATCTGGCAAGCCTTGATGATGAATTTGTTTCATTTTGTATAAATAAATAAAAAATATCTGTGGTGAAAAGGGAGAAGCCATGAGTGTGACACCACAGCAGAGGGGCAGAGACACCTGGATCCCAGCCCCTGCTCCAGAGGCTGGCTTGCAGAAGATTTATAATGTAAATATTGAAAATAAGATTAAATAAATAATATTTAAAATACATAAAGTAACCACTGGAGTAGGGACAGGTGTCTCCACCATGAATATCCCTATTTTCATGGTTGCCAGCTCCCATCCCTCTGTGAGCTGTGCACCCAAACCCTCCCCTGGCCAGGAGCCACAATATACATTCTTGCCCCGTGTGCTGGGAAGCAGAAGGTCTTGGCAGGAGCTGATTGTGGCTCTTCAGGAATTCCACCAGCCCCTTTCCCTTCTGGACTGCATGAGCCATGCAGCTGAGTCCTAAATCAGTGTCCCAAACCCAGCAGCCTGGACCACCCCACAGCACAGAAATTCCCTCATCTTGTAGCTCCCTCTTGGGGATTTGGTCCCAAGAGACTGACTGAGAAACAAATAGATGAAAAATATCTATGAAATAATTCTGGCCTTTGGCACTGAGTGTCAGTGGGAGCTAAATCTCAGAATGATTGTTAGACTTGTGAACCTTTACAGGCTCCCTTTGAGATGTTATCCTACATCCTGAAATCTTGGCATTTTTAATCAGTTCCTTTTAAGCACAAAGGAGATATAACCAAATCTATAATGTGAAATCACCTATTTTAATATCAGATTGCTTTAATACTATCTCCCCTGCCAGCCCCAAAAGGAGCAAGGGACAATATAATGTTTCCAAGGCTGTGCAATCCTGTGCAGTACCAGAACATTCACAGATATTTGCAGTGTACATGCACAGATATTAACACTGCCCAATCTCACATGAGATGATTTCCTTGGGGAAATGAGGAACTCACTTGTATGCTGGAGTGGCTCACAGACAGCCCAGAGCAAGCTTTAGGCACAGTACAGGTGGGTTTGGCCCCAATAAAGTCAAGGGAACTGCATATTCCCATCTCAGTGTGACCTGGCACACAGCCATTCTCACCACTGCAAGAACACCAGAAATTTTAACAGCAGCTTTGTAGAGCTTAATGAAATTAATTCCCTAGTCACACCAACTCCTCCAGTTAGTCTCCAGCTCTAACACAAGAGCCATATGGAGAAAGGCACAGGAGGACAAGGGGCAGTGCAGTGTGTGCCATCACCATCTGTGCAGGAGAGCCCAGCTGAGCCAAGGCAGCAGCAGGGCATGGCTCACACACGATGAGCAGGGCATGGCTCATTCCCAGGGCATGGCTCACACAGCATTGCCAGGTCAGGGCTCACAGTTCATGGCTCTCAGCATTTCCAGGTCAGGGCTCACAGGTCAGGGCTCACAGGTCAGGGCTCACACAGCTCTTGGCTCACACAGCAATCCCAGCTCATGGCTCACAGAGAATTCCCAGCTCGTGGCACAGCTCATGGCTCTCAGCATTCCCAGGTCAGGGCTCACAGAGAATTCCCAGCTCATGGCTCACACAGCATTCCCAGGTCAGGGCTCACAGCTCATGGCTCTCAGCATTCCTAGGTCAGGGCTCACAGAGAATTCCCAGCTCATGGCTCACACAGCAATCCCAGCTCATGGCTCACAGCTCATGGCTTTCAGGATTCCCAGCTCATGGCTCACACAGGATTCCCAGATCAGGGCACACAGGATTTCCAGGGCATGGCTCACACAGCATTCCCAGGGCATGGCTCATTCCCAGGTCATGGCTTACACAGGATTTCCAGGGCATGGCTCACACAGAATTCCCAGATCATGGCTCATTCCCAGGGCATGGCTCACACAGCATTGCCAGGTCAGGGCTCACAGTTCATGGCTCTCAGCATTTCCAGGTCAGGGCTCACAGGTCAGGGCTCACAGGTCAGGGCTCACACAGCTCTTGGCTCACACAGCAATCCCAGCTCATGGCTCACAGAGAATTCCCAGCTCGTGGCACAGCTCATGGCTCTCAGCATTCCCAGGTCAGGGCTCACAGAGAATTCCCAGCTCATGGCTCACACAGCATTCCCAGGTCAGGGCTCACAGCTCATGGCTCTCAGCATTCCCAGGTCAGGGCTCACACAGAATTCCCAGCTCATGGCTCTCAGCATTCCCAGGTCAGAGGTGTCTGCAGCCCGTGGGCAGCACAGCAGCAGCGCTGCCAGGGCACACAGGGCAGGCTCTCCTGGAGCTGCCATGAGAGATCAGGACACCAAGGGCTCCACTGGGGAGGGAGGGTGAAGTCAAACGCCTCAGAAGTGAAAGCCTGTGTTGAGAGGAGGGGTAAAAACTGGTTTGGGAGTAGATTTAGAGGCATAAGTGGTACAGCAGCTTCAGATGCTGACATGGAGGTTTTTATGGCAATAGAAAGCACTACATTTGCTAAGAGCTGGAGATTTTGCCCAAGGCTTCAGAACCTTATAATGTAACATTATTCCAACTGGTATGGCTTTCTCAGCAAAAATTATCAAAGTATAAATGCATGTAAAATGCTGTGGTCTGTGTTTCACTGAGATCTGCAGATGCCACAGCCACTGCAGAGCTGTGTTGTCAGAGCAGCTGCCCTGCACCCCCCTGCACCTGCAGAGGGCTGGCACTGGAGCACAATGAGCTCTGAGAGCCTGCAGCAGATGTTCCAGGAGTGGAGGAATTCCACCTGTGCCTGGGGAGGCAGGAAGGCAGCAGGAGTTTGTGTTTGAGCTGGCCAGAGCCAGCCCCCTGCCCTGGCACCCTCCTGCCCTGTCAAACAGGACACAGCACCCACTGCACTCCTGTTCCCAGCTCAACACCTGCCACAGTGCAGGGCATTGCCTCAGACAGGTTAGGTGTCACTTCTGGGCTTGGATCATGAAGATTTTGCATTTTAGATTTTTATCAGAAAGAATATGTAACAAAATATTCAGCAAAATAATGTTTTGTGTCTTCATGTTTTGTCACCAAGAGGATTAGTATTTTTCTTTTTAAACTAAAGGGAGTAAATATTAGTCAGCCCTTATCTATTAAGTGACCAGCTTTGCATTAATGTTTTTCCTAATTTTGGAAACATTAATTTTCACATCCTCTCAGCATGTCAAGCAATACCAGGAAAGCAATCCTGCTTACAGTTTAGAGCAAGTGTTTTCACCTCAAACCAGAAGCCTTGATTCTTACAATTGTCTACTCTAGGTTGAGGCACAGAATAAATTCTAAACCATGTATTTAATGAGTTTTTTTCAGTTCCTTCTTCTCTTAATCTTCTTTTCAGAAGAGCAACATGGTCAGTTTAATAATAATAAATAAATCTTGGTCAACCAACTTCCAACTTCTTTTTCATTAATTTATGTGAAACTTTGAACACATCACTGACTGCAGTGCTTGGTTTCAAGAGGTCTGAAGGAGGGAGGAGAGCATTACTGCAAATGCATTATGGAAAGCAGGAATATCTCTGCTGCATTTCAGAGAGGCATTTGAAGATTTAAATAACGAATCCTGAGAATGAAAGAGGTGCCAGGGTGATGCACAGGCACTGGTGGTGTCTGCCTGGCTGGGGCTCTGTCACAGCTCACTCCTTTGCACTCTCATGTGGAAAATGAAGGATTCTTTATTTCAGTTCCCAGCTGATTCCCCAGCAGTGCCAGTGGGATCCTGTGCCATGGACCCATCCAGGGGCCCTTCTCTCCCACTGGAGAAACTTCTGGAATTTGGGTGCTGCAGCTCTGCCAGGGCACTGGACAGCCTCCCATGCCTGCCCATGTTCATGCTCAGACATTTCCCCATCAGACATCTGAAAGAAGGGGCAGAAGGGACAGCCAGCCTTTCTGGAGGGACAAAAGTGACACCAAACCTTTCTGGAGGGGCAGAAGTGACACCGAACCGTTCAGGAGGGACAGAGGGACACCAGGAGGGACAGCCACAGGGACAGGCAGCAGCACCATCCCAGCTGATCCCATGCTCACCCAGCCAGCAGGAGAGATCCCAGAGCCAGGGCACTGCCCCAGCTGCTTCTGCAGCTTACAGGTTTCACTGTGTACCTAAAAGAAAAGTGAAATGACAGCCCCCAATTTAGGATTCAGTCTGCTGCATTTTTTTTAAAATCCCCATTAATTTGGGAAGCTTCTGAATGTACTCAGTGCTGTGTGAAAAGAACCCAGAATCAAGAGAACCTGAGCCAGACTTGGCGAGTTTCAAAAAATGTTTTACTCTTTCACAATATTTTTAAAAGTATGCTTGCACCTCTTCTAATTAGCAATATGTCATCCTAAGAGAGTAATGTTTGGGGTTTTTTTTCCCTCTTAATAATTATTTTAAAATTTCTTAATTTAAATTTCTTTTTTCTGTATCATTTTTTCTTGGTTTTCGAACATGAGCAGGGGCTCCAGCCACATTTCAGTTCATTGCTGGCTAAGTGAACCCTCATGCCCAAATGAGTGTTTGAGTCAAACCATCCCCACTGACCCCAGAGGTTCAGGAAAACCCTGCTCACCTGGCTGATGTGGCAGGGAGGAGCTAGAGTGGCTTTTTGGAGTGCTGGATGTGCAGAGGTGAAGCAGAGAAGGGAGAAATCCATCATCCCCTTGGGCAGTTCCACTGCAGAGACAGAGGGATCAGTGAGAATGAAATGTTCCCTCACGAACAGGGGACAGAGAACTGCAGCTCAAAATTCAGAACAATTCCTCACTCCTAAATAGAGTGCAGAATAAATTAAACACTTTCTTTTTTTTTAAATGAAATCTGCTTTCCACAGGTGCACATGGGATCACATTCAGGTTGCCCTTTGGGAATGTGGAAGCTCTGTGAAGTTGCTCCAGAAGACTGATGGCATAAAGGGGATCTGGGCACACACTGGGACAAATCCCAGGCACTTTGCTCCCCCTTTTCCATGTATCTGCATTTGGTTGCTTCAAACTGTGATCTCTTCATGGTTGTAGCATGATTCCTTATTCCTCCCAGAGAACTCCTGGTAATGTCATTGATATCTGAATATTTTAGCAATACAACACCCCCACAATAATTACTGGTTACAACAGGGCCCTGTATAGGAGAAAAGCAACATTTTCAGTTAAATTGCTAATAATAAATAATTGCTCTCCAGTGTTCTACAGCTGCAAAAGAGATG
Organism: Toxostoma redivivum; assembly: GCA_013397375.1. Classification (NCBI taxonomy): domain Eukaryota; kingdom Metazoa; phylum Chordata; class Aves; order Passeriformes; family Mimidae; genus Toxostoma; species Toxostoma redivivum. The sequence goes on along the minus strand of VXBI01000852.1, from coordinate 61,786 downwards.
AGCAAATCTTGGGGTGGAGAGTTCAGCTCTTCCTTTCTGTGAATTGGATTTAAACCTCAAACCAAACAAAACTGTGAATTGTGAGGTGGTTTTGATTTTACTCTGTAGTCAGCAGCTGGCTCTGAAATATAATCATAAATTGCCCAAGTCTATCAGAGATGTGTTAAGAAAACCTCTTAAATGAATCTGGGCTGCTTCAAATTAGTAATGAAATCTTAATCCAAACAAGTTTCTTAGGCTGCAGATATTGAGCTAAACACAATTGATTAAAAAAATTAAAAAGAAAAAATTAGGAATTTCAGTCTCAAAAATGAAGTTACCTGCAAAGCTTGAAACATGCAGCAGTGATGAGTCAGGAATAATCAGCTGGTCACTCCAGGTATGGTTTAAAAGGCTGGATTTGGCATCTGCTGTCATATACAATTTCAGTGTGCAAAGGAGAACTTTGAAGAGGTAACTGTGGATTGAGGGCCAGCCTGAGTGCAGCTGTTCCTAGAACACACAAAATGTGATTTACACCATACTCTGATCTCTTTGTTACATTCCCTTACAGAAAAGCTGAGGGGCTTTTGCTAAGTCAGAAACTGTGAATGTTCTGCTGAGTGACAGCAAAGTGTCCCTGCAGCCACAGCCAGTGATCCCACTCCTGAGCCTGCCTGCAGGTGTGTTCAATGGGACACAATCTGAGGCAGATGCTGCAGAGGGTGGCAGTCCAAAGTTTAAATCCCAGAACTCTGCATTAGAAGGATCTTTTAAAGAACCCCATCGGTGAAGCTGAGCTGGAGTGCTGGCTGGGGCTGCTTGTGGCAGTGCAGCCCTGGCATGCAGACTCCACTGGCACAGCTGGGTCCCCTGGGAGCCCCAAGGTCTCTGGGAATGGTCAGAGTGACATTTGGGATAACAGGGGCACTTGCAGCCAGGTCCTTCCTATGCCCATGTGCTGCTCTGTATTTTTGGCTCCAGGCACATGCCAAGATCAAATTCCCAGACTTTTCTCTGGGCCTGAGCAAATATTGTTGGACCCAGATTTGGAACAGGGATCAGACACAGACACAGGCAGGTCCAGTGCAGGGCACAGCTCCTGTGTCACAGCACAGCCCCCAGTGCTGGGACAGGGCTGCTGGAGCTCCTGCAGCATCCTGGGCTGGGAGGGACAGGAGCAGGCCATGGGGACATGGCAGGGGACAGGAGCATCCCATGGGGACATGGCAGGGGACAGGAGCATCCCATGGGAACATGGCAGGGGACAGGAGCAGGCCATGGGGACATGGCAGGGGACAGGAGCATCCCATGGGGACATGGCAGGGGACAGGAGCATCCCATGGGAACATGGCAGGGGACAGGAGCATCCCATGGGGACATGGCAGGGGACAGTAGCAGGCCATGGGGACATGGCAGGGGACAGAAACATCCCATGGGGACATGGCAGGGGACAGGAGCAGGCCATGGGGACATGGCAGGGGACAGGAACATCCCATGGTGACATGTCATCTCCTTAAAAATGCAAAAGAAAAAAAGGAAACTCTGTGAAAATAAAAAAATGAACAAATACAGATCCAGGCTACAAGAGAAAAACAACAAAGACCAAACAACCAAACCCCTTCCCCCCAAAACAACAAAAAAACCCCAAATAAACACAAACCCAACTAACCAAAACAACAACCACCAACCAAACTGAAAAAAACCCAACAAACTCTGTCTGAAATGGTGGAAGAACTCCCCCTCATTTAACCACCAGAATGGAATTTACTGTCAGAGTCAAACTTGCCTTTCAAGATTAAAAAAAACCTCAAAAAATAAAAACAAAATAAAAAAAATCCCACAAAAGGCCCAACTATGGGTTCAATGCCAACATCACCAAAGTCACATCCAGCCCACTTTAAAACAAGAAAAGCTGGAAATGCTTAGGGAGCAACTTCTCTGTTAGCTGAAACACTGAACAGGATGGAGAAAGATGGGAAAATATTCCTGTGCAGACTTTTCTTTTTTTTTTTTTTTTTTAGTTGTCAGTAGCACATCCCCATTCATTATTCAGTGGGATTCCTCTCTCAGCCTGGTACATTCAGAATTTTTGTGCACACAGGAGATGGAGAAGGAGCACTTTTCTTCCCCAGCCCTTAGAATCCATCTGAGATATAAAAATAATTCTTCTATCACAGCATAGCATGAAATATTTCTGAGTTTCCTTGTTATGGCAGGCTGCAGAGCACAAAGGGAAAATGAGATTCCCACATTTGTGGTCACATTTGCACACATTTCTGCTCTGGGACTTTGGCTGCAGAGGAATATTCTGAGTTAAGATAAATCATCTGAGCTCATGAAGTCAAATACTCTCTCACAGACAAACCTTTAGATAATTCAAACCTTTAGATAATTATGGCTTGTCCTGCCCTTTTCATGAAGAAAAGGTTTCTAAGCACAATATTTGGAGCATACATGCCCAAATTTTTATATATTTAATACTATATATATATAATATATATTAATATACTTTATGTATTTTTATACTTATCAATCTTAATTTATGAATAAAAGGGAAGGAATTTTCATGCATTGTCTAATTTTTTCCCCTCAAATGAAGATAAGAGTTCTGATTCTGAAAACGTGGTCCCATGTGATCTGCTTACTTACAGCATCAGCTGTTATCACTCACTGATCATGAGCAATTGAAATATATTCCCACTTAAGTAGAATATCATAACATTCATTTTTTTCAACGTTTGAAAAAAGATATGCACAGAAATTCATGTTAATGTAATAATAAAAATGATCTTGCACACAACAGCTATTTAAAATATGTTACAACAGCTATTTAAAATATTCTAACTGTACCACACTCTCAACATGAGCTATTTGTAGGATCAGTTTTGGGAATGAAAGGATGGATGGAAGTGGGAAAGATGTTGCTCCAGGGTGTTTGAAATGAAACAATCTGTTCAGTTTCATGGCCACTGTTCCCCTTTTGCCTTTTAATATTTTACATGAAACAGATATTTTTTCACATCCAGTCTAGCACAAAATAAAACTTATATAGGCCATTCCATTTTGAACATATTCTCTGAATATTTCCTTCCTTGCAAATGCAGAACTTCAGTGCATGGGCAGGCTGGCTGTGTGCTTGAGTGATTAAAATAAAAATATTTACATAGCTGGAGATGGATGGATGTATAAACAGACACATATAGAAATGTGTGTATATATATATATATATATATTTGAGAGATTATGGATGGAAACCCATTCCAGCCACAGTTTCAGTAAGAATAAACCATTCCCTCACTGCAAATGGAGCAGCCAGGACTGTGAGGCTTCAGAGGACAAAGCAAACCACCCTGAGGGTTTGCATCATCCACATTTTGGGGTTTAAAGCAGGGGTTTCAGGATGGATGAGTAATGAATGTATGAAATGTGTGCTCAGGTTTGCTTGTGCCACATCCTTCACATTCTTTGGCTTCTGCTCACAGCTTTGACTTCATGGTTGGTGGAATTCCATGAGAGTTTCTGAGGATATTGATAGATTTAGAATTTTATTGCTGCTTCAAGATGACAAAGACATTGTTTTCTTGTAAATTACCACAGAGTTCTGGTAATTTATCAAGCTCCATTTCACGTTATATGCATTTGAAGTTCACCAATTCCTGCCATGTTTTCTGTAAGGAGAAATCCAAGTTCAATACTCACTATTAAAATTTAATTGCTGGGAAGTCCTCAAAGATTATTAACTAAACTCTTTTCCTGTGCCCCCATTCACAGCAGCTCCATAGTCACTGGGGGATCTTCCTACAAACAACCAGAAGTCGATTTTGAAACAGTTTCCCATTAATATTTAAAATTATGATTTGGAAGGGAGGGGACTCAATTACAGAAATCTTGTACAGTTCTGATGTTTGTGATTATTCCCAGAGAATCAACAAATGTTGAAATTAAAAGCAAGTAAGCAGAGAATAATTGCCAATGCTAGAAAAGAACTAGAGTTATTTCTGGTGTGTTTTAGAAAAATAAAATATTTTTTTACAATTTACAATTGTACAATTACAATTATGATGTAGCTAGAAACCTGTGCTAAAATCAAGACTCCATCAGGGTTTTCAGACCTACTGAATTAACTTAAATTTTCTCTCTGTACAGAATAAGAACATACTTAATTAATATGAGAATTAATCACATGTGAAGTTGATTTTTCTGTCATTAAACTGACACATATGCTGAAGTCTTACATATAATTAGGAGCTTACAAAAATATTTGGAAGCATCAGGGGAAAAAAACTCAACAAAAGAACTGAACAAAGGGAAAGAGGAGCTATGAACCACATTTGAATAATCAGTGAAATAATAATTATACTTCCTATTTTTAGAACATTGTTTCTTCTACACTCAAAAGGGCTCAGATTTGTCAGTTAGGAGTCAAAACTATTTGGAGCTGACTCTTGAAATGTAAATTATTGAAAACCACTTAGAAGCAGCTACAGGTGGGTAAAGTGGAACTTCCTTATCAGTGGAATAAGCTGCAGAAGAACAAGCAATGCTTTTGACCTGCATAAAATAATCTTAAAATAAGATTAAAATAAAATAATCTTAAATAATAATAATAATCTGCATAAAATAATCTTAAACCACTGGAGATGGAGCCAGCAATTGTCTGTATGAACTCCCAGCATTTTGGAAATTTATCTGAATTTCAGCAAGACTTGCTTTAGAGAATCAGAATCTTTTGGATTGGAAAAGTCCCTTAAGATCATCAACCATTAAACCATGAACCTTGAACCACCACTCAAAGATGCCCCCAAGCACTGTGCTGGCACAAATAGAATTATTTATTTTTTTATATCCAAACATACAGCAAGGATCCTCTCCTACAAATATCTCCTTTTTTCTATTTCTTCTGACTGCTATGTCTCAAATTCCAGCTCACACTTACAAAATATCATTTGTTGAGAAGCTTCAGAAACTTTCCAAACTTCCAGAGTTCATCTCCAAGGAGGGTGATGACTTGGGAAAGTTTTCTGGATTTCATTATGGTTTCTCAATTAAGCCTCTGATACTCCTAACAAAGCCAGTAAAGTCTCATTCATCTGCCCCATGGCCCATTTATTTCACCTTGCTCTGGTAAGCAGCACAGAATTATTAAAAATGTGTTTTCCATAATTACTGCCACACCAAACAATACAAAATGTGGCAGTGCAAGGCCAAAGTCCCTGCACTGGGAATCTCAGGCTGCTATTTCAATTTTCAGCCCTTGTCTAAAAAAGCTTTAATTTTACTTTTCCTTGGATAATCATGACATGGGTACTGGAACCTATTCATTTTGAGAAATAAAGTTAATTTCTAACCTCTTTACAATTTGGCCATCATCTCACAAATGAAAAACTCATTTTTTCAGTATTATTTTTATTCTTTTCAGGGAGAGGAGCTTTTAACAGATATATAAACAGTTACTATAATCTTATTCACTGGCAACAGAGATAAATAACACAAATTTTGAGTTTCAACCTTACATTTCTTGTTCTTAACCTCTTGTTAGGCCAGCACAGAATATATTATTAGAGAACTGGCCATGTACCATCTAAAATGAGATTATATGTTTTAGCCATTAATATATTTGTATTATTTATTATACTTTTCCTCAAATTAGTAGCTAAAAGAGTTTTCAATTTCAGATTATTTTGGAGCAACTCAGGAAATTACATCATCTCCATGGAAATATGAATTCCAGATTTCCATCATTCCTCTGCTTATATGGGGGAAGGGCAGAAGGAGAGGAAGTTGTCAGTGAGACAATTAGCACAAAATGAGGCTTAGCTGAAATCTAATCTCCAGCAGCAAGGCCATTCTTCTTGCTGATTAAACAATCAGCTCTGGTGCTAAGAAAATAGCACCAATTTTACAGCTATCAAAAGAGAATGAAGGCTGAGCTAATTATTATAGCTCAACCATAAATTGCCAAGAAGTTTCCAATCATGTAGGAGCAGCTCTTACTCACACATGGGGCTAGCATGTCCCAGCTGTAATTTACCATTCAAATGATAGCCAGATGTCAGCAATCCCAGCATTAGGCACAGTCCCTGCAGGAGAACAAGAGGGAATACCAGGTTTTATTTCACTTGATAGCTAGAAATGTTTGAGAAAAACACAGGAATGCACACTGGCAGTTACAGCTTCTTTAAATCAGGAATAGTCCCTGTGGCTGGGCTATCCCAGGAAATCTGATAATTGCTTGCCTTACATGACTGTTATCATCTTGTGGCTGATTAGTGCAACAAAATTTTAACAATTTTAACAATTTTAATCAAGGAATCAGCAGCAGGGGTGGTGAACATGGAACACAGCTCTTCTGCAATCTCCTGAAGCCTCCACTGTTTCTTAATTTTTTTTTTTTTTGCTGTATTTGGTAAGACAAGTTCCTTGGTGAGAGGTACAAGCATGGTGGCATCCTCCAAGTGACAACATCAAATGGAATCAGGGGTAGGAGGATGGGAAATGGGAATATGATATGATTTTCATTTCGAAATCTGCACAGAATGAACAGTAATATACATGTCCTTCCCCCTCAGGACAAGGGAAATTACACAAGTAATGAACCCATTTGATCAGGAAATGGACTAGAATACCAGAACTCTTTTGGGAACTTGCTCCAATCAAGCAGATGAAAGATAAGCCAAGGAATGACAGCGGAAGGCAGCAACATGATTATGTTATTAAACATAAACTCTTAAACATTATTAAACATTAAACTCCTCTCAGCAAGTATCTCCAAGCACAGAGAGCCATTAGGCCTCGTGCTCTTGTGCAGCCAAAGAATTGGGGCAATTCTTCACTTGGCCTCATGTAGGAACACAGAGTTATCACAGGGAAATTATACCTGGAATATATTTGAGTGTCAGTATTCCTGTGAATACCTTACTGCATGAAAATCCTTGTCAGGTGTACCAAAGGTGAGTTACATGCCATGAAAAAGGAATGGGAAAGCAGGGAGCATCAGGGGTTTTGTTTTCAAACACTTTTTTTAAAATGAATTAAATTCCCTGCTGGCTGAGAAGTCCCAGCCATGGTTTTCCTTGGCTTCTCTCTAAAATAACCTTACAGCTATACATTCCCTTCACCTTTCATGCAGCCATAAAACACTTTTTCCAGCTGGTGAGACACATTCCAGCTGCAGGTGTCCCAACACAGACCCCAGCAGTGCTGGCTGTGAAGGCCATAATTATACCTGGGAGCTTCCCAGAACAGCATCAAAGACCAGGAGTCCTTTCCACAATGCCTGGAAGGAAAATAGGTGTGAAAAGTGACTTTAGGTACTTCTAGAATTTCATTTCATTTCATTTCATTTCATTTCATTTCATTTCATTTCACTTCAAGTAATTTCATCTCTTAGAGCACAGGTTGGATACATCACTATATAATAGATAATGGGTTTTTAATGCTATAGAATGGGGTTTTTCAGATAGAAATAAATATGTTTGAGCTGCCAATGATGCAAGGAGAAATCTGTGGGGCAGAATAGGTGAACAGCTCTGCTTGTATAAGGAAATGGTGTCAAAGGGAGGAGGAGGAGGGAGCAGAGCAGCAGCTCTGGGGATGGAAGCACAGGAAAGCTGAGACCCACTGCTAGAAACCCCCCTGAGAACTTTCAGAATAGACAATTGTCATTGGGAGATGCTATTTCTCTTACAATTTCCTCCTAGAAACAGTATCCAAATCCAATGTGCAGACAAAGACATGTTTTTTCTTGGCTTTTTGTCCAGACATATATTTGGGGTATTTGCACCAGAGCTTGCCAAATTTTCAAATTCAGAGTTTTATTTCAAGCATAACTTTGTTATATTTAAAATTTGTTTTAAGCAGTTTGAAGCTGAGAGCCCCTCAGCTGTGTTTTTCAGGCTCCTGGGGCTCCAGAGGAGCAGACAAAAGCAGATTTCCTCAGGACAGCGTTGCCATGCTGTAGCTGTGAGGTTGGGGCATATTAACCCTTTGGATGGGGCAGAGAAAAGAGACACAGCCACATGGTCATCCTTCAGAACAGAAAGGAGAGGAGTTTATTTAGAAACTCACTGCTTAAATAGCATGGCTCACAATTTAAAGAGCAGAATAAAGGTGATTGCTGCAGGGAGAAGACACCCCGTTCCCAGGGGCTGGTCACAGCAGGACAGGTGTCCTGTCTTTGTTGTTAATTCCTTTATGTTTTTAACCAATTTATCATCCTGAGAAGTTTTTTCTGTTCTTCAGCTGGAGCAGTTTATCAGCCTGGGAATGGATCTGAGAACAGAGCTGGAAAGCTCTGGAATATTCTCCAGGCTGCTCTCTAGAGTGATGCCCACATAACCACGGAGGGCTGGATTTATGGGATAACCTGTGGCTGTGCTGTTGGGGTATTTTAACCCTTTGGTTGTGGTGGAGGAAAGGACACAGCCACATGGTCATCCTCAGGATAAAGGAGACAAGTTTATTCAGAAACTCACTGCTCAAGTAGCATGGATCACAACTCTGAGAGCAGGATAAAGATGGTTGGTGCAGGGAGAAGACACCCCATTGCCAGGGCTGGTCACATACTAGGACAGGTGTTTTATTTTTGTTGTTAATTCCTCTCTATTTTGACCAAGTTATTTTCCTGGGAAAGATCTTCCCTGGCCTTCAGCTGGAGCAGCCTGGGAATGGCTCTGAGGAGCAGGAGGAAGAATGCTCAGCTGCAATTTCCCAGCTCTGAACGTGCCAGTCCACACTGCATGGCCCCAGTGCCAGCTGCCACCAGCCCTGCCCTGCCTCCCCCAGGGCAAACAGCAGCGGGGCTGCTGTGATGGAGCACTCTGCAAACCCAGGGAAAGATCTTTCCTCCTCATCCTCATCCTCACCCCAGCCCTCCCCAGGCTCTGTGATGATCCCAGTGCCTGCAGTGATAAACGGGGATGCTGCTGCAGCTCTCTCCAGCCCAGCAGGGACATCCATCCCCGCTGGGCTCTGCAGCTCTGGTGCTGCTGCCCTGGCCTGGGGAAGGCAGCCTGGCACCCAGAGTCTCAGAATCTGGTTTGGTTTTTTCTCTGAGATGTGTAAAAGTTCTTGTCTGGCAGTTCGTGTGCCCGAGCTGGAATCAATCTGAGCTCTTTAGTTTTCACTCTCAAGGTTGTTTATTCTTTTCTTATCTGTAATATTTTCTCTCAGCCCAGCCAGGTCTGTCTGGCAGGGCAGCCATGGCACACTCTCTGCCCTTCAGGGCACTGTTATCTTTTTATACTAAAAACTACCTACATGATGTTTACAATTATTTCCCAATTCCCATCATCTATGTTAGACACTGAACTTCTACTCTAAACCAATCCCAAAGTGCAGCTCCACAATAGAAAATGGAGATGAAGAAGAAGAACAAAGAAAGACCAAACACGTGCTTTTTCCTCCATCTTGTGTTCTAAAATCCCCATTCCCAAAAATCCTACAATCTATCTTTTCACTTTATGATAACACTACTTAAACTTCTGTGACTTTTAAGTTCTCATCTAAAGCTGGTGATTTGTTCCAAGGGCTATAATCAACCCCACAGATGTTTTGGGATCATCCCAGGGTCTCAGAGCCCCTGACAGGGTCTCACAGCTCTGGATCCCAAAGGGATGGCCCAGACTCTGACACAGAGCATCCCTGGCTGTGCTGGCACACCCCGTGCCAGGGCCATGGCACACAGTGGAGCTGCCTCATTAGCATCTCTTGACTGAAAAAGGATAAAACTTAAAATGAATCCATCTGTTTTCTGCACTGCTTTGTTTATACTTTCTAATGCTGGGTTTTGGCAGGCCCAGGCACTATTTATTCATCACTGTTGTCACTTATCCATTCATCTAGCCACAGAATTTTCAATAGGAGCCTTCGCTTACTCAGGCAAATTTTTCTCTGTGTATTTGTTTGTCTTTTTGGGTACAAGTGCCAAATATTTATTTGAAAGTGAAATCCTGAACAGCAGTCATGTGAAAGCAAGGAGGCTGGGAGGAAAAGGGAATAAAGGTATGTTTGATAGCACTCAAACTGTAGCTCCTGACAACAGATCCCACTTTTATTCTGTATAATGAGCTTTCCTCTGCCTTTTGCTGAGAAAAAGCAAAGCCTCCCTGCACCTGTTTGAAGTGTTCCTGTGTGCAGTGGTTTTTATTCTCAGATTGCAGTCCCAGAATGGTCTGGGTTGGAAGGTTGAGTGCCCTGCCATGGCCAGGGACAGTCCCAGCAGAGCCCCTCCAGCCTGGAACAGGGATGGGAAGGGCAGAGCTCTGCCAGGAGCTGAGGAATCCCCTGGAGAGCAGGAGCAGGGAGGGAGAGAAGCACAGGGTTAATGAGAGAGGGGAGCCCTTGGTGAGGAGAGGAGTTCAGGGGTGACAGAGCAGGGCTGGCCCAGGGAGCTCTGTCAGGGCTGACACTGCAGACACGGCCACCACAGCCAGGGAAACATGGGAACAGCATGGGAACAGCATGGGAACAGCATGGGATCAACATGGGAATATGGGAACAACATGGGAACAGCATGGGAACAACATGGGAACAACATGGGAACAGCATGGGATCAACATGGGAATATGGGAACAACATGGGAACAGCATGGGAACAACATGGGAACAACATGGGAACAGCATGGGATCAACATGGGAATATGGGAACAACATGGGAACAGCATGGGAACAACATGGGAACAACATGGGAACAGCATGGGATCAACATGGGAATATGGGAACAACATGGGAACAGCATGGGAACAACATGGGAACAACATGGGAACAGCATGGGATCAACATGGGAATATGGGAACAACATGGGAACAGCATGGGAACAACATGGGAACAACATGGGAACAGCATGGGATCAACATGGGAATATGGGAACAACATGGGAACAGCATGGGAACAACATGGGAACAACATGGGAACAGCATGGGATCAACATGGGAATATGGGAACAACATGGGAACAGCATGGGAACAACATGGGAACAACATGGGAACAGCATGGGATCAACATGGGAATATGGGAACAACATGGGAACAGCATGGGAACAACATGGGAACAACATGGGAACAGCATGGGATCAACATGGGAATATGGGAACAACATGGGAACAGCATGGGATCAACATGGGAACAACATGGGAACAGCATGGGATCAACATGGGAACATGGGAACAGCATGGGAACAGCATGGGAACAGCATGGGATCAACATGGGAACAGCATGGGAACAGCATGGGAACAGCATGGGAACATGGGAACAGCATGGGAACAGAATGGGAACAACGTGGGAACATGAGAACATGGAAACGTGAAAACAGGGAAACATGGGAACATGAAAACATGAGAACATGGAGACATGGGAACATGGAAGCATGGAAACATGGAAACATGGACACATGGACACATGGACACATGGACACATGGGAACACGGCTTACCTGTGCAGTTAAAGGCTCTGGACAGACTCTGGGGCTGCTGAAATGATGAAGTTCTTTACTCAGCACATGATGACAAATTACCTTTTCCCTCAAAATCCCCATCCTACAAAGCTCAGAAGAAAGTCCTGCTGGGATGCTGTCTGATCTGGAGTCTGAACCCTTCCTTCTTCTCTATTTTAATAACTGGAGCCCAAATCTTCACCAGAGCTGTGGCCCATGGTTCTTTAATTTCCTCACACCATTAACTTCCCTTAAAATGAAATCTCTGCTCACTGCAGTAAAGGCAAGAACCACTCAGAGGGTAATTTATGATTAGTAATAATTTATATCATGCTCAGCAGAAGAAATATTGCATGTATGATAGTTTATACCATTGTGGATGGGGAGGTTTGGGCTGGCCAGAAAGAACACTCCTTATTTTTAAATAAGCTTTAATTTATGTAACCCTGACTCAAATTAGAGATTATTTCAATGCACTTGTAAAACTACTTAGCACTGATGAAGTTGCACAGGTACAGAAATGGAGTAATTTATTCTGCCTTACTAAATAATTGTGGCTGGACCTTCTAGTATCTAATCAAGACATAATGAATGCATTCATGTTTGCAAAATCACAAGAAGTGCTTATTGCAAAAGTGAGGTACTGGGAATGGAAATCAACTTTAAAGTAACAGGATAAGGATTAGAACAATTAATTTTTAAAAAATAACATAATTTTTCCCTTGCAGAAGGAGGCAGATAGTCGTTGTATAATACAACCATTTTCTCAATTTTAGTTATATTCTAATGAGAAACTGCAGAATCAAAACTTTTTTTAAGAAAAAATTGTAAGTAAAAAAAAAAAAAACAGCTACATAAGAAACTCCAGCAATTTTTTCTCTCATGACTTAGTTCTGGGGTATTATTTCTGTGTCATCAGAGCACCTTGAGGATCACAAACATGTTCCTGGAGTTGCTGGAATCCTCATCCTCATGAGGCTGCTCCAGCAGCTCAGAAGTCTCAGCATTTGCAGCATTTAAGCTAATGTTGGGGGTTTTTTGTGACTTTAAATATTTGGACCAAGAAGCCTTGTATGGAATTCCTTGTATGGAATAACATCCTTGCAGCTTTTTTCCATCAGATAAAGAGACAAGGCTGGTGGGAAAAAGAATAAAGAATTAATCTTGATCATATTTTCTCAAATATTTGAAGCTGTCTTGACAGATGACAAGTATTTCCCTCTTTTCTGGAGAGACTCCAGTTCTCCCATGCATCCTTTGAAGCCTGTGCTAATTTCTAATTTTGGTTTTTTAGAAGACAGTTTACATAACAAAAAACAAAGCAAAAACAAACAATCAAAAATCCCTTCCCTTATTGTACCCTCAATTATTCCCTTATTATTCCCTCCATTGCTCTCTCAAGGTAAAATTTTTGATTTCTCCACCCAGGAGTTCTGGAGGCCCATTCATTTCCATATTACAAAGCATTGTGCCAGTTTTCAAATTAGAGTGCTCCCTTGGCTGGCAGCTGTGGAGAGAAGGAGAACACATCTGTCAAGGCACACACACTGATGGGGGAGCCCTAAAGGCATCTGTGATCTCAGTCATGCCCTGCTGAAGCAATGACCTCCCCCACAATCCCATCCGTGCCAAGCCCTGCTGCACAAGGAGACCCAAGCACTCTGGGGCATTAGAACACAAAAAAATGAGCAATGTGCCCCAATGCTGAACCTCCCCCTGCCAAAACCACCCTGCTCAGAATTGTCCCGAGTGCTTGCAATGGATTTATGAACACAAAGGATGATATTGAAATGTTCAATAAACAAAAGCAACAAAAACTGATGAGAGTTTGGAAAAATCCAGCTGGGAGGATGTCCCCTTTATCATTTCTTTGCATACAAATTTACCAAGTGCCAAACTTAAATTTCTCCCCCAGGTTTATTAAGTTGATTCCAATGCCTGAGAAAGGTGCCAGGTTAATATGTGTTGTTGTTAAAGATCACTCATTTGTTAATTTGTCAGAAATGAACAATACAGGGACAGAGTTTTGTGTCCTAGATCAGCACTGTGTTACAATTGTGGCCAAGCAGGATCTGTTTAAGAGACAAGGGTCTGAATCCTTTTCAATGCTGTTCTTGCAGAGGCTTTAATTAAGAACTTTAATTAGTCTATTTTCTCACTGCCTTGTTTGCAGGAAATGCTGCTTATTACAGAATTGTTGATACCTGGGCATATTTACAGCTGAAGGAGGTCAGCAAAACTCTTTACAAAGATCCAGAGCCCTCAGGAAAGAATTAAAAGTCCAACTTCAAAAGAGCTGGGCTGGATGTGAAGCACTGCTCTGTGTGATAGAATCAATCACAGGAATTGTTTGGGTTGGAAAAGACCCCCAGGATCCTGGAGCTCACCACAAAACCTGTTCCCAGCTGCAGCATCTGTGTATCTTTAGAACAATTCCAGGTTCCACCATTCCACAATCTGCATTATTTTATTATATTCCCAACTCCCTTAGCCAATTTCTGACAGGATTTCCAAGCACAGTGACTGCAGTATTTATCTGTTAGGATAATTCACTCTATCAACAACTCTGAGCTCCATGTGTTTATCCTTGATAGCTGCTGAATTTTGCACTCACTGGAAGGACAGAGCAGCCTTCTGTCCTTTGTTTTGCTTTCCAGCACAGGAGTGCCCTGCACTCCCAGCAAAGAACTGCTGCAGTCAGGGGCAGGGAGCTTCAGGCCAGTTTTCCATCCATGTGTGCAGGCAGGAATTGTCCACCAGCCTGAATCCCTCCAGCCCAACCCAAGGCACTCCAACATGAATTCAGCCTCATCTTTCACAGTCCCACCTTGGCCAGAAGCAATTGTGCCTTCAAAATGACAGCTCAGGCTTGCCAAGAGCTTTCAGTCCTACTAGACATTTATTTTTTTTTTATTTCCACTGTTTTATCAGTAATCTGAGAAATTACATGAGTCATTCAGGCAGCCTTACAAAAACTGACCAGCACCTTACAGTTTTGGCAGCAGGTCTGAGAGAATTATCTAGGAATGGATAACTGAAAGGAGCCAGGATAAATGTTGGAGTGGCTTCTCCTGCTGCCCAGTGCCACAGAAGATGAGCCCATCCAAGCACAGATCCAGCTGCAGGGCCAAGGTTCCTCATTTGGAGCCCCAGGTGAGCAGTTTGGATGAAGAGCTCACAGCAGCAGCTCTGGGGCAGGTGCTGTTTGCTCACATCCCTGGGCCATGGGAGATGCTGTGCTCACATCTCTGTGCAGGGAGATGCTGTGCTCACATCTCTGTGCAGGGAGATGCTCTGCTCACACCTCTGGGGCTGCCCCCATCTCCCAGTGCTTCCAGGGAGGCCTGGCTGCAATTCCAGGATGCTCCCCCAATTAAACCTTGGCAAAAACCACCAAGGTAACTCTGAGATCTCCCTGTTAGTGCAGCAGGGACTGGTTTGCATCCTTTGTTCAAACTCTCTCTGAACCCAAACTGCTGCAGGTGGCAAAGTTCTGTATTAACTCCCCATTCCCCTCTCAAATGGCAAAATTAATTGTTCCCTGCACATCTAACACTTCTCAGCCAGATCTTCAGGGAGAAAACCTGGAGGTTTTAAATAAAAGGTCTGGAGCTGCATTGGAGCATCCAAGTGCCCCTCAAGTGATCCCTGGGAGTAGCATGGGAAGGATCAGGTAGCAGGCAGTTACTCCTGCTTTACTCCTGCTTTACTCCTGCTGGTAAGCTGCAGTTTGATGTGCCTGCAGATCACCCACAGCCACAGCAGGGGACATGGGCTGGAATATTGGACATCTCTCTACAAATCCACCTGAGCAGTGCTGCAGTTAAAGGATTGGGACCCACGAATGTTATCAGGGTTTGGCAGTGGCACTGATTGCTAACACTCCACACTGAAATGGCTGCAGTGTCTCCACAGAAATAATCATCTTATGGGGGCTCTTAGTTGTTTTTACCTGGTCTTTATGCATAAAATTCATTAAAAGCTGTCCTCTATCCTTGGCAGTATTTTCTCTGGCTAACAAAAATAAAGTCAAATATAATTAAAATAAGTCAAGAACACATCAATACAGCACTCAGGGACTGTGCAAACTGTACTTCTTTTGAAAATGTGACTAAAGCATAGAGGAAAAAAAGAGATCATGGTTGAGTTTGGCACAGAAAAAGTACAGGTTTATCAGTTTGCAAACAGTTGTGCAAGTTAAGTGAGACTCAAGATAATAACCCAGTAAAAATGCACCCAAAATAGCCCCTGATCCATCATTAAAACAGGCATCTAAGTAGACAAGGTAGATAATGTGATACTTCTCATTGGAACAAGAATATTTTATAAAGTTCAAGCTTAAAGGCCCACAAGTTCTGCTTCTGGATGTATTATTATATAAAGATTAGATTAATATTCTTGTTTCAATAAAAGATATCATGTTATTTGGACTGTCTTAGACCGAAATTTCTTGTTCTTGGACCAGTGAGGATACATGTATTCAAGTTTTCCATTATTTTGACTAAACCTCAGAGTATTTAAAACACATCTTTAAAAAGCCAGTGGTGAATTATGCCTAAAAGGCAATTTTATACAGAGACTCATGGATGTTTCTGTGTGTGTTCCCTAACTAGCAAAGCTGCCTCCTAAAATCCAAGAGAAATTAAAGTCTGATTTTTCTTTGTCAGAACTGCAGAGTAGAACTCAACCAATTTTCCACAACTTTAACCCTCTTTTTGTGTTTAGAATTACACTCCACCTCCTCATAAATGTCTCAAGAGGCAGGATGGGTGCATGGAAGAAGTGCAACAGAAGTTTGGGCTTGTTGGCAGCAAATCTTTTGCCAGACTGGGGTTTTTGATACCCAGAGCTGTGGGATTTGGGCTAATTAAACTGAGCTAATTAAACTCCCTGGGGATTATTAATTCCTCCTGCTGCCTCCTCAGTGTCAGCCAGCCTGGGAGAGCTTTGGTTCTCTGCAGCCTTTCTGGGGATTTCCCTTCCCAGACAGGAGCTGGGCTCACAGAAGGGTCTGGAACCCCAAACACCAATGCTCAGCTGCCTTGAGACACAGAAAAAGACTTTATAACTATAGGCATGCATTTATTTATTGTTGAGGTTTATGGGAATAGTTTTTTTTAAATATGTACATGAAACTTTAAGCTATTGTTTTATTTATGTTTTAAAAGTTTAGGATTACACAATATGTTTAACTCATATTTATATCCTAGTTTTGTCTACTTTTGTTTTGTGTTTAAATGAACTAAAAGTCTTTCTGCACTTGTGTTATTTTAATTTAGGGGTAGTTGGGGGTTTTGATGAAGGTTTTTAAACTCTTCATTGCACTTGAACTTTTCAACTTTATCTTTGGAGCATGCATCTTAGCCCTTTGGGCACATTTTAGAATTTGAGATTAGTTTTTGTTGGTTTAGGGGTTTGGATTGATCAATTATTATTGGTAGCCTTGCACCCCTCACCCTGTTTGCAAGTCCTGGCCCCATTTATCACAAAGCACTCTGCCTCTCCTGATTATTGCAAGCATGGTAAATGTCAGGCATTCCTCCTTGTCCTGGTTTGGATGAACTGTTCCTCACTTCTCAGTTCCTTGTCTCAGCCTGCCTGGTAGGGTCAGCTCACAGCTTTGACCCCACAGGATAGAAAATGGCCTTAATGGCTCAGTCCAGCTAATTAAAAATCTGCCACTGCTTCCTGTGGGTGCAACAGGCCATAGGAACTTGGTGAGCACACTGAATTCAGGAATTACCAGGCTGGAAAATCCAGAACTATATCATCAATAAAAATTATAGGATTGAACTTTATGGGTTTTGCTTGAAGACAGCCTTGAGACAAAAAGCTTTAGAGCTGCAAGCTATGGACATATTTTGGCTCAGCTTTGCACATTTTGACTTAAACTACATAATTCTATCTTCTTGTACAAACAGCTAACAGCTGGGTAGGGTTGCATTAAATATTTGATAAAACTATACTTTGGAGCTGCAATAACTTCTTCAAGAAGACAAAAAAAAACTTCAGCTCCTGCTCTGTTAAGGTGCCTGCTCTTGGAAAAATTCATCTAAAATCCATCCACGTGGCAACAAGGGGTTTTTCTTTCCAAGTGTGCTCTTCTGAGAAATGTAGAGGATGGTGTTGAAAAGCTGGATGGCACAAACACATCAGGACTCTCCTCACCACTCAAACCACAGAGCAATTGAGCTGAGTGAAAAGGCCATTAGGATAATGGAGACCCAAAACGATCATGGCCAAACCACACTTGGGTTTGATCCAGTTAAGCAAATCAAGAACTTTCTTGGCATCCTTTGTGCTGTGGCATAGCAGACAGCAAACCTGAACAGATGAGCAAGGAAGAAGAGCTCTTACAGGAAGATCTAGTCCAGAGGTGCTCAGACAAACAGCAATGAGAAGAAAGCAATTTCTTCTGTAATTTCTTTCAATTGACCTCATAAATCTGGATTGCAGAATAACAGACACAGGGAGCCCCAGGGGCTTTTTCTGTGTATTTGTGTATATTATATTGTGTATATAATATATGTGTATATTATATGTATATATGTTATACATGTTTGTGATACACATATTTGTGCACACACACATTTGTACATACAGATATTTGTGTACACACATATTTATGCACACAGACATTTGTGTACACACATATTTGTGTACACACACATTTATGCATATAGATATTTATGCACACACACATTTGTGCACACAGATATTTATGCACACACATTTGTGCACACAGATATTTATGCACACACACATTTGTGCACACAGATATTTGTGCACACAGATATTTGTGCACACACATTTGTGCAGTGTTTGCCCCGTGCTGGTGGCTGAGGCACTCTGGGTGCTCTGGGTGGCTCTTGCTGAAGGACTGCCAGAGAGCTCAGGCTCAGTAATTGCTGTAACCCTGCCAAAGAGGAGGATGGTGTTTCCCCACGCTGTGAATAGCAGGAGTGTCATGAAAATAAGATGATTTTACAGAATTTTTGTACTCTTGAAATCAGAGCAATGGCAGCAACTCAACCACTAGGGAAGATGTGTGAATGGAAGCTTTACCCTGTAACCTTTATTCATTTCCCAATATCACAGATGTGACAATTCTGTTCTGTAAGGGGTGGGAAAGGTTGGCATCTTGTTTTTAGCTCCAGGGGATGGATTAGAGCCTTGGCCTCGGGGCTGGGAGAACATCAGCCTCCTCCTGGAGCTGGGAGTCCATTCTCAAAACTCAAATTCTCATTGTTAAAGAGCAGGGGGGGAGCTGAGGTGCCTGCAGCCACGAGCAAACCAGTGAACAGTGCACAAGAACCACTCATCACTGTCTGAGGAGGGTTGAGAATTTGGTTTTCCTCTGCTTTTTTTCCCCTTTTTTTCTGTCCTTTTGACACATAACACTGTGGGGTAAAAAAAGAACAATTTCCAGCCTGGGCCATTTGACTCCTGAATCATGGAGCTGTGCTGCTGTGTGACCCCAGCCTGGCTAGACCTGTCACTCTTTTTTTTTTTTTTTTTTAGCTGTAATTCCTTCAGCTCTCTGTACAGTCACTACTAGTCAAGTTTTCCCTTTTTGGCAGCCAGTGAGAAAGCAAGAAAGAATCCAGGAACTGGAGGAACAGCAGCAATGCCAGTGCTTTCATTCAGATAACTGAGAGCATAAATCAGTTTTAGGCTGTCCACTGAGGCAAGATAAGAACCCCATCTTTTGTACTTTTGTAGATGAGAGAACAGACAGACTCACCATTCTTGCTTCCTCTTGGAGTCCAATTAAATGATCAGATATGATTAGTCCTTCAGGAGGAATTAATGCTGAAACTCTCTTAACTTCAGTGAAGTTTCCATTAATGTGGAAAAGTTTTCTGTCCTTTGGACCATTGTTTTACTAGAGTTAAAAGCATTTAAAAATGGCTGTAAGAACACAGGAAATTTATGGGCAGGATGTAACCTCTGGCTTGCTTTTATTTTCTTTTTCCAATTTTAAGTCCACTGTCCTGCTTTTATCATCCTGCAGCTTCACACACACACACACAAAACCCCTCAAAAACAAAAAAACAAACAAAAGAGACATTTTTTTACCTTACTTCTACTCCATTCTTTGCTTCCAGCAGTTTCACTAACAGTACTTTCATGGTTTTGATGTCCCTATGGGAAGCAGCTCTTCCCCTCAAATCCCAGCTTTTTTCTGCTCAGTCTTTACATTTTCACATTCATCACTTGTATTGACAGAAGACACCAACACACAAGCAAAAAGGAAAAGGGAATTGCCTCTCCATCCCTTTCATTGACCTTTTGTGCTCCAGCAGGGCTCCCTTCCTCAGCTGGGACCATCCCTGAGGTGAATTAAAAAGGCACAGGAATGAGAATTACGGAACACTCAGAAAAATATTAATAAAAAAATCTCTTTTAAACTTCCTTCAGATTCTATAACCCTTTCTTTGGAGCTCATTTCAGGCCCAGTGCTGGTTTTGTTGCCCAGCCCTGTCCTCCCCATGCTGGCCAGGCTGTGCTGGCTCTCTCTGCCTGTTTCAATCCAATATTTCAGTGGTTTGCAGCTCAGTCCCAGACTCTTATCAGCTCCAGAGTTATTGACACACAGCATTTACTGCCAGCAGCCAGCTCTCAAAGGTTGCCTCCCTGCTCCTCCAAGTGCTGCTCTCAGGAAAGCAGAGCAATGCAGAGCACAGCCCTGTCATCTCAAAATAAACCTCTGTTCCAAGCCACAGCTTCTCTGAGGAGAACAGCCAGGGAATATGTGATGCCTACTATTATTGCATTGTGTAGGTAATTAATTCATTAATTAATTGCAGAGTTAATACTCTTCAACAAAGCAATGCCATGAAATGGGACACTGGATGCCCAGTGATGCTAAAATGTAAATTAGACTGCAGCCAGAGGAATTATTTCTTGAGAAAAGAGTGCATGATTTGCATGGCAAATTTGGGTACAAGCACAGGATGTCTCCCCTGCCCTCCCCAGCCTGGAGGACAGGAAACATCTCAATAAAACTCCACGTTGCTGTGGTCCCATCCACTGCAGAGCCTCCACTGAATCAGGGAGTTTGTGATATCCCAATGCCTTTGGGATTTCTCACATGTGGGAGTGCCCAAGATGCTGAGCCATCATCCTTCATCCAGCCTCGTGACTCCCGTGGCTCTATTTGCATTTCTGATGATAACACGAATCTTTAGGTGGACTTTGACCTTTTGACTTCTCTTGAGCAAGAGTACAGGAGCCAATTCTCCCACTAGTTACATCCAAACAATCCCTTTGGTATCAGAAATAGATAGACTCTAGAGTTTGTGGGAAGAGGCTGCCAAACCTGACCTTTAACCTAATGGGCATTGTAGAACAGTTCAAAAACAAGCCAGATTCACTAAGAAGTGCTCAGCAGAGCAGGAAGGGGTGGCTTTGTGTCAAAAGGCATAAAAAGCAGACACAGAGCAGCTCCCAGGCGCTGTCACCATGGCACAGCAAAGCTCATCAGGGCACTCACCTGGCACGGGGGAGCTCCAGCAGCCCCACATCCCAGCCAGGGCCCAGCCTGGCAGGATCTCCTTGGCTGTGTTTGCCAAGTGCAGCAGTGAATGCTCAGGGGAAGTTCAAAGGCACCATTGGTTCAGGGTGTGAACCCAGAGCAGGAGCTTTCCCTGCTGCACAGAAGCTGATTCAGTTACAGGAAAAAATATCAAGGGTCTCATAAGATTACTAAAAAAAACCCCAAACCAAAACCTTAAAGTGCTCTGTCATCAAATAACACCTGACACTTCAGTGTAGAACCTTTCCTGCAGCTGTTCTTTGAAAGGATAATCTTATTTCCCTTCACAGAATTGATTTTTCATTATTTTAACTCAACCCTCAAACTGCAGGTGCAAGAAAGATCATTTCTGTGTACAAACTGAAAAATATTTTACTTTCTACTGTGGATAGTAAACTTTGAATTATCACATGCAGCAGTGCTGCCTACAAAGAGATAAATGATGAGTTCACTTAACTCTTCTGGTGTTTTCTGAAACCCCCACAGCAGCAATAATGCACACACAGAATTTGCCTGAGCAATGAAAATTAAATCTGTGCAGAACTTGATTGGTTTTCATCTGCTTCTAAAACTTCCCCAAACTGGGACCAGATTTAAACAAAATAAAATGGGTTTGCATAACAGAATACAGGTCTGCTGTATTCTAAGGGAAAGTTCAGCTCCAAGATTAAAAACTTTGCAATTCAAACACGAGTTCTGGAAGGAATAAACTCAGCCTTTGGAAGTGAAGTTGTCACTGTTAGTAAACCAAAGTGTCTTGCATGACAATAGTTTGCTATCCATTACTATAAAATCTCTTTTTTGTCAGTAATTTAATGACAAAATCTTACAGTACCACACAGGGGGTGCAATTTGAGGAAAGAACATAAAAATATTTGTTCTCCTCTACAAAAATTCCCCCAGAAGTGCCACAAATAAGAAAGGTATTGTCCTTCCAGTACCTGAAAGGAGCCTACAAGGAAGATGGAGATGGAATTTTTACAAAAATTGAAGTGTCACTGGAGTGACAGGACAAGGGGGAATGGCTTCACACTGACAGAGAGCAGGTCTAGATATTTAGATATTAGGAAGATAGATATTATTTAGATATTAGATATTAGGAAGAAATTCTTCCCTGTAAGGGAATGATGGAACAGAATAAAATATACTCATTGTTATTCTGCCAAGTTGTCCAGACAGTGATAGGGGGCTCAGCTACTTCACAGAGAAACCTGAATTAAATAATAAGTCATAAAAGTGATTCAGATTATCCCAACTGGAATAAAGCCAAGTGCATGGACCCACTCATCATGCTTGCTGTTGTAATTTTGGGTTAATGCACACAGAGCCTGGTGCTGCAGACTTTTGGGGCAGAGGCACTGGGCAGGCACAACTCTGATTTCCCTGGCAGCACTGGGTATTCAGCACCACTCAAATAGGCCAAGAAGCTTAAAATTAAAATAATCAGTTTATTATTATTGCAGGAGGAATTGTGAGAGTGGAAATGGAATTATACATTTTTGTATAATTATTATTATATATATGTATATATTATTGTGTTAACTTTTAATCCCTGAGACCTGTCCCACCTAGGAGGAAGTGATTTACCAAATGTTACTGTACACTGGCTGAGAATGTCATCACCCTCTGCTATAAAGGCTGGGCCTCTGTGACAGGAGCTTCATTTCTTTGTTTTGATCCATAAACAGGCTGTGACTATAAAATGAGAGACCTGCCCCAACTGTCCTGGGAGATGTCAGCAAAACTCTGAGCAAAATACACTCTATAAAAAAATAGAAAAAACCCAGAGCAATTTGCAGTAAAAACACATTCCCAGTACTACAAGCACCACCTTTGAGACATTTCAGAGCTGTTTATAAAACACTGAACACATTTTTCTTTGCTCTGCCATGCTTTATCCTGAGTGTGGTACTTCTCATCTCCATCTCTGAGCACAGCTGGTGACAGCACAACCTGGAAATTATTTTACATCTCCTGCTAGTCAGAGATGCCTCACTCAGTCTGACACTTTGGCAGAATGGGATTATGAATTTAGAAAGGTTAGCATGGTAACATTATTAATTTCTTGGAAAAATGCCATATCAAAGTTTATAAAGTTGTATTGGATATTGTTCTTACAGCAGGTAAGTTCAAGAAAAGACCCAGAATATCCCTACTAAATATCCCTACTAAATACCCCTACTAAATATCCCTACTAAATATCCCTACTAAATATCCCTACTGAACAGAGGATGAAGGAAAAATGAACAGTGGGAATGGTGGGAATCATGTACAGCAGCTGAGCCTCCAGTGTTCAGGGCTAAAACCACATTTTTCTGACACCTCTGAGCCATGGCTACTTCACCAATTCTCCAAAAGAAAAGCTTTCCAAGGCTTCAGCCTCGGAATATTTATTGATGGTGTACAAATACACAAATATATATTGATAGTGTACAAATATACAAATACACATTGATAGTGTACAAATATATATTGATGGTGTACAGATATACAAATATACATTGATAGTGTACGAATATACATTGACAGTGTGCAAATACACAAATATATATTGATAATGTACAAATATATATTGATAGTTTACAAATATACATTGATAGTGTACAAATATACAAATATATATTGATGGTGTACAGATATACAAATATATATTGATAGTGTACAGATATATAAATATATATTGATGGTGTACAAATACACATTGATAGAGTACAAATACACAAATATATATTGATAGTGTACAGGCATACAAATATATATTGATGGTGTATAAATATATATTGATGGTGTACAAATACACAAATATATATTGGTAGTGTACAGATATACTTTGATAGTGTACAAATATACAAATATATATTGATGGTGTACAAATACACAAATATATATTGGTAGTGTACAAATTTACATTGATAGTGTAAAAATACACAGATATATATTGATAGTGTACAAACACACAACTATATATTGGTGGTGTACAAATACACAAATATATATTGATAGTGTACAGATATAAAAATATATATTGATAGTGTACAAATACACAAATACTCATTGATATACACATTGATGGTGTACAAATACACAAATAAATTGATGGTGTACAGGAATGTGCCTCATCTCTGTCTCACCCCCTTTCTCTGGGGGTGCTTCACCCAGCTGACAGCAGTGAAATCTGACATTTAAACTGAGCTCTCCGAGGATTCCAAGCCTGGGGGAGAGTCTGAGCTGGAATTCATCTGCTCAAATAGCTAAAAACCCTGTAAACTTCTTTCACTGCTCTCTGAATCCAGGTTAATTTAATTTAGCTGTAAGACAAATACACCAGAGGTATAAAACACAGTGAGCAGTCATTGGCAGCTCAGAGTGAGCCCAGAGCAGCTCAGGAGCATTTTGAGTTACAAGCAGGAGCATCCAGCTCAGCCCGAGCCCTGCTCCTGCTGGAGCAGCCATTATTGCAGTTTTCCAGTTATTTCAGTTATTATTGCAGTTTTCCAGTTATTTCAGTTATTATTGCAGTTATCCAGTTATTTCAGTTGTTATTACAGTTTTCCAGTTGTTATTTCAGTTGTTATTTCAGTTTTCCAGTTATTTCAGTTGTTATTGCAGTTTTCCAGTTATTGCAGTTATTATTGCAGTTTTCCAGTTATTTCAGTTGTTATTACAGTTTTCCAGTTGTTATTTCAGTTATTATTTCAGTTTTCCAGTTATTTCAGTTGTTATTGCAGTTATCCAGTTATTTCAGTTATT
>VXBI01000852.1:19959-34227 GCA_013397375.1 Toxostoma redivivum | reverse complement strand
ACCCCTCACCGACACCTCCCCCGATCCCCCCCCAGAACCCATCCCAGATCCCATCCCAGATCCCATCCCAGATCCATCCCAGATCCATCCCAGTCCATTCTGGATCCAACCCAGTCCCTTCCAGTATAGATCCCTCCATGCCAGTCCCCAGTCCATGCAGACCCCTCTAAATGCCTGTCTCTACCATAACCAGTCCCACAGTCCTCCCACCTGGACAAGGCACAGAACGTGCTCTTGACTCCCACTTGGTTTTTTTAACAAAAGATGTCAAAGCAGTTTCAGCTTGTTCAATGGGCTGTCCCATCTCTTTTGACAGTCTTTCATCTTTTCAGAGTTTAAAAACATGAGTGACTGAAAGATGTTTGCATCTATCCCTAAAGGATGTCAAATTTTGTTAAAACTGCTTATGGGCTACAGTAAGGTTAAAAAAAAATCAAACACCAAAACCCAGGACTCTTCTATATCAGAGAGCATTCACAGGAATTGCTTTACCTGTGTTACAAATATTTCCACCTCTCATAAATCTGTTTAACATTTCTTATGAACATGACAGTGAGAGAGAGGGCTGGAAGAAAAGGGAATTTCTGTGTCTGGCTGTAATTGGAGAGCCAGAACTCCATTAACCAAGATTTAATTGTCCCTGTAGCCCAGGACTGACACACCCAAACTAAAACAAAAGAAAAAAATGCAGTGAGATGCTTCCATTTTCAGAAACAGACAGGACTTTGTGGTTTCCTATCACCCTAAACACTGCAGCTCTAGCAAGGGAGTTTTCTGTGCAGAAATTCAGTGTGAGCTTTAGAACAGCCTCTATTACAAATGCAAAAGGAAATAATTTGTATATTTGCTTTGATGGATTTGTTAGATCAAGTCCAAAAAAATGAGTTCTAGAACACATTCCCTACTGTTAGATAAAGCCAGAATTTTTACCAGCTCCTAAACCAGACCTCAAAGAATCCATTTTTCATTGTTCATCTCTCTAAACTAGACAGAAGGATGGCTCCTGACTTCTGCTTTGAGAGCAAACTTCCTCCTCTAAAAAATCTCCTACAAACAGGAAAGCAAACAGAAACCTGAACAAATAAATCTGATTACACTCACTGTCTTTGTACAATAAAACCAGCAGCTTTTTCTTCACATGGTCTCATTCTGATCAGATTATTAGAGAGTGAATTTAAGTCAATCTCTCAGGATTTGGAGGGTGTTTATAATGCAGGCTGCTCAGCACCAAAGGAAGAACCAGATTTGGAGGCCCCAAGCTTCCCACAGGTGCTGGAACATTTCACAGGAGTGCTTGGGCACTGTGCAGCTGTAATTGGATCGTTTTTGTCACAAAACAATTTATTCATTCACACCAATCTCCTTCCAGCTGTATTTATGGAGAACACAGCTCCCAATGTTTTCTTCTTAAATCAGAGGAGGAAAGGCAAAACATTGTCCCTCAGTCTTGTGTCACATCACAGCAGCAGGAACTTGTCTAAGTTTTTCAAATCCTTTTCAGATTTTGGACATTTTGTTCAATATTGACTGAAGTCTCTCATTCGTGTCCAAATTTTAAAAATAAAAGACCAAAACAGATGGGATACTCCACACCTGGTGGAAACTCAGCTTGGGATTTTTATTCTGTTTGCTCTTCTGTGCAAAACAAATCAAGCTAAAATAATAAAGAACTTTTTAAAATTAAGCCTTGTGTACCATCAGAGCTGAGTGCAAAGGGTTTGAATATTGCTCCATCAAAGTAAATGAAGGACTGACCTGTTTCAAAACATCTTTGTGCCTGTTCTGAATGGGACAAAGTTAATTTCCTTCACAGTAGCTGGGATGAGACTGTTTTAGATTTGTGCTCAAAAAATCAATCAATATTGATAAATCAAAACAATATTGATATATAGAAGTACTTCTGCTATTGCTGAGCAGGTCTTACACAAAACCAAGGGTTTTTATTCTATGTGAATGATGGTAAAAAAAAATAAACTATAGAATTACTATTCTGTAAATTACAATATTTCCTCATCCTAGGTTTCATAACTGATTTCATTTGCAGTAATTTGCCTTCTGTAGCACATTATGGAGGAGAATGCCATTGCCCACACTTTGTCCTGCAGAAACAACCCCTATTCACCAATTTTGAAATTCTTTCACCTTTCATGAGCCTGACTGCAAAAACAAACGAGTAAAAGGGCTCTGCAGGTTAGCAGGTCCTGAGCAGCAAACATTGCATGCATGCCATGAAAAAACATCCCCAAATCTCTCTGGAGCAGGGCCCAGCACTGCATCACTGGGGGCAAATGCAGCCAGAATTTGGGGACAATTTTGGGGCAGGAGAGCACCCAGCACTGATCCAGAACTGCCTGGTCTATAATTTCTCCTTTTTGCTCTTCACCATTGACTCCTGAGTGAGGGAACAGTGGAAAGATCAAGGAAAAGCCTCCAGCACAGGAACTTAACACAAATCTGCTCAGAAATATTGGCAGACAGAGGATCTCGGGGTTTTTTTAGAGCTTAAGAAGTTACTCAGGAATATTTTAGTTTTATATAACTCCCTTACAGTATAACCTGTTCCATAAGCAATGAATGGAATTTTTTATCAGGTCTGCTGTGAGTAAATTCACCACCTTTTTTTCACATAAACTTGTCAAATTATTTCTTTCAACATGCACTGCACACCTGGGATTTTATTAACCAATGCCAAAGACTAGATTTTTCATGTTTTCACCTTAAATATTTTGTTCTAATGGTACCTAATACATAAATGTAACTGTGCAGATTCCATACACAGTAAGAAAGAAAATTATATAAATTCATTATGTTGCTTTGATTTATTTTAATCATTTCAGTCTCCACTTATAAATTTTTGTGGGAGAAAGTCAGTAGAAAAGAATCCATAATATAGAATGGGTGGTGGAGAAGGCCCTCTCTGAAATATTTGAAATGATACAGAATTTTATAGAATTAATAGAATATATAGAATATATATAGAATTTAATAGAATTTTCAACTTTTGTATCTTCTAATCCT
This sequence comes from Toxostoma redivivum, assembly GCA_013397375.1. Classification (NCBI taxonomy): domain Eukaryota; kingdom Metazoa; phylum Chordata; class Aves; order Passeriformes; family Mimidae; genus Toxostoma; species Toxostoma redivivum. The sequence goes on along the minus strand of VXBI01000852.1, from coordinate 31,209 downwards.
TCTTGCTTTTGTCCTAGTCTGTGATCTTTTCCATATGGAGCAAATCTGGAGAGGAAAAAAAATAAAAAAAGTGTTTTGGTGTTTGGTTTCAAGAGGAGAGAATGCATTTATAGACTCGAGGAAGATTGTATGCTGTGCAGGAAGTTAGAGAGCTGCAGATCCTTCAGGGGTTTATTTGTTCAGTAAAATCACTTTATCACCAGCCTCACTTCCCACCCTGCTCCTTTCTGAGCTGCAGCTCTTCAGGGGAACATGGACATTTCTGTGAGGATAAACTGTGCAGGAATGAATGAACCTTCAGCCCCCAGAGCTGATAGCACAACTCTGGAATAATGGGAATAATGCTCCTGATCTCATTTCAGCACTGGTGGCAGACTGCAGAGCAAACACTCCAGTGGAAGTTATTTAAATACAGAATTCCACTCAGATTGATTTGCAGGCTGGGAAATGCCATGAGCTGACCTTCCTCATAATCTCCTGAGGAGCTTCAATATGCCTTTGTTTACTCAATTAATTCATGAAACTATAGAATCTTTATTTTTTTTATGCAGGAATAATTCCCCCTCCCTAGTCCCAGATGTTTGTGATGAATTTAGAATATCACTATGTCCAATCAAGTGCAAAGAGACATGTGCAAATGAAGTGATTCATGCAATGGGAATTAAATCTCACCCTGCCTTGTCACCTTTTCTTTTAGGAATAAATTTCATTTGCAGCTCAAGCTTCCATCTCACATCACCAGCCATGCAAGCAGCCTAGAAAACACATTGTGTACTCACTGAATGTGGAGATGGATTGCAGAAAATCTTTTCTGTATTTTTCAAACAAACATCTTTGGTTTTGTGGTTGAGCCACAGCTACTCCTTCCTCTTTAAAAGTAAGAAAATTCATGAAATCATACCTCAAGGATTTTGTGGAAGTACTGCCACTGAAATTTGTGCAGCTCCCTGAAAAAGAGAACTGATCTGGCAGCAGAGTCAGGGTCTGTCAGAAGCTTTTCATCCCAGAGCATCCTCACACCAGCACTCCAGGAAATGCTAGAGGAGAAAAGCCTCTGTGAAATTAGGGCTGGGATATGAGGGAGCCAAACCCTAAACTTCCCTGAGTCAGGGCAACAGAACAAGGCTGGTGGCAGTGGAGCAGAGTTAAAATGTGCTGGCTGAAGATGGAATCAGCATCTGGGGAAAATCAGCTTCAGTGGGCACAGAGAGTGAGAACAGAAATATAGAGAAATATACAGAAATATAGAGAAATATACTATATACAGAAATAGTGAGAATGGATCCCTGTACACAGATAGTGAGAATGGATCCCTGAATACATAAATAATGAGAATGGATCCCTAAATACACAAATGGTGAGAATGGATCCCTGTGCACACAAATAATGAGAATGGATCCCTGTATCCATAAATAGTGAGAATGGATCCCTGCACACACAGACAGTGGGAATGGATCCCTGAATACACAAATAATGAGAATGGATCCCTGCAGTTCTCTGTGCTTTATTTCCACTTGCCTTCCTCTCCATCAGTCTCTCACTGAATTGAAATAACTTCCATCTTTCAGTGAGGTGTGCTTGCCCTGAGTACACAGAGCAATGACAAGGTCAGGGCAAGGTGAAACCCCTGAGTACCAAAACCCGTCTGTGATGTGACAACATGCCCAAAAAAGCACTGCAGCCAAAATCCAGCCTCGGGATGGCAGGGGTGCCCGTCTGTGTGTGCTTTGGGTGGCAGCAGAATGTCACCTGTGTCACCTGTGTGCTGGGGTGTCAGGGAGCAGCCACCTCCTGCAGGTGCCAGGACAGCCCTGCCTGCAGAGCCAGGGCAGCTCCTGGAGGTGCCAGGGTGCCAGGATGCCAGGGTAGCTCTCCCTGCCCAGGTTCAGGGCAGCCCTTCAGAGCCAGGGCAGCTCCTGGAGGTGCCAGGGTGCCAGGATGCCAGGGTAGCTCTCCCTGCACAGCCAAGGCTGCTCCTGAGGTGCCAGGGTGCCAGGACAGCTCTCCCTGCCCAGCTCAGCTCTCCCTGCCCAGTTCAGGGCAGCCCTGCAGGACCAGCAGCTCCCTTTGCAGGTGCCAGGATGCCAGGACAGCTCTCCCTGCAGAGCCAGGGCAGCTCTGGAGGTGCCAGGATGCCAGGGTGGCTCTCCCTGCCCAGTTCAGGGCAGCTCCTGAGGTGCCAGGGTGCCAGGACAGCTCTCCCTGCCCAGCTCAGCTCTCCCTGCCCAGTTCAGGGCAGCTCTGGAGGTGCCAGGATGCCAGCTCAGCTCTCCCTGCACATCTCAGCCCTCCCTGCCCAGTTCAGGGCAGCCCTGCAGGGCCAGCAGCTCCCTTGGCAGGAGCCAGGGCTGGCAGGCTGGCAGGGCTGTGTGCCCTGGCCATCTGGCCCCCGATGACATCAGCCACCCTGCCAGGCAGGCTGGAGCAGGCAGCCCAGCTCTGGGCAGGAAAGGGCACAGAGAGGAGCTGGAGGAGGGCAGGGCCAGCTGGTGGCTGGCTCAGGTGGGCACTGACACAGCCAGGCTGTCCCTGCCCATCCCTCCTTCATCCACACCTTCAGCACAGGCAGCACAAAGGAATGAAACAATCCTGTAACAGCCCGGGGAACAACCAAACAAACACTGCATTACAGATCTGAGACAATAAATGACTTTTGCAGGGTTAATTAATAACAGGAACAACCTGAAACCTCATCACAATTTAAAATGTATCTTTTAGATTGATAGGAATTAATTTAAACAAATAATCCTGATATGTGTGATCCTTCACAAAGCAGGCATTTTGATCACAGCTGGAAGTGCTTGCACTTAGTTCAATTGCTGCATGGATAATTAATTTTTTGTAGTCCTGTTCCTTGTAAGTAAAAATTTCACACAAACTTCCCTGAGTTATAACACTTCTATATTTCAGTTAAGTTGAACCATGTGTCCTGCCCTGAAATAAAGGCTGTCAGAAAGAGGCACCACGGGCAGGACAAAGACTCCCAAAACAATCAGGCTGACAGTGATTTTCTGTTCTTTTTTTTGTTATTATTGCAACTGCACTTGCCTGACCACAAGCTTTTCCTCTGCTCAAACCAAAATTCTCTTCATGTTAATAAGGTCCCAAGGATGTATCTGCAACCTCAGATTCTGTTGTCTCTGAAATGTTTATGTGGATGCTCGTCCTTTTTAAAAATAAAGGTGTTTCTGCAATGAACCTGCTGTGAACAAGCACAGGGGCAGCAGAGCCCCAGAGACTGAAGTCACTAAAAATCCAGGGGAAATCACTTGCTGTGGAAACATGAACCCAGAACAGACACATGGCTACAAGATTCACAAGGAATTTTAGGACCTGTTATGCCCACTCTTTAAAAATTAGCATAATTCAAAAAAATTTAATATTTTTAATATTTTTAATATTTTTAATATTTTTAACATTTTAAACACTTTAAACATTTTTAATATTNACAGACACATGGCTACAAGATTCACAAGGAATTTTAGGACCTGTTATGCCCACTCTTTAAAAATTAGCATAATTCAAAAAATTTTAATATTTTTAATATTTTTAATATTTTTAAAATTTTAAACATTTTAAACATTTTTAATATTTTTAATATTTTTAATATTTTAATAATTTCAATATCCACTAATATTTTGTATATATTCATACACTAATTGGAGTTTTTCTCCCCAGCATCTCCTCTGGAGACCCAAAAGCAGGGCCAGGCAGGAATTCCCAGCCCCTCTGAATTTCCTGCTCCCTCCACCCAGTGCCAGTGCCAGGACAAGCTCCAAAAGAAAAGTCACCAAAAGCTCTGTGAGCCCCCAGGGTATTTTTTCTGCACAGTTTCTGATCACTTTCCCCCTCCCACTGTTTTTCTGGCGCTCAGATTTATTGTGATACTCATTTGTTTTATCTTTAGCTGGAGTTGAGACACCCAGCATTTCACAGCTCCAGCTCTGTAAGGAAAGCCCATCACACCACAGAGCATCAGAATGGCTCAGAAAAACAAAAGAAAAACCCATTTTTCAGGGCAATTTCACAATATGAAGAGGAAGGAGGCAGGGAAGCCAGTCTTCATCTTGAGATTTTTCTTAATCCACAGGCAAGAAACACATTTTTGTTATTGTCTGAAAGAAATCCAGTTGCTCTTGGTATGAACAAGCCCCTGCAGAGAAAGATGCTGTTTTCCAGAGGATGGAAATTCCTCCTCCAGAGCTCCTGGAAACCAGAGACATGAAGATTACAATATGTGATGCTTGTCTGCATCACAAAGGAAAGTTTAGATCTGATTGTCAGAATGCTTTATGAGATTTTAAATAATTCCTGTTCATGAAAGTCAGATTTGCTTGGGCAATTTTGAATATTTCATTGGATTAATCATAACTTCAGATATGTGTAAGTGAAAATTAAGGAAGAATTGGAAACCACAGTTGCTGTCAAAAAGAATCCACAGCTGCTCTTTGACTGCAATGTATTTTCATCATTCATCCAGATTTAATTTCTTCAGTGGCTTCTGGGCTAGAGAAGAAGCAGATTATTTCTGAGGGTTGTGGCTCATGTCCTCAGAAAACATGTGGCAAATATTTCTGTATTTCAGATATTTCTGTGTTTCACATGCCAGAGAATGAATTCAGAGCTCGAGGAGGATGGAAGAACTCATAGGAAAACATCTTTACCTGGGCAATGAGAGCCCCAAAGGAGTAATCCATGGAATTCTCTTGGGCCAATGCCTTTGTTGATGTAAAAAAGGGAAAGCATGTCCACCAACTGCAGCAGCACATTCACCAGGGGGAAAAAATAGTCTAAGCAAAACAAAGCACTAATAAATAAATAAATACAGTTAGCACACTGGCCTCAGAACAGCTGCTGAAACACAGAGCACTGTGCCCTTTCTCATGTCCTACCAGACAAAAATACAGAGCTCTGCTTTACACCACAGCTATCCCTATCTAAATATGAGAGCACAGGGGAAAAAGGGAATAAATAGATGGAAAAGTATGTGTCCAGAGAGGCCTGGGGCTTTTATGTGTAGAGATTTATTTACAATCTTTTTTTATTTTTTTCACTAGATCTAGTAATGCCCTCAAAAGAGTCAAAGAACATTTGCATGAAGGCAGCAAAGGAGAAGAATATGGATTATAAACTGTTCAGTGTAATCAAAGATGAGTTTGCTCAATTTCTTTCCAAAAGACTTGAATGAGAAATCCTGAACCAGGGAGAGAGAAATTCTCTGTCTCCTCAATTCAGAGGGAACCACAGGAAATTGTCCTCATCCCCTTCTTACATCCAGACTGAGCCCCACGTTTCCAGCTGGGCACAGGGGCTGAGGCTGAGCTCTGGAGATTCCAGCTCTGATTCCCCTCCAGGTTCCTCCTTCCCTGCACATCCCAATGATCCCAGCCCTGAGTTCCTCTCCAGGTTCCTCCTTCCCTGCACATCCCAATGATCCCAGCCCTGATTCCCCTCCAGGTTCCTCCTTCCCTTCACATCCCCATGATTCCAGCTCCCAGTTCCTCTCCATGTTCCTCTTTCCCTGCACATCCCAATGATCCCAGCCCTGAGTTCCCTCCAGATTTCTTTCCCTGCACATCCCAGTGATTCCAGCTCAGCTCTGATTCCTCTCCATGTTCCTCCTTCCCTGCACATCCTGAGGGTGTATCCCCCCCTCCTGCCCCTTCTCCCCACCTGCCCCTCATGTCACCCACCTTTTAGTCACTTTTGTCCCTTAGACACCCCAGAACCTGTAAGTTAACAGAGTTATTCATGTGCCCCATATTCATGTGTCCCCCCAGGCAAATCTTTTTCTGGCTTGTTCAGAAAAAGCACTCTGGAAAATTTGTGACACAACCAGCAGAGCCCGTGCCCTTTCCTAAATCCTAAATCCTACGTACACTGCAAAGAAGTTCTGCTGATTTAAACAGCAGAGCCTCGGGTCATGACCCCTCTCCTTGTCCTAAAATAAGTTTTCAGAAGCTGCCCTTGTGCCTGACTCTCTCTGATAAAGCAAAAAGAGGTTCAAAATCTCCTGCATTCACTCAAAACAAAGATTGTCCCTCAAGGGAAGGGATCTGCAGTGTCACTGATGCCAGATGGGCTGGAGGGCAAGGGAGCCTCAGGAGGAGCTGGCTCTGAAATGGAAACTCAGAAAGAGACAGGGCACTGCACCCCCTGCTTTATGCTGGGAATTGTGAACCCCTGTCACAGCCAAACAAATCTGGAATAAATAAATAATATTGTGAGCCCCAGACAGGGCACTGCACCCACTGCTTTATGCTGAGAATTGTGAACCTCTGTCACAGTTAAATGAAGTCTGGAATAAATAAATAATATTGTGAGCCCCAGACAGGGCACTGCACCCATTTCTTTAATGCTGGGAATTGTGAACCCATGTAACAGCTAAACAAATCTGGAATAAATAAATAATATTGTGAGCCCCAGACAGGGCACTGCACCCACTGCTTTATGCTGGGAGCTGTGAACCTCTGTCACAGCTAAACAAATCTGGAATAATCTTTGCAAAGCAGCCCAGAGAAGAGGAGGGGTTCTTCTGTTTTGTCTGGAGAGATGCTAATTAATATTTAACAGATGGGAACACCACAGCCTGAGCATTTTTGCATCACAGAAGTGGGAAGCTAAGAAATTATTTCTGATGATACTTTTTTTGTTGTTTTTAATGAACAGCTGGTTTAAGTGCTGTTATTACTCAGCTCTGGCCCACATCAGCTCTTTCCCTGTGCTGAAGGATGTATAAACATTGCTTCTTGAAGAGCCTTGAAGGACTCCAGGCTTAAAGAGCTCTCCTGGGTGTGCTGAGCACATTCACACCCTCCAGCTCCCTGTGCACAGCAGCCAGGCCCTCATTCCTGGCACACAGGCCATGAACAGGGATAAAAGTGGCTTCAGGAAGAGGATCACAAGTTCATTTTGACAGATGTTTTCATCAGCCTAGACAAAGCTGAACAGCTGAAAGGTGGTTTTCAAAAACGTGGAGCTAAAGCATATAAATTCACATTTTTACTCTTTAAGGAAAGAATCATTTAACAAAGCTCAGCAAGTTTAGAGAAAAGTAATTATCCTCCTGTTGCAGATAGCATTGGATATCTTGAACTAGGAAAGTTTCACAGAGTTGAACATGAAATGGACTGAGCAGGTGGTTTTTATTAAGATTTCTGATGTCATGCAATGCTTGGAAGCCACACAAAGCATGCAGGGAACATTGTGAAATGGAGTTAACAGGAGGGTCACACTCTGCAGCTTCTGTGAGCTGAGCCTGCAGCGTGCCAGAGCTCTTCCCTGCCTTCCTCCCGTCCCTCCTCCTCACTCCCCATCTCTGCAAACCAGCTTTATTTCATTTCAAAGCTCCTTCCCCCTCCCAGAGGTGCTGTGTGTGCCACATGTCTGTCTGTCTGNTCCAAGGGCTATAATCAACCCCACAGATGTTTTGGGATCATCCCAGGGTCTCAGAGCCCCTGACAGGGTCTCACAGCTCTGGATCCCAAAGGGATGGCCCAGACTCTGACACTGCAGGATCTCCCCAGCACTGCCCAGTCCCATCCCCAGATCCTGCAGCTCTGTGCCCCAGTGCTCCTGCTTTCCTGGCAGCTGAATTCCACTTTTTTTTCAGAGAAATTTTAATTTTTGCAGCCCATCTGTCCCCTTTCCTGGCTGTGCATTGCCCTGTTTGTCCTGCTGATGCTGGAGCTGCTGTCTCTCTTTCCCAGGATGGTCTCACCACACAAACTCCTCCACACTTCTCACATCTCCCATTTCCCCTCCTTTTCCTAAAACCAGCACAATTTTAGGAGGCAGTGCCTCAGAACTGCTCCCCTTGAACATCTCTGAGAAGAAATGGCATTTCTGCTCTGCTGCACAGAGCAAACATCACCAGGTCTCTGCTCCAAAGCACTCCAGAGAAAGAAGCAGCTCCACGTGTCTCCCATTTTCTTTTATTACTTTTAAAATTTTCTTTTATTACTTTAAAATCAAGGTCTTGGCTATCAAAGCCTGTAGCTTTCCCTGAAGTTTCAAAAGCCTTTGGATGTGAGGTTCAGAAGTTGCTGTTTTGCAGACATCCAGAGAAATGCTGTGGGGTTGAGTCTGTGTCCTCTTGAGCTAAACCAAAAACCAGAACAGAGATCCCCCTGAAAGAATTCCACTCCAGCTGCAGAGTAAAGCAAATGAAACCCTGCTCACTTCCAAAGCACAGGCAGGGAGGGTTCTGAGAATGCACCTAGGTAAGAGATGAAGAAAAAGGATATAAAATCAAGTCCCTCTGAATTCTGCATGCAACATTTTACTGAGTCCAGTTGCAGACTTTTGTATTTACCAGGCTTTGTATTTGCAGTTCTGTGCAGGTCAGAGCCTGACCTGATCACTGCACAGCCTGGGGGTGGAGGTTGCTTTGAGGCTCCTTTCCCATCCCATTTTTTAGGTGCAGACCAGCTACAAGTTTGTAAACAGACACAAGTGTGAGCTCAGAATTTCTGGGGGGTCTGTCCCAGAAAAATCTGCCTGCTTCCTTTAATTAACACCAGAAAAGTTCACAACAATTAATTATTTTTTTTTCTATATAACAGAAAAGGAAATTATGGCATGATTTAGAATTTTGCCTTTGAGCTTGCTAACAAAAAGAATAAAAATTCAAACTGGAGCTGTGCACTTCAAAGACACTCTGTTCCATGCAGATTTTTCCAATCTGTCCTTTATAAAGCAAAGACTGTCTGTCAAAAGTGACTCAGAGCTGTTCCTGGCACAGCAGAGGCTGCTCAGGAGATCCTTTGGCATTTCTAAATAAAACTGGTATAAAGATTAATCAATTATCAAATTATCTAAGAGCCTCAAGAGCAAGACCAACATCTCAGACTTTGCTGAAAACCTCAGAGTTGGCAAATCTAATGACAATTATGAGAAAAAACTTCAGCTAATAACAACCTATTTACTTCCAAGTATATTTAATACTCCCAAGCAGAAGGGGCTACACCAGTCAGATTCTCAGACAAAAGACACAGAATTCAACACAGATTAAAAACACCTCAATCACTCTGGAATTAAAAACATTCTTAGTGGCCTTGAAGCTGTCCCAGTGTGTGCATGCAAAAGAAAATAAAATATATCCTCTCTGAAAAACCTGAGCAGAGAGCACACAAAATAAAATATATCCTCTCCAAAGAATCTGAGTGGAGTATATACAAAATAAAATATATCCTCTCCAAAAAAACTGAGTAGAGTACACACAAGGAGGAAGAACTAAAGGTACCAAAACCCCCTTGAAAACTGTTCTGAGAATCTCTCTTACCAGGCACAAGAATGAAAGCACTTCACCTTCACTTAGGATTGTTGCCAGTCCTAAAGAAGAGACAAAATAACATCCTCTTGAGGCCAGAGCTAAGACAACAGCTCTCCAAATACCATCAGGTTATAAAAACTGATATTAAAAGATCAAACTCAGCATCTGTGGGGCACCTGGGCTGCTGCACAGACTGCCTGGCCAAGGAGTGCAGGGAACTCAACTGGAACTTGTCCAGTTGAGCAATAGAGAAATACTGGCATAAAATGGCTCTGATTTCACTTCTGCAACCTGCAAGCTCTGCAGCTGCCCCTTGCTGCCTGGGTTCCTCAAAGGAGGAGGGAATGGAATGAGGAGAGCTGCAGGGATGCAGAATGGCATGAGGAGAGCTGCAGGGCTGCAGAATGGCATGAGGAGAGCTGCAGGGTTGCATTTTGTGCTGCTGGCAGAGGGCTCACCTGGAGCCAGAGCCTGGCCAGGTCAAAGCTTCCCTCTGGACACCTTGTACTCAGCATGGCTGGTTGCTCAACCTGTATTTAAAAAATTCAGTGTGTCCTCTGCCATCTTCCTGAAAAGAACAAGGCACTAGAGAGTTGGAAGGGAAAGGGGGAAAGAGAAAGCAGAACATTCCAGAAAAGTCATCAATGATCACCCACAGCTACCCCACCTGCCCCTCTGGCGATTATTGTCACTCCCTCCGTGTCACCGTGTCCTTCCATCTTCCCCAATGGGCTGCTGGGGCTGCAGTGCCTGATCCCATGAACCCCATGCAATGGGGGAGAGATGGCAATTCCAAAACTGGAAACCTAAACTGGAACTGCTGGGGCTGCAGCAGCTCCTGTGCCTGATCCTCACACCCATAAAAGTTAATACAATGGGGGGAGAACTAGAAATCCAATTAAAAATTAATTGGGACTGAAATCACTGGCTCTATAATATATATATATTGNCAACACTGCTTAGTTTATATTTCATATTTTATATTTCATATTTTATATTTCATATTCTGGCAAACACTACAAATACAAACACAAATACAAATCCAGATACAAATACAAATACATATTTCAGCACTGATTGAGCTGGGCTGACCTTTGCTTGCCTCGTGGTGGAAAGTTAAATGTAATAATTTAAAGTTATTAAAGTTATTATTAAAGTTCAATTTAATATTAGCCCTTGCTTGGCTCCTCCTAGTTAGATCTAGAGAGTGCTGCTGGTTTGGGGTTTTTTTCCTGAAAGACAGAGGTGGCTGATCTCACTGGAATTAAGCTTAGCCAGGCCCAGCTTGTGGTTCATATTTAAAAAAAAAAAAAAAGAAAAAAAAAGCCAAGAAACAAACCCACATTTATCACAGAAAATCAGGAAAGGCAGGAGAACACCTGGCCCCCTCCCCACTGCAAGAAATCTGGCAGCAGCTTTTCAGTCTGACCTGGGCTTCTCAGCTCAAACTGATAAAAGCATCTTCCTCCTGCTGCAGGATGGCAACAAATAACTGTGCAGCCTAAACCGTGCTCCCCGAGCTCTCATGGACCACAGTCACATTTTGAGATGAATTGAAATTTAGAGCCAGGGAGAAATGCTTTCCTGAGCAGCCCCTGGAATGAAAAAATGTTATATCCCCAAAACTGAACGTTTCTCTGCAGTGAAAGGCATTTTTTAAAAACAAATTTTCCGGAAAACAGAAAGGAAACTTATTTTAAAAAAATAAATTGATTTTTTTTTTCAGTTTATCTGAAAATTTTTCTTCACTCAATTCTCCTTTCTGATGCAGCACAGCACCTTCAAAGCTGGAATTGAATCTGGCTGCCTTGGGCTGTGGTACTGAGAGCTGACACCCCCAGAATTCCATACAGTGATAAATCCATATTGCCATCTTATTTATTATCGATTATTAATATTTATTATTAATATTTATCATCAGTTATTTATCAATAATATTTATTATTTATTATGTATTAATATTAATCATTTATTAT